>NIWZ02000025.1:0-312436 GCA_002242745.2 Lecanicillium sp. LEC01
TTGTTCTCTTTGATGCCAGGGTGCTCTTCAATTCGGAGGTCCTTTACATCACTGCAAAAAATTTCAAGCTACAAACCCCTTAAAAAACTACAAGCAAACTTTCTTTTATTCTAAATTTATCCAAAACTAGCTCGACTTCATCGGCATGCAGATGCCATCCGAAACTACAACCTTTCGTCTCGTCTCGTCTCCCTCTCTCCCTCCCCCTCTCCCTCTGTCCGGGATTTCCGGATGCTCTCCACCGAGGATGGGCACAGTGGAGATTTTTCAGGCACTTCAAACACATGCACACACACAGACATGTACACAGACACTAACACTCCCTCTCTTCACTTGTTGAACGATCTCTGCTCATCTGTGTTGCTGCAGAGGCATCCCAGCCAAGGAATTGGTCAACTCAGGAAAGGCACAAATGATAAAGGTAACCTTGATGAAGGAAATGTAAAATTATACAGTGTTATCTGCTCTGTTCTTCATTATACATACAGCGTCTTTTTTTTTCCCCTCTCTCTTCGCTTCTTTTCAATTATACATCCAAGCATTAATTCGTCTAGACGTTATTGGAAGGGAAAAAAAAACATTTGCGTAATGACATGCTAGCCTCATCCGTATTAAAACTTTTTCGCAGTCGTGCCGTAAAACATGGCAACCCAAGGAGAAAAAGACAAAAAAAAAGTATTGTACAACGTGCGTGAGTTCGCACAGGATATAACATGTAACAAGAAGGTTAAAAAACGGTGACGCAAGGTTCTCAAGGGAGAGGATTCGACGCAATGGTACACCAACCCCCACACAATCGGAGATGAGCCACGGCCCGCTTCCTCCCGCCTTTTAACCTCCGACCAAGAAAAGGCAAAGGGGAAAAATGGAAAACTTGGCAAGACGAGAAAGAAATGGCCATTATGACAAAGGAAAGGACAATAATACACGTGACAAATATAGTACATGGGTCTCGTAAGGAATGTCGTTGCCGCTTGGGTTCAGTGTCCCTTACAGCTTCAGTCGGCGCTGCTCCTTTCTCTTGCGACGCTCTCGGCGATCGCGGTATTGCATGGTGCGCTTGGCAGCCCAGTCTCTCGACTTGCGCTTCACATCATTGTCAACCCAGCTATAGTGGATAGCGCGCTCCGGGTAGCGTTGGGCGAGGCCGAGCGGTTCCATCGGCTTGTCTTGGCTGTCACGCTCACGGCACTTGATGCTGATGTGCTTGGGCTCCAACTCCTCGTCGTTCTCAAAGATCAACCAACCGTCCTTGTCCCAGAGCGGAATGCGCTGGTTCATGCGATAGTACCACGCCTGAAGTCCCTGCACGGTACGCTCGGGAGTGCGGCCAAACATGGCGGCAAAGTCCTGCTTGATGCGTTGCCATTTGAGCTTCTTGTCGTGCCAAGCGTAGATGATAAAGTCTCCCTCTTCCGTGGTGTATTTCTGGTTGATGTGTCTATTCTCTCCATCAGGCGGGGGGCTGGGGTAGCTTTCGTGGCCAGTGTGGATGTAGGCGTCGTTCATGGGATAAGGAGAGTACGACTCCTGTGGCGAGTACTTGGAGATGGATGGGAGAGACTGAGGGAGAAGGGAACCACGGATGCTGGGCAGCGGAGATGCGGCTGGGGTCCAAGGACGGACCTGGCCACCGTTCGCCCTGGCCAGAGCCTCAACACCTTGGTCAAACTCTTCGATACTGGGCAGACGGACGAGGCTTGAGGTCGGTGTGCTCAGCGGCGATAGTCTGGGCAGGGAGCAGTCTGTGCTAATAGAAAAGGAGCCTGTGATGATGAAAAAACGTTAATATTCGAACATGTACCAGCTGACAGATGTGCGAGACGTACGCTCAAACTTGACTCTGGGGCTGCCGGAGAGGGACTCGGGTGGCGTTTGAGGGTGGACAATGGATTTGTAGAGAGAAGTAGGGTGGATGTCCTCAGATATCCTCCGGGGCGTAGCGAGGTCATCCTGGTGCGTGTTGGTGCTTGTGATGGAGTTGATTCCCATCCTTGAGGCGGAGGATAGCCCGCTATACTCCTGGGCTGTCTGCATGATGAATGGATGAATGGATCGATGGATCGACTAATCGGGTATGGAAAAGCTCCCTCACGAGTTTGAAAATGGTGAGTTTGTCTCGAATGTATTGGTATAATCTCCTTTGAGCTCAATGCGCGACGAAGCACGAAAAATGTGTTTTTTTACTAAGCAGAGCAGCGGAAAGATAATAAGACAAGATGGGTCCAAAAAGAGTGTAAGAGGGAGAATAGATATTATTGCAATAATAAAAAGAGCGAGGGAGATCAAGATGCTGTGGAAAAGGGCAAATAGGGTCCAAAGGGATCTGGGAGGGGAGTCGACACGCCTTTATGTAGAAACGGGATCAGTCACGAAAGGGAACAGCGGGTTCGATGAGTGTTTTGTACTCGTCCTCGTCCTCGACGATATGGATCTGAGCCAAACGAAGGGGGGTGTGTGTGTTGCCTGTCGAGACGCCTGGGCAATGACCCCGAGTAGATCAGCTTTGGCTAATGCCACCATATTTCTTTCTTTCTGATGCCCCGGCGGCCGACCCGGTGCTGGGTGTCGATGCGTCGTTGGACAATACTCCCCAGTGCGCCCGCAACTGGTGCACGCCACAGTCTCTGCACAACAGACCCGTACCTGATTCAACCCTGGTACTGTGGTAGAGTCCGCAAGACGCATCACAAAATGATTGTCTTGGTCCAGCAAGGGGTCTGTGTGTCGCCCTTTTGCCCCAGTCTGAGCAAGACTGGCACTGACACTGACACCCTGCCCGGGTTGCAGCCCACAGTCTAAAAGGTGGCCCATGAGTGGTGTCCCCCAGGTGGGCCAGTCGTGCAGAATCGGCAAGAGCCTGGTACCTGCGGCGGAGGTGTGCAAGGGTGGCTTGGCCTGTGGCTGCCGCTGCTGCAGGCCTCTGCATACTGATGCGTCGCACTGACATTGCCCTGGACTGGTGCTGCATAACAGAGCCGTGCTGGGTGCTCATGGTTGCTTTGTTCTGCCCGTGCTGTGCAGATATGGTACCTATTTCACCTTTCTTTTGCCTGCTGAATTTTTCCTGCCCCCTCCATTACAGTCGCCTCGCCCTTCTTCTATTTGGTGCGCTCGGGAGTATCCATTCAACCAAGACACTTTAGTGTGGTCCACAGCGAGGGGTAATGCTGGCCCCAATATGGCCTAGTGCTGGCCGTCCGGTGAGGCTAGTGGGTAAACCGCCAGCGCAGGGCAGAACAAGAGACGGGATGCAAAACTGCCTGACCTGCCATCAAACGCCTTTCTCGGTTTTTTGGGTATTATGCATTGCTGTGCATAAACTCGCTCAGATAGCATGAATTGGCTGCTATATGGTCTCAAAATAGCACCGTTGCTTTAACCGGCCAGGTCAAGGCATTCCACCAGCTCGAGCACAGCCGATGAACCGGGATATAGGCGCAAAGCAAAGGGCGCCAATGCTGCGTCGTCCAATATCGATACCAAACAAACGTGAAGAATCCCACCGCACGGTCCATGATCGCCGTTGCTATCCGATGGAGAGGCAAATTGTGGCCATGGGGACCTGCAAACTCTTCAATCCGGTGGCTTAATTTAACCCAGCAACCTGGCTTGTTGGTGGTCAACTAACTTTGTATGCTTGAGGCCCAGAGACGTTCCCACCAGCGCATTCAGCAAGGGCAGGCAGCTGGCGGCATCAGCATTACCGGAGGAATAATTAATAACCCTTGCCTTGGCAGATATGAGGCTTGGTGCCATAGCCTCGATGCTGGGATGCGGAGGATGCGGACACCACTCGCACCTAGCTCGTACGCAGGCATTATCAAGGATTATCAGAGCACGCATAATAACGTAGCTTTGCATGTAGGGGCCTTGACGTCAGCGCTTTGAAAGTCATGGAGAAGTATGCCGCTGAGCGGAACACACAGCGGACTGGGAACCGGCAACCTTGCATCCGGCGACACAGTCGTGCATGCCTCACCAATGTCGCCTGAACCCACGCCTAGACACTGCAATCCATAGCTTCATCTTTTGGCAAGTCTAGCTTTGCTTCGTGGCGAACGGCGGGGCCATCCCATCGTCAAGGGTCTTGGATGTTGCCACCTGGTTTGGCTCATCGCTTATAGGTTGGTATCATCACCATGTGTAGCAAAAATAGGAACGGGACAATCCTACGTGTCACGTCATACCCCAACTGCCACAATATTCCACATGAAGCAGGCAGTACAGGCAGACACGCCGGGCATTGACACAATGGAGTGTGCCATCGACAGTCTACTCTGATCGTGCCTGATGTTGATGTGGAGCGGATCGGCGACAAGCCATTGTCTGTCTGGAGCTGGTGATGGAGGCTTGCTCACAGTCCACTCGCCATTGAAGGAAAAAAGAAAGAGATCTGACATGTTACCGGACTTCTGAGCACCCGGACTACCAGGTCGTCGCTGGCTTGCCCACGGGCAGTGTTGCTCGGGTGCATGGTGGGAGGAGTCTGGTGGATGAGACTTTCTTTTTCTTCCGCCTTGATGTGCGACAACAAGCCGGTAGTGTCAGTTCTGTCCAACACGAGTGCGGGGGCCGAGACGACCATATTTTTTTCTGCTCGGAGAGCAAGGAGGCGAAAGCTTAGCCAAGCTTATTGTGTGTCGGCGTCATTGCAGGGCATGAGTGAGTCTCGACACCATCTCGAAATGCCGTCGTTGTCTTGGCCCATGGCCGAGGCAAAGCAGGGTGCAGAGGTCCCAGGCTCAAGCAAGCATCTGGAGCACACAGATTACTTTGACCGTATAACTCTCCATGGCAGCAGCAATACCCTACCACTGCAGCGGCTGCAAACGCTTAGCTATTGATCCATTGCTTTTTGTTTGAAAAGAGGGGAGAGGGTCCAGGACGTTGCGCAAGGGCGGGGGTTTTCTAAGCTGAGGCGAGGCGGGAGGCTTCAACCGTGCGAAGTACCCAATCGCCCAAACTGGCTAGCGAGGTACCTCTCCCTGGACATTGGGGTAGTACTACCTAATGGGAAGGTACTAACCCTGTTCAGGTCAAGACTGGGGCAGTTCGCTTTTCGGCAAAGCAAAGCACTGGCCACTTACAACGCTACCGCTGTGCGTCACGCAGCACTAGATCGACTCCATCTCATCTATTTTCAACCGCACCTTACCTACTCCGGTACTGACTACACTTCCTACACTACACAACGCTTTTTGCTTCTTTCTCCTCCCACCAACTCCTACCAATGCAGCCATTTGCACGCCTCCCTTCTGCCCTCCTAACGTCGTTGGAGCCCCGTCAACGGCTGCAAGTTTTTCTTCTTTCTCATGCCCAGGAGCTACCGCAAAACCCGAGGGAGCAGCCCAAGGCCTGAACGGAGCACTAGACGGGCACCGAACAGACAGGAGATGTGCGTTTCAGATGCAGCGCCAAAACTTGGACGTTCTTTTGCTGTCCGCATCCTGTAACGTTAGTTCAGGTACCGGCCGAGGATTTACGACATCAAAGCTGCCGCTGCGACCTTCTCGGTTCGTCCTTCGACGTTTCGCTGGCCCCGTATTGGCCAGCACATCGACATGAATGCTTTTTCCCGCTCGTTTCGACTGCCTTTTCCGTCTTCTTCTTCAGTGTCTCTCGTTCCTGCGCTACGGGGTGTCCGTGAGCCCGCGGCTGCATATTTCCTTTGCACCACTTCACCACCCAGCTCGAGTATGATCAACGGCGTTGCTTTTGCTGCAAGGACCGAGACCCCCAAATTAAACACTGCCTCGGCTGGAAGCAGCCAGCTTGAACTTGGGGAAAAGGAAACAGTTTTGCCTTTTCCGGTTGCGAATTTCTCCATTGCTAGATACCGTGGCCCCCGTACAGCATGATAAATTACCTTCATGCATCTTGGCGGAGGCTTTACTGCCGAGTCATGATGCTAATATGCCGCTTGGCGGATTATGAGGATCATTTGCTTCACAGGCCCACCCGACGAACACAGCGGATGGACGTCGCTGATGTGGTAGCGAGCAATCTCCTCTGCAGCTGACTCTAGTGTCTTACCGCAGGCTTTGGCGCGTCCTTGCCTTCGCGTAACTCTAGTACCGTAAATTTTGCCTTGGCCACGGCGATCATTATGCAGCTAGAGAACAAGATGTCTGCAAAGCCTCTTTCTGAAAGTGTCCGCATAAACTCATCAATCATGGCAGTGCCTCCCATGAAGTTGACTAACCAGAGCGAAAGAGTGCTGCTCTATCCCTCTTGCTTTTGACACTTGCATTTTGCCTCAGAAGGTCCTCCCACCTGTGCTCTGTTTGCTACCCTCGACAAAACTCGAAACTCCCTTCACCAGATGTCACGTCTGATCTCTCCGAAAGATGACGCCATTGCATAAACAAGAGATTCGTCGCATCTTCGTCAAAACTCATCAGTTCTCCGTACCTTTTTGCCGTCGCATGAACTTATGCAAGGTACGGCGGTTTTGGGAAGCAAACTTATGCAAGGGAGCTCAGGGCAACAAGTTTCCCCCAAAAAGGTGACACAGCCTTTCTCCACAGACAGCAGAACCAGTATCCATTGGCACAGCCCAAGACTTCGCCACAGGGTGCCAAAACTGTCTAGTTTTGCACTTATGCAGGCTGAGATTACCCTGTTCTCGGCGTGCATGGGCTGATGGTGTAGTTATTAAACCCATCTTTCCAAGAACTGGCAAGATCCGGCTTGAAAAAAATATGCAAAACCCCAAATGAGAAGCGGCGTGGGAATAGCCGGCAAAACTGCACATCTTTTTACTTTTCTACTTTGATAGAGTCCGTCTGCCAGCATGTGGGTTTCAATGCAGACCTTCCCATAGTAGTAAGCCCAGACTGGCCCGTTTATCATGACGAGGCGTAACGTATGTATCGTGAGTCGCCACGAGGTGATTCATTGGCAAGTGGCAAGCCGGGCCCAGTCTCATATCCACAGCCGCAAGAGGGCTATGTTGAATCTCGTAGCCATAGGTTTTTGTTCATGTCGGAAGCGTCGAGACTTGTGGCGTTGATTGCATGTAACCTGTTCATCGGATGCGGCTTCAAGTTCCTCCAACGGAGACATCAGGGCGTAATGACTCAACAGTGTTGAACAACCATCTCATACTACAGCACAAATCAACATCCCGCTAATCCTCCGTTATGTACCAATTGCCACCCGATCCGCGCAGCTCCGCGGTCCACCTGATGATGCCGAACCAAGGGAGAGACTAGGTTGTGGATGTCTCATTTAAAAAGCTGTCTGTCTTCTCTTCTCGTAAGCGCACGCCCCGTGCTCAGTAAGTGGACGTACGAGTACAGTACAGTAGTATGTGTCCGCGCCGGTTTGTGATGACGGCCTCGGCTAGTCATCTTGACTCTCGCGTAGTCGTAAGCAGCTGTTCCTGCGTGAGACAGTGTCTTGAGGACTATCCGTCCGAACAAAGAGGACAATAAAACCAGGCCACGTCTGGATACGATGGTGTTGAGCGATTGGTTGCTTCGTTGGGGAAACATGGGACACGTTGTTTCGTTCACTCTTCCAGTCGTTCACACTCCACGCGTTGAAAGTATTATGACCCACAGCATGCTTCTTTCCACGTCCAGAAAGAAGAGCCTGATGGCAATTTTTTGTTTTCCTTTGCCCCGACCCGAAAGCCCTTGTTGTTGATAGTTGCACACCGGTTCTGGATATTGTGGTTCCCCCGCTTCTTGTTCTTTTTACAGCTTGGACTCGACATCTGGCTGCGACATGGACCCTGTGCCAGGAAATGATTCATCCCCCGCAAATTTCCTAGTGGCAAAGACAAAAATGAGTTAGTCAAGATTTTTCTTTTTTCTTTGTTTTTGTCTTTGCCTTCTCAGTGTCGACAAAGATAAACAGACGCGTCCAACGTTTTCGACGCGAACTTGCAATGCTGTGCGAAAAAAAAGAAAACAAACACTCAATAACGAGGTGCTTTACACGTACCATCCGCGTTCCTCGCCCCCGCTTAGGAAGCTACAGTCGCTATTCATTTCGCATATCCAGTTTCCCACAGCTTTCGACTCTGTTCATTTCATCAGGATCGTATTTCGTTAGCCCAGTCTTCAGCTATTGAGGTTAAGGAACAACGCACCATCTGTAGAAGTCGGTCGAGCATACACGCTCAACCCACAAGTAAACGCCTTGAAATCCTCCGTATCCATCTCCGCCGGGAACTGACCCGTAAGTATCCTCCCCAGCAAAATCACCACCGCAGCATGCGAGCACACGACAATAGCCCTCGTCCCATCTTCATCACACTGCCTCACCACGCCCTCCATAGCAGCCGTCACGCGCTCTTTCAGCCGCTCGTACGTCTCGCCGTACGTCGCGGGCGTGACCTTGGTGGCATAATCCGCGTCATACGCCGGGAACAACTCGTGCAAAAGGTCCGGCTCCGCAGGCTGGGGCTGCTTGAACGGCGCCGCGCCGAACCACTCGCAGAATCCCGCCTCGGGCCGGATCTTGGTGGTTGCGGCCTGGTTGGGAGGGAGGCGGTGTGCGGCGGCTGCGTCTTGCTGTAGCGAGACGTAGGGCATGATGGTCTGCAGGCAGCGGTAGTAGGGGGACGAGTAGACGGCTTCGATGGGTGGGTTTGATAGAGTTGTGAGATGGGTGGCTAGCTCGCGCGATTGCGTGACGCCGTGGGCTGTCAGGGCTGGGTCGGCATCTATGCCTGTTGGTGAGGGGATTGCGCCGCGGTAGTTGCCTTTGTCGTCTACGACCCAGTGGGAGCGGAACTGTGGAAGGTGTTAGCTCCGCTGCGGTTGTATCCAGGTTTGAAATGTTCGATGATAGCGAGTAAGCAGCCTTGCAAGTAGCCCATATTGAGTAAGGCTTGATGTGAAGCGTGGAGGGCGAAACTTACCCCGTGGCGCACAACGTAAATCTTTTCGAGGGGCATGATAGGATATGTGTGCCTTTTATATACAAGAAGGGTAAGTGCAAAGAACGTGTAATGGCTGTGAGCCTATTTTGTAATTTATCGTGCTGATATGTTGAAGATATGAAGGTAGCAGAGTGACAATTCGACGCCGTAACGCGTTGGGATGAGGTGACGTTGGACAATAGCATTCCAGATCCGAGGTCCAGCGGTCGGCAAGCCCCACTTCCCCGATCTCGCTCCACCGTTGAAGAAGTCAGCAACAAGATACCTATTATACCCGAGGCTTAAGAGTTTGGCCCTTTCACATCTTATAGGGCGTAACTTGAATCTTATCTGGAATGAATGTTTTAATTTCTCGCAGTCTATGGTGTAGAAAATGTGCAGTGGACTCGATGTAACAAAGAAATTCCCGATCTCGAAAACAAGCCAACGGACAAATGTCCTTACAAAATAGCATACGCGCCAGTGACAATGCATATGCTCTACCGTAAAACGCCAATTCGAATGTTGACAGAGGAATCAATCGTGTCAATAGCAACCAATACAAGAAGCAATCAGCTCCGTCTCAAACAAATTCGCACCCGGTTCACATACTAAACCAAACCTCTCAACACCGTACCCTAAAAGATGAAACAAATCCGTAGCGTTAAACATGCTCCTGTTCATAATGTTTGTCATATCAGTTCTTTCGTATAGCAAATTTCGATCCTCCTTGTTGCTCCCGGTGGCGGCAAAGGAAGGATGGGAGTAGAGTCGATTTCCAGCGATCCTTACATCACCAAACATGAACCACCCATCGTTCTGGCGCGACGTCGCCCAATGATCCCGCCGTCTTCTTCGTCGAGGTGAAGTGCCTGAGCCTCTCTAGCACGACGCCGGCGTCTTCGGTAACCCGCACCTGCAGCGCCGGCTTCTTCGCTTGCCTGCATGTAATCTGCCCACTTTCTCTCGAGCCTGCTCGCAGAGGCAAAGTCACCACGCAGAACCCGCTTCTGATGCTCATCTACAGTCATCTGGAAGCCATAAAAACACTTGAGACCGATAATTTCAGACGGATAAGTAACTCTCCCCGTGTAGCCTGCCTGAGGCTTAATCTGGGAGTTGCGGAATAGGATTTCGCGGATGCCAGTCCACGTCACATTGTGGCAGTCATAAACAACCAGGTGCAGAGAGACGCTTGGCTTTCCGCCAGATTCTGTGGAGCGTTTCGACCTCTTGACTACCATCGCCGCTGCTTCGGCCAGGACTAAATCACTAATTCGAGTATTGTCCAGGTCCACACTCCTTAGCTGCACACACTTTTGCATGACCGGCAGAACGCCGACATCGCCGACAGTCTCGCAATAACTAAGGGAGAGGTGCTGCAGCGATGGTGCACAGGGTGCTTTAGCCAGGTGCTCTGACAGTAACGTGTTTGTAATTTCTTCGAGGTCTTCGAGTTCGAGGTGGGTGAGGCGCGGCGTTGACGCGAGGATGGGCTCGAGGGCTGCATCCGTCAGCGACTTGCAGCCAGAAAGCTGTAAGCCCTCTAGATCTGGTGTCAAATGTCCAATGGCTTTGACTCCACCGCTTCCAAGACGAACGCATCGACTCAAATCCAAGTGACGAAGCTTTCGAGGTGGAACAATGGGCTGCTCGGTCAGGATGTCAAACTCGGGGTCTTTGCCGTGCATCATGATCTTGAGTGCTTCGTCGCTAAGTTCTGCGCAGCCACACAGGACCAGCCTTTCGAGGTTATTCGTCGCAAAAATAGACTCTGCAGTCTCTAGATTGTCAAATCCTCGCACCTCGCCAGCTCGCAGGTCTCTTAGCCTCGAGCAGGCATCGACAACGATTTTGATGCCGCGAGCGTCGATCTTCTGGCACCAAGATACATTGAAGCTCTCAAGCTGCGGGCAGGATTCGGCAATGATCTTGCAGGAAGAATTGGTGACTGCTGACAAACCCGTCAGGTTGAGATGAACGAGTTTCTCATTGCTCCGCAGCAGACTGTGTAGTGTATTTTTCTGAAAGTTGCGACAGCCTTCCAGAGTAGCGTTGATGAGATTTCTGCAGGCTTTGACAATGGCTTCGGTCCGTTTGTAATGCTCTACCTGGACGCAGCCTCGAAGATTCAAGTCTTTTATAAATGGACCGGCGGCGACAATAATTCTGGCCAGTGACTCGGCCGGAATGTCGCGGTAGAACTCGGAGGCATCGAACGAGGTCCACAGCTGGCCGTCAAAGCAAAACTTGTAAAAGGTCTTGCTGACTCTGGACAGACAGACCAACTCCTTGGGTAGGAGGTAAGAAAAGATGGCGATGCGAATCTCTTGCGGCATGGTGTCCCAGAAGGGGAAGGGAGGCTTTGCGCGAGCAGCCCGGACTTCGGTCGGCAGAGCAGCGGTTGCAGGCGTAGAGGTCGAGGGCACTTGGTTCACAGTTCGCACAGCCAACTGGCCCTCGATGCTGTCATAGAATGGATATTCATTTTCCGGGGTGCCGGGGATGGACGAAGCGTTGCTGGGAATCCCAAGCGGTGATGGCTGAGGGGTGCCTGAGCGAAGCGGTGACTGCGGAGGAAGACCGGCGAGACTGACACATGAAAGGGTGCTTCGGTTGCTGTATGGGCTGCTGGTTGATCTTGTTCTCCTCAGACTCGTAAGCGACGGTGAAGAAGAGATGCGCTGAATCCCCTGCAAGAGCCGTTTACGTCCTTTGAGCTTTGGATTCGGGATCGGATCTGGCGGAGAGGCTGTTACGTCAACATGAGGTGGGAAGGGCTCGCTGGCGGAAACATCTTGTACGTCGGCCATGACGAAGAGTAGGATGGCTTTGAATGGCCCGGCCGACTACGATTTTGTTCTAGATTGCAATTCTTTTTTTTTTTTTTCAATTTTGTTTTTCTCAGGTGCAAATTCGACGCGAGGAAGTGGCCGCCGTCAGAGGCGGTTTTCGAATGTTGGTCTGGATATAAGTGGAGGGGCGATCGATGTCTCGGGCAGGGGTGTGTGTCGGGACGTCCGGGAGTCGGATTCACCGGACAAGAAAGCGGGCATCAATGAGGCATAGGCATCGCCGTGGATTCTCAAGAAAGAAGAAAAGAATCGAGAGATGCGAAGTTGAAGCGGTCGGGGGTGGGAAAGAGAGTTGGAGATGGGAACGGTCCTTTTTTTAGGAAGACGAAGGAGGGTAGACTTTTGTTGTTTGGTAGTAGGATTCCGATAGATGCCGTCCATAATAAAGAGGGACGTGACGGGTGCGGGTGGGCAGGGGGTGTGGTGGTGCAGAGGCACGAGCAGGTAGCGTTACGAGTAGAACTGTGCAGAGGCAGGCCGGGCGGCGGGTTTGGGTGTGGTGGATCTGCAGCCCACCTTGACAGTGCGGGGCAACTTAAGGTGGCGGTCGGTCGAGTACGAATAAGTGCAGCCGGAAGTGCGCTGAGGAGAGACGCGGATGCCACTGCGAGGGCAGTTTGTTGGTGGTATTGGTAGGCACCTACTACATAGCAAGAGAGGCACGTTCCTAGCGCCACGGTCAGCGGACTGGGGCGAGGCTTTTGTGCACGCTAGGCAGGCTGAGAGCCTGGGAGCCTCTTGATGCGTTTTCCAACATGGATTTGTTGATCCCGGAGGGTGCACATGGCCTGCGTGTGTCCCTGATGCTTGATCACACGGCGTCGGAGGCTCTCTTCTGGAGCTTAAGTAAGACGTAGGCAGATGAGATATCCTGCAAAAAGTACTACAAGGTAGGTAGCATTCCATGAGTACTATACTACTTCTATGCTACGGTACCAGTGATAATCCTGATAATCCAACATCATGTCGCTATTTTTCGCCCATCTTTTTGGGGGGCTGCATTTGTTGAGAACAAAGGGTCTTTTGCTCCTCGGCTTTACTTCTTCCACAGCCCGCCCCCAACTTGCAGATGAAGCGCTTCTCTTCTTCATGTGCTTAGTACTACTGTATGAGAATACCGGACGGGTTCTCGCCCTCCACATGGTGTGGTCTCAGCCCTTGGTCCTCGACGAGCCAAGCAGCCAAACGAGCCAGTCCAAAGAACGCTTGACACCATTTTATTCCCCCAAAAAGCCCGCGTGGCTTGTTTGTCCCTTCCATCGTCGTATTCCAGGGTCCTTTTCGTCCCTGTGCGGTGTGAAGCCCAGAATGCCACCTTTTCCCCCACCAGCCCACCTACGCCCGTCCGTACCAGTACCAACAAGGAAGGAAGCCGTTGGGCTGCGGCTTTTATTAGGACGCGGCGTGGGGCATATCGATAAGGCCCGCTGGGGGGGTTCTTTCGTTAGTGCCCTTGTCGCCGAGGGCTTGTTGACAGCGCTTCTGTAGACCCACGAACCACACCGAACTGACTAGGATTATGGGTTCTTTTCTCTGGGGAACAACGGGATTCTGTGCTGCTAGCGATGATACCTCGTGGCTTGCCGGATTCCTTCCAGACTGGGGGTTTTACATGGCTACGAGTATAGCGCGAGCACCTACATACTGTACGGAGACGGAGTAAATATTGCTCAGGACACCCTTTGAAACCCCCTGCTGCAGAAGCCATGTTGTCGCAAGAGGCCGCTTTGAGTCTATTACAGAGTACAAGTTCTCTCTCTCAAAGCACAGACTAGATGATGCTGCACCGACGTTGTGCAAGCGGAGAAGCATCGAAAACAGGGCAAGCCTGTTGATAATCAAGCCAGCCATCCTATTCCGGAAAGCCAATGCCTCAAGACACTGCCAGTTATTTCGCGCCCCTGAAAGAGCCGTTTCGGATTTGAGCAATCACCCACATTGCTTGGAGGCCTTTTCTTCTGATTCGCTTTTTTGGCATACAGGTACCAGGACAATGCCATTGGTCTCGTTCCATGTGTGGCACGCTCGGGCCGAGTCGCAGGATCCTGACTCGCTCTGACTGGGCATCTAAAAACCCAAAAGTCAGCGCCAACGCGCCAAGTGCGCAATAGCGCATTTGTTTTTTTAGCCTGCCTACTAAACCTCGGTTTGACTGTGTACAAGTAGGATGGCTTACGAGAGAAGATGGAACAACAAGATTCCGGCGATGGCGCACATGCTAGCGCAGGTCGTGGACGGAGGTCTCGCTCCTAGCCAACCAACCAACCACCGGCAGTCCGTAGGGGGATATGTAGGGCGAACAAACTAATAAAAACAAGCCCGTGATGATATGCTCTTGTATGTATGAGATCCCTCTTGAGAAATGCCAATGCAAGTCTAGCCAGGCCAAGCCTTGTTTATTGCGCATTGTGCTTTTGTATCACCGCCAGCTTGCAACCGGAGGCCGCACTTCGGATAGCTGCAGCACGACATGTAGTCTGGACTCGAGCTGCTCGTAGCCTTCTCGTTATACATGCAGTGGCTGTCCGGGAGCGAGTGGAAATAATCCCGTGCCAAGTAAAATGCCATGTCTTACTGCTGCTTCACTATTATCGGAGAAACACATCACCGGGCTAGCCAGGTTGGGGGGAATGGGGCTCAGTGAGGCTGGTCATGAGCCTCGCCATCATTATGGGCACATGCGACCTATGGTGGTATGACAGAGGGGAGTCTTGGGGGGTCTGATGGACTCTACACGTGAGCTATCCATTTCGAGATCTATTCTTCACTTTTTGTTTTTCTGCCTCGTTAATAGTTTTGTGTTTTCGAAGCTCTTACCCTGTCGTCATCGCGCTTGGGCGACCATATTTGTTTATCAGCGGGTTACGAGTACTGGCCGTACTTACGCGGAGCTTACCCTAGATGCGACTTTCGTTGCCAAAAGTGTACGAAACTCGTGTGAATCTCGAAATGCCATGAGTAGACATCAGCCGGCATTTGAGATTTTATAAATTTTTGTGCCACTCACTTCTCAATGTAAAATGTCATGTGAGAATAGCTTGTTGTCGATGACTGTTTGCTCGAGGATAATGTCAATCTCAAGGACCATTTGTAGTCTCCGTCAAGTTTACACATGCTATTCTACCCACTCGCGCCACACAAACCCTTCCAGCCCGTGAAAACTTAAACAAAGTACCCTATCGTGTAGACTAATCAAATCTTAAATCAACTTCTCGCCCAAAGCAAAGCCTATTCGAAGCCATTGTAAGGTAAAGGACGGACGCCACTTACAACATCGTCAAAGTGGTAATGGCAGCGCCATGTTTGGTCTGGGGCGAGTTTAAGACAAATGTAGCTAAATAGTGTCTAAAATTATTTCCAAAAGCAAATTCCAACTGTCAAACTTGTAAAAAGAAAAAGGACAAGCTCCAGATTTAAAAACCTCGCGGTAGCCTTCCCGCTGTTCTGCACTGCCTATGCACATGCCTACATCCGCAAGCTTCCAATCATCTATCTCGGGTTGTCCACGCATACGCGCGCTTTGGTGTGAGATTGCAGCTCCATTACCCACCCCGCCAAAACCTAACCCAACCAGAACATAATTGCCCCTCCGCAAGGTGCTGACCCAGCCCGCGCCCGCCCGCCAAAAAAAAAGGCATCCAAACCTGTTGACTCCGATCGGTGTCACACTTCAATCATAGAGCTTTGTTCCCGCGCAAAGGGGGCACCGCCAGAGTCCGCTTCTCAAACCGCCTTCGAACCCACCATCGAGCCGCATCCCGGCTGCCCACTTGCAGCTACAGTGATCCTCTCTCCCCCGTCGTTTGTCGCCCTCCAGCTGTGACAAGGGCTCGATCAAGCCGGTATTCCTTTTCCGCAGCAGCCTGTCTGGCCATCTTCGCGCGCCCATTCTCCTCGTCCGTTCAACCGACACCTTCGATTGCGAAGCCCAACTCCTCTCCCGCTACCTGCTCATGCAATCCTGACAGCTTGTCGCCCTGCTACGTTTTCCTGCTGGGGTCCGGTGTGCGCGTCGTGACCCCTCGCCTTGTTGGGAGCCATGAATTCATCACATAGGCGGCGCCCGACAAACCGTTCGTCAGACCCAATGTCAACCACACCAGACTTTCAAGGCGATGAAGCTAACAGCAAGGTTTTTTTCTTTTCTGCAACTTTAGGCCCCAATAACGCAAACGATGACGATGATCGAGGTCGTGGCAAGCGTTTGGAGCCGCTGAGCCTCCCCAAGAACCGAAGCACGGGCAACTTGGCCCTCTCAGCTGACCCAGATCGAAGTCGCCTCCGCATGTCCTTTGAAGGCTCATCATCTGCCATGGATCACGACCACGTTACCAGGTTAGTGAATATACTTCGTATGCAGAACTTGTTGGTCCTTGTAAAAAAAGGAAAAAAGAAAAAAAAAGGAAAAAAGAGAGTGTAATCCCTTGAATCCGAGAAAGAAGCAAAACAAGGCATCAACTTCTGCAGCAAAAAAGAATGTGCTTCTTCTTATTACTAACTGGCTTGAAATGTGCCAGGCCGTCGCCGGTAGCAGACCATGAGCATGGCCTCGGTCTATCTGGTCTGCGTCGAATACGACAACACCCGCCGTCTCGCGCCCCGACGATGCCCAACTCGACTGCCTCCTCACGTAGTCCGTCTGTCGTTGCCTTGTCACGATCTACATCGCTCACAGTGACCATGTCTGCGCCTGCACCCCCTCCGCTTTCTCCTGGTCCAGCTTCGCCTAGCTTCTCCGAAGACCTTTCCCGGTTTCCTTCCGAATCGTTACACTCCTTCTCCTTTGCTCACCAGTCTGAAGACTTTCTTCATAACCGACAAAATGTTATCAAGAGGTCCCTCGAGTTCATGAAGGACCGCGTGGGTATGCCGTTGACAGCTGCCCAAGCCGGCTTGGCTAGTGCCCAAGCAAGAGTCACTGGAGACTTGGATGCCCAGAATATGCTAGAGTTGCTCGCAAAGGCTCAGATTATTGGCGCTGGCAATCTTCCGCATTCAGAAGGTGGCCTCACAGTTCCGCCTTTGACTGGCCCGCCGGATATGTCGGGAGAAAACGTCTTTGAGAAGCATTTCGCTCCCCAGCTGCCGTCAAACGAGCCAGAGACTATACAAGAGGAGCCCGGAGAGACCTCAGAGCTGTCCAAGCCCGCTCAGGATCCGTCAGTTCCCGAAAAGCCAGCAGACCATAACCAGGGTAATAAGCGCAAACAACCGTCTTTACAATCCAGCAGAACGGCCACTGACGAGAGCACCGCAACTATAGAGACCTCCCCCCCATCCTCAAGACCGACAAGCCTGAAGCGAACAATGACGGACACACTCTCGGTTTCTCTCAAGGACAAACTGATGGATACAATGGCACAGCCATTCATCACTGGCCAACCGATATATGACGAACCTGGTCTTTCTCCGACTAATACCCAACAACCATTAGAAACCCAAAACTTTCCCAGCGCTCTCAACGCGGCAGTGCACGGACACACTAACAGATGGGTTCCTGCCGCTCAGGCTATTTTCACGACGGAAGCCAAACCCCCGTGGACCATTCTCGCCGCCAACGATTTAGCCTGCTTGGTCTTTGGCGTTACCAAGGCCGAAGTTCGCAAGATGGGCATTTTGGAAGTCGTGCAAGAGGAACGCAGAGCGTGGCTTGAGAGAAAGCTTCTGCATCAAGAAGATGACGCGGAGCAGGATGAGGCAGACGCAAAGGCAACTCCAGCTGCTTCTGCCGCCTCGGCACTGCTCGGGGGACGAGCTGGCATTACCGCCCAGCTATTGAATAAGCCAAACTCACGCTCCCAGCCCGCAAATGCAAGCCCTAGAAGAGCTCAAACTGTTCATAGCGGAGACCCTAATCCGCCGCAAGCCAGAAGAAGCGACACCCATCGTAGTACGCCGTCTCGTGGTGTACTGCTGTGTGGTGATGTTGTCCCTATTCAAAAGCGCAATGGAGCTACTGGGTCGGCGAGTCTTTGGGTCAAAGAAAAACGCGTTGGTCTTATCTGGGTGCTGGAAGAGATTCACGAAGATGTGGCAAACATAGAGCTGGATGAGGAGGGCATGATAAAGAAGGTAACAGGAGCCACGGAGCCTATTTGGGGCTTCAAGACGGCAAAGACGGGCATTGATATTGCATCGCTGATACCGCGGATTCCTCGACAAGGCATTGACCCGACTATGGGAGAAATCGACTTTGCACAAACCCGCAAACGACGATATTTTACGTGTCCCAGCTACCGAAAAGTCAATGTTCCTTGCACAGTGGAACAGGTTCGAGGCACATTGCAGTTGCGTGTGTCGACGTTTCCCCATATGGCAGGCATAGTGGTTGTTGACCCAAAGTCCTTCGATATTCGAAGCTCAAACTCGGCCTTTTCCGGCGCCCTTTTCGGCTTTGAGAAGCCTGATGGAATGTCAATCATGTCTTTGATACCAGACTTTGATAAGATTGTCGAAACATTGACCGAGGAAGATGGCCTGAAGCTTTTGGACGGAATGGTCATCCCTGAACATAGATTCCGCAGGGCTGCTGCTTTTACTGCCATCAAAGAGCATCGCCCAGATGCAGCGTCGTCCTTCCTGCAACCTGACGGGCTGACTGCGAAGCATCGCGATGGCTCTTTCTTGAAGATTGACGTGCAAATGCGCGTCGTCGAGAGTGAGAAACAAACGCACACAGGTGAAGGCATCGTCGAAGAAGTTAATGAAGACGAAGACGACGGGAATGGCCCATCACAGTCTGAGATGGTCTTTGCGCTGTGGATCACTTATTCGCGCAACATACACGGTACTCACACTCGAGCAGAGTTGGCTTCAGGCGACAAGTCGGGAGCTTCGACGCCGCTCCATCAGCCATCACCTGGCCAAACACCAGCCCACTCTCCTATGGTTCTGTCAGATTCCGAGGACCAGAAAGATAAGCCAACTCCTGCCACACACGGAGGGTTTTCGAAGCACCTTAAGGACATGGCGTCGAATGCCGCTGCCAGGTTGACCGGTCACCATCGTCCAATAGCCAAGCAGGCAGACAGAGCTGTTTCGCAAGCTGTCGAGCCCGCCAAAAAGGCCACCATTGACGACTTTACCATATTGGAAGAGATGGGCCAAGGAGCCTATGGCCAGGTTAAGCTTGCTAGACACAAGCACACTGGCAGGAAAGTTGTGCTAAAGTACGTTACCAAGCGCCGTATTCTCGTCGATACATGGACAAGAGACCGCAAGCTTGGCACGGTGCCATTGGAAATTCACGTTATGGACTACTTAAGGAAACCCGAATTTCGCCATCCTAACATTGTTGAGATGGAGGGATTCTTTGAAGATGAGGTAAACTATTACATTGAAATGGCGCCGCATGGCCTTCCGGGCATGGATTTATTTGATTACATTGAACTACGCGCAAACATGGACGAGGCCGAAGCCCGGAGCATCTTTGTTCAAGTTGCGCATGCCATCAGCTTTCTACACACGAAAGCACTCGTAGTGCACCGCGACATCAAAGACGAGAACGTCATTCTCGATGGTGAAGGCAACATTAAGCTCATCGACTTTGGAAGTGCGGCATACATCAAGAGCGGGCCTTTTGACGTCTTTGTTGGAACGATTGGTAAGTCGCCCGTGATTAAAATCTCGCTTATTTTTTCTTACTGACGCATATCAGACTACGCTGCGCCCGAAGTCCTTGCTGGAAAGCCATACGGCGGCAAGGAGCAAGATGTCTGGGCACTGGGTATTCTGCTCTACACAATCATCTACAAGGAGAACCCATTCTACAGCATTGACGAAATCATGGACCGCGATCTACGCGTCCCATTCACCATGAGTGACGACAGCATCGACCTTATCCGCTGCATGCTAAACCGCGACGTGGAGCAGCGCTACGACATTACGCAAGTCCTGGAGCATCCATGGTGCAAGGCATAAGAACCAAAGGCATAGAGAAAGGAGGAATGAGCATCACGTCACGATACCCTGGAATTACACCATTATATTTTGCTCTTTTTTCTTCACTTTTTCAGAAAAAAAAATGGATAGAACAAAAATCATACGTTTATTTTACAGCTACCGGGAGGCATTTACCTAGAGAATTGCAAGCAAACGCACATGCAGGCAAGCAAAGATGCATATTCATCGCAGAATACGTTTGGAGGGAAAGAAAGGAAATGTAGAATTGGTATTTTGTGACTTTTGTTTTCTACAATGCTTTTTATGTCTGCAATTTCCCTTTCTCTTTTCTTTTAACCACTTAGCATGGCGCATTCAATAACGAATGACTACATTATAGCGGGTTGAGGTTCGCAGAATAGTTGCAAATGCCTTGTATTACTGGTTTACTATACATATTTCAAATACAGATGATAAAAAAACAAGGTCTTTCCCAATATATTGTTTTCTATAAAATTAGACTATTCAACGCCCCCACTCCATTGCCGAATTTCGCCGCAATGAGAAAGACCAACGAGAGAGGTTATACAACACTAGACCAAAAAGCCTGAAAAGCAAAGTCCCGACAACACCACAGTTTTCTTGTTCTCAATGGTAACTCAACTCGGGATTCGCCCTAAAGTTGCACCTACATCTACACTCTGGCACCGGACATTCCACATGCCGTGCAAACCACTGCCTGGCATGATCCAAATGGAGCACATGCTCACATTGCAGACAAAATGTGGGGAATCGTCCCGCCATCTTGGTCTCCTCCTTTTCCTCGGGTTTATCGGAGCGCGGCACGCCCACAACCTCAAGGCAGACGACGCACCGAGGTAAATGTCGTCCGCAGTTGGGGCAGCTTACGCCCGCGTTGATGCTGGTTGCTAGCAACGGGTTACGCGTTTCCATTGCTGAGGAAGGTTGCTGCTGTTGCTGCTGCGGCTGCTGCTGTTGTTGAGATTTACTTGCTGATGTGGAGGAACCACCGCCAGTGCTGCCGCGGTGGTGGTTTGCAAGGGAGGTTTCGGCGTCGCAGAAGACGCAGCGGAGGGCGATTTGGCGGTATGGGGGTTTAATCATTGGATTACCGTCGCGCTTGGAGCGTTTGGTGGATTCGACTTCGAATTTGGTGCGCTGGAAGAAGAAACGATGCCGTTGGAGGAGGGAGCGGTAGGCGTTGCGCCACGCACGGCAGCGAATGTCGTCAATGTGTCGCGGGTAGCAGGTGGAGAGGACGAGGATGGCGGTTTGGTAGTCGCGGAACTTTTCGACATAGCGCGCAAAAATATCGACTAGGTTGTCGGTGATGCCGGTGAGGACAATGCCTTCAATGTCGCCTTCGTCTTTGGCGAGTGCGACCTGTTCGTTGAGCCATTTGGTGAGCTGGTCGTCGTGAAAGTTGCGTACGGCGACGTAGGCGCGGTCGGCGAGCGGAAGAGAGCGCTGGTTGGCAACCAGCGACCAGTCTCCCGTGGCGATGAGAGTGGAAATGGCGCGGAGGTAAGGATCTGTTTTGGATGCTACAGCGTCGTCAAAGTCCAGCTGTTCCTTGGCGAGCTGCTTGTTGCCGCGGTCGACAAGCTGCAACGCTAGGGATACAAAGAGTAGTTCGGGATGGGCGGTACTAGCCGTCTTGAGGACGTCTATCGCATAAGCAACGTTGCCTCGGAACATGGCGCGACAGGCTGCCATTGTGTGTACTGGTGCAGGGACGTTCGGGTCGGGTTCAAAATCGATGGTGTTAGCATCGTTTGCTTGGTGATCCCCCCACCCGCATATCTCAAGACATAGCTGGCGATGATGTGGTCGCTTGGTAAAGACAGTATCAAAGCGGGGAAATCGTCGCTTCTTGCAGTAGGGGGCGATGAAGCGCTCCCATTGTAAGGAATCGGGGAGAGGCGCTGTGCTAGACGGTAGACGCGAGGACGGGTTCCGGCCAAGATCATTTGTCCAAATGGAATGTACGCCGAGGTAACTCAAGTCAGTACTTGCAAGTACCAAGGCATCTTCTTCCGCTGCTGCCTCAGCGTCGGCTATCCAGTCCCAGAGATATCTTTTCCAGGGGTCATCAGACACGATTTGGCGGTTTGCAGCCGCATCGAAGAGGTATTTCTCTTTAGCTCGAAACAGCATGGCATGCTGAACTACATTCTGAGCCTCTCGCGGCAAGCCACTGGACTTGAGCGACTGTGCAAGCAGTGCTTCATGTAGTTCTCTGCAAGATTCGAGGCTGTTGGAAGCAAGAGATATTTCGTTTGGAGGTGTACGAGACACTGAGCCGTTGACGTCCACAGAATTGTCCCCTTCACCTCGAACAAAAGCGCGAATCGCGCGAAGCTTGGCCGCTATGGTTTTGGCTGAGTAAAATGTTTCTGGTAGAGGTTCTTCACTCTCTCCAACGTGTTCCACAACAGCGCAGGATGTGTCTTCCTTTTTCAACGCTGCCTCAATGCCTTCTTTGACTGCTATCTTGTCTGGGCCAAATATGGGCACGTCGTGTAGCGCATGTTCTGTCAAAGTTGGTCCAAGAATTTCTAAGCCACGTTTCTTGTCAAATTGCAAGAGATCGAGGTAAGGGCCCCCGCCTGCATATTTGTTAGTAACTGTGAACTGTTTCGGAAAAACATACGTACTTTCTAGGCCTCGATGCGGGGTTTGCCACGGAACGAGCTTATAAATATGATCTGCAGAGCTCGATGGCTGTTCCAAAATATCAAACTTGCCACTGGTTCGAAGAGCCAAAAGCTTGGGTTTTAGATCCGGCGAGCCCAATGTAACCCAGTCAAATGAGACGATGCGATCATTCTTCCTGGAATGATAGCGGTATGAGACATCTAATTCGTGTGATTGATAAACATGCAGCAACTCTGGCTCTGGGTGTGGTGTCAAGCTGGACGAGGGCAACTCTTTCTGTGTTTCTAGCACTCTGAGCTGGCCAGTACGGGAGAGCACTGCAAGCAGGCCACGTCGGTCCCGGCAGTAACGGAGAGATCGGATGAGAGAGTGTCGCTCGTCGGCTAGTGAAGGATCGTGGTCCGTTTCAATGGCCTGGTCGAGGCGCAACGCTGAGCCCCACGGCAGATCGTCCTCCTCAACAGCTTGCATATAGGAGTGTGAAGCAACAGGCCTTGTGCTCGCACGTCGATCCCATATCATGACACCGGGATAATCCAAGCTAGATGAAGCAAAGTAGTTTTGATCAGCATAGTCAATGGCGAGGTTGTTGTTGCATTTTGTGTGAAAAGTAACTGCGGCAGACGGATCTAGATGAACTGATTAGCAGTGGCAGCGTTAAGGTCAGAATTATTCATGCACTTACCTCGTAAGTCGTGTATTCTCAGGCCATGAGATTTGATACCGGCTACTAGAGTGTGTGGATTGTCTTCGAAGAACTTTAAGCTCGACACCGAAACGCTTGGTTCAAGATGAGCAACGGTGTCAACGTAGCTGACGGCATCAGACGGGAAGCCTTTGACGGGGGGTTCCATAGAAGAAAGCCGGGAAATATCCCAGACGTGTAGACTCTGATCCATGCGCACGCGATCCAGTCCAACAGCCAGATATCCCGTCGTGTTGAAAGCAACCGCATGACAGTTACGGGCCATTTTCAAGCCCAGTTCAACAAAGGCATTGGACCCATCGTCCAGTCTTAAAAGATTCACCACACCACCCCCAGTTCCAACGGCTAGGAGGTCAGGATCGCAGGGCGACCAATCATATGTCGTGAGAGGGGGGAAATCGTCGTGCCTGACGCGCTTCACATAGTCAAATCGCCCTTTACGCGCGAACCCATTGGCTTCATAGATTTGGACCACGCGATGCTGAAGATTCACATGGACGAAGCTGTCGAGCTGCGAATTGGCCGACCACTTGATGAGGCCAGGCTCTGGTCGATCCATTTTGACAGGTTGAAGTGGTGTCACAGCATGGGATGAGCGAGGGAAGCTGCTGCTAAGGGTGATGAGAGTTTTTCTTCGCCGCTTAGCTAGTTTGAGGCAGTAAAAGGACAAGAATGATCCGTCAAAGAGGTTTGGCTTTTATCAATAACCAGGATCTTTGGCCATTGATTCTCTTTGGCGCCTGCCGCATTATCTGCACGATGCCTTGTGAATGGAGATTACCCGCATTGGCAGCTCCCAGCTCCAGCCGCTGCATTAGTATGGGGAGCTGAGGCTCTGAGCTAGCGCGACTGGCAGCACCAAAGCCCACTCGAAGCAGGTTGCTCCACGTGACTCACTAACACCCCCACTATAACTTTTTTCTATCAGCTTATCGCAAGATGCAGGTGGAAATATTTCCAGACGCAGTTGAAAGAAGTCTGCTTGACTACATCTTGCAGCACTGAATGTGGCAGGAGAAGACCCGAGTCATTGGCGATTGATACTTTTGCTTCTTACCATTGAAATACGCTTGAAAGTACTATATCGGCCCTAGCTCCATTACAATATTTCACAATGGCCGATAACGAAGCCGCCGGCTATAAAACGTTTAGCGGAGGAAAGAAAAAGGCAAAGCAAGGGTCTACGGAATGGGCAAAGAAGAGAATAAGAAATATCGAGCGCCTCTTTCAGCGAAATACAGATCTTCCGGCCAATGTCCGCAACGACCTTGAGCGGGAGTTGGCCGCCCACAAGGCAACCATTTCCGACAAGTCATTTCAAAAGAGGCGAAGCGCCATGATTTCAAAGTATCACATGGTCAGATTTTTCGGTCAGTATTCCTAGATCATTTAGATTAGGGTCTATTCTTGCTGACTGCTGTCTCTTAGAGCGCAAAAAGGCTTCCAGACTCGTCAAACAGCTGAAGCGCAAAGTTGAACAGGAAGAAGACGCAGCCGCACGAACCAACTTACAGCGCGACTTGCACGTAGCCGAAGTTGACGAAGCTTATACACTCTACCACCCACACGCGGAGCCGTACATCAGTCTCTACGGCAATGCGTCCAAGAGTGACGAGGACGACGGTGAGGACGACGCCGATAAGACCGCCAAGGCCAAAGCAGCGCTTGCATCACAACGGCCAGAGATGTGGACTGTAGTGGAAAAGACAATGTATCAAGGAACAGAGGCGCTGCAGCGACTGAGAGAGAGGCGCTCGCCTAGCAAAGACGGACCAGACTCTGACCGCAAGGCACGGACCCGACAACCACAGCGAGAACGTGCTGCTCGTCCTACTCCACAGCAGAAGCAACAAGAAATCAGCAACAGTCGCACTGTGGCCGGAAAGACACAGAATGGTGCTCAGCCACAGCTTAATCGCAGAGAACGACGCAAACGTATGCGCGAAGCAGTGGCTGAATCAGGACAAGACGAAGAGGACGCCGGTGATGGTGGTGGTTTCTTTGAGGAAGCATAACCGAAAAACGGTACATGTAAGAATAAATCTCATTTAGCGAAGCATTACATTTGATACCCTTGAGGGCTGCATGAATAGACCTACCAATGGAGAACAATATTCTTTGATGACCCGGGTACATCTGTCACGTCTCCTGTGCGTACGGAAAGCGAAAAGGGCAAGGAATTTCCATGGCAAGGTGCATTATCCGACAAAACGGCATGTCTGTCGAGCCGTCAATCCCGATCCGGAGAGATTTTGGCCTTCAAGTCCTCCGGCATCCCGGAAAGCCGCAACCCCGGCCGCGTGATGGCGGATGCACCCGAGCTGTGGTCGCCGAAAAGAAGCAAAACTATCAATCGGGATCGTCGTCATCTCATCTCCAATACGAGTTTCCCCATTCGTCTCTAAAAAAGATACGCGTATTATCAAGCCACAGCTGTCAACTCGCGGACCGAGCGACCCAGTATCGGCTTGCTATATCCGGTGGGCGATGTCTCAGCTTCATATTAGACCCTGGCCGCCCCCGCGTTGTCGGTTGCGTCCACTAACACTTGCATCAAACACGGGAACCCTTTTTCTCAACTGAACCAATGTCTTTTTCGAAGCCACTAAAAATAATCATTTATCCGTCAAGAGCATGGGCTTCTTCCCCCACATGTCTTTGTCGTTCAGGCGAGTGTAGATCGCAACGACCGTACGAGCGTGACGGCAAGGCTTTGCACGATGATCCCGTCACCCTGCAGCCGGGATAGAGAGCAAGATGTAGCTTCAGTTGGGGCAAACAGAAGAAATTATAGAGGAAATTAAAGTAAAACTGCAATCAAAGATTCTTGGGATGTTCATGGTCCGAAAATAACTTCAAGTTCTGAAAATAGAAGTACTGGACTGCTTGAGGTGCTTGAGCTGTCTATAAAAGCTTACAAGATTCCGTTTGAACTTGGAATTTCTCATCATCATCACCATCATCACAATACAACAATTTCAAATATCATCTACTCTTACTCTCTTCTTCCAAATCCATCTTCTCAATTGTCATCATGAAGTCCTTCACTGCTCTCGCCATCGCTGCCTCCTTCTTCCTCGGAGCCCAGGCCAGCCCCGTTGAGGTTGAGGAGCGCGGCATCTCCGCCAAGGTGACGTTGTGCTCGCGCCCTAACCTCCAGGACTGCGACACCACCTATATCCCCATTGACACTTGCTGTAAGTGCAAGCTCCAGCGGGCACAACTTTGTATCATACTGACTGACATCAAACAGACCAGGTTCCTCCCTGCAAGTTCCAGTCCCTAAACACTGGCGGCCACATTTGCAACTTTTACTCGTAAGCTTTGCTGAAAAGAATAAGCGTTAAATGAGATTGGCTAACAAGCTTCACAACTGTAGCGAACCTGGATGTGGTGGCCAGAAGTACCGGTACTATCGCACCCAGGGCAGCCAGCCCCTTGGCATTGAGATCCAGTCTGTTTTCTGCTGGTAATTCGACAAAGTCGACATGGTCCCTTTTTACAATGATTCACCTTGCTTATGGCTTCAAAACCTGATCGATACAGTGGAAGTTGATTCAGTTGTCAGAGAATTCATGATCTAGTCGATAGTTTCGTTTTGCCGAAATCAAGCTCTTGTCTGTTTGTGGTCTTCTACTGTAACAAAATTGCTCTGTGTCTTCAACTTTTACACCGAAATGTTCACGACTGGGATCTCAACAATAAATCGAACCGAAAAGCTCCAACCCCGTAAAATCACAAAACCAATGCTACTGCAAAATCTGCCGGCCCTTTTTCATACGTTCAATTTCCTTCTCAACCTCAGCTCTTTGACGCTTGACCGACAAATCCTCCCCAGCAATCTCCTCTAGCTGGTCAGCGGTCAGGGAAGCAACGTACTTGGGAGAGAATAGCCGGAGTGGAGTGTCAGGCCCTATAACGAGAAAGTGGTCTGCGACTTGCATCCGAATGTTGTCGACGAATCGTTTTCTCGAGATATGATAGTAGGCGTACAAGGTGTCATATATCTCTAGAATGATAAGACTGTCATCGTTCTTGTTCTGTATAGAAGTGATGTCTTCCAGTCGAACAAGGTCAGTGTAGACATTGTCGTTATACACTGCCTTCCCTGCGAGCAGCTTCTTCAAGCGTCTGTTGCGACTGTGGTCTGTCAGTTCACGTCTCTGTAGATGCTCAATGTAGTGCAAAACAAACCATTCAGTAAGCTCCTCTTTAAATTCGGGGTTGTAGGTAGCGGGTATACCTTCAAGCTCAACCTTGAGAAGGAATGCCGCGTGTTGAAGCGCTGCCTCGTACTTTGCCCTGAGCTTATCGAGAAAAAGTGAGGACAGTCGGTCACTCACGCCGGCGTGTTCTGCAGCGATGTGCTGTACGAGACGCAGTATGAATGAATGAATCAGGCAAATGATGTCAGAAATGTATCCGAGAGCTAGAGCCTCCCACTTTCTGGCCTGTTCCTTCATCATCATCGACACCAGAGACGGATCAAACGTTGCAATCTCAAAACCTCGCGAATTTCTAAAGACGGATTCAATCCATTCTACAATATCTTCAGACAACGGCTCGCCCAAGAGATCAAAATCTGGGAGTATATCGACAATGTCGTCAGGAGTCTTGAGTCTCCGAGCCTTGTACCCTATCTGCTCGTCTGCGGAGGTTTTGTCGTCCTCATCACCATCACCGCCAAAGCTGATTTCATGCCCGGCTTCATTCATAACTTTGGCAAACCCTTCGCCCCGTTCCATGGCGACAGTGGCAAGACGAAGCGAACCATACTCATCTTGTTCCAAATTATTGGCAAAGAAGGTGCTTCGTCCGTAATTCGCGTTGATGGCTAGAGCTGCAATTTCTTGAAACTCGGAGGCAAGATCCATAAGGAACTCTCTCTGTTCAAACTCTGTTTGCCTCTTCTTCCCCAAAGCGTCGAGCTCCTTTGTAGCACGTTTAAGCCTAGCCGACATTTCAGCTTTGACCTAACTCGAGTATTAGAAACTGAACCAACACTAAAACAAGCGGTAAAAGGTGTTCCAATCTACCTTTGGGAATTCTCGACGCAAGTGGCCAGCAAGAATGTCTTGGAGGCGAGTACGCAGGGAATGGATGCCGATCTTGTCTCTGGGAAGAGTGTTCCACGGAGCTGTGCTGCTAAAAAAGGACTGTTCAATTTTCTTGCGAGCTTTGAGATTGTCACACTGCTCAGATTGGCCGGGATTGCGTAGAAGATGCCAGCCCAGCTTCAGCTTTTGACGCTTTCCCTCAATCAGCTCAACAACTGCATTCTCAGCTCCGCGGTCAACGAGATCTGGCTTTGTCAAAATGCCAAAGGTACGATCTCCGGCAGGATCGAGATCTTCAGCCATTTCGATAATATCTTGGGTGGCAATGTCAACGTTGCAAGGGACGACGGCAAGCATGACAGAGCGGGGGTTGGCCATATACTCGTGGACCATGGCATCCACAAGAGCCATGTCTTCTTTGGTCGTGAGTCCGGAAGTGGTCCTCTTGAATGTGCCTGGAACATCAATGACACTGAAGTGTTCTTGATCTGGACCAGAGACTTCAATGACCAACACATCTCTGGAGAAAGCCATAGTGGCCGTTGAGTCAGAGTCAGTCGACTGGCCAACTCCCATGGCAGCAGCAGCCTGCTCGTGTTAGTCTAACATTGAAAGCTAAAGGTATCGTGATGTGCATGATGGCTTACCCCTTGAATGAGGCCACCAAACACTTGTGCATCCCAGTTTTCCAACTTCTTTTGCCATTCTTTCATCTTTTGCTGGTGCTCATCATCACTGTTTTTGAATGGGATAATGGAAGCACTGATTTCCACCTTGTGGCATCGGCGAAAGGTGATTTGCGTCGCAAAACGAGTACATAATCCGCTGTCTCGAGGAAAGGGCAGGTCCGTTAGGGCAGCGAGAACTGAGCTTTTCCCACTGGATTGATTTCCCACAACAACAAGTTGAGGAAGATTGATGTACTCGCCAATATTGCATGCGAATAGTCCATCAATCTTTTCAAGAATGGAAGAATGAATGAGTCCGGAAGCACCTTCACCCATCTTGGCTGCTTGTGAGTCTCAGTAGAAGATGGTTTGAAGAGTTGATTCAAAGGTCGAAGGAGGAAGGAAGTAAGGAACATGTGGCATTTCACGCAAATTTTCTTCCCATGACTTCGGCGTTATCCACCAACGCAAGGTCTTCACTACCCTTGCTCAATTCGGAGATGAGTCCACCGCAAGCCTCTCCATATTAGGCTACGACTTGGTCGTGACTGATCAAAGTGCGCAGCTCGACTCAGAAAAATGCGTTCCATTCACTTTCGTCGTAGTCCGGGGAGGTTATCCGGTTGACAGAGATGCCCCGTCTGAAACAATGCAGCCCCATACTCAAACTCACTTTTGACAAACGATGAAACGCACTGTATTGGCCGGACTCTAACGTATGGAAAGAGCAGGAAGAAGAAACTATCCATATAGACTCGAAGGTGTAGGCAGTACTAGATTGTCACAGGTTGGCTGTCTAAAACGATGTATATGACAGTTTGATTCTACTCCCAGCTTTCTTACACACTTTGTTTTGGCTTAAATCTTTTGCGTTTCCTTTCGCCTCGCGTAAGTTATGTGTTACCAGCGAGCAAACGCGCGCAGTGCAGCTGTTCCGCGCATTCATCGAGAGATGCTGCAACTGTGTGTAGCGTTAAGCTTTCTCTAGAATTCTGTAGAACACTGCTTGTAGAAAAGATCAAAAACTAAACTATTTTTCGATTACACAGGGCGGTTGAAAACAACTGGTTTCCATAGACTGACCAATCAACCGGCGACGGGAGTCTTATGGTAGTACATGGACACTCCCCTCTCACAACCACAGACCGCGAATTGTGATTCACGACCCCTCTGCCACAGTCCGTTTGTTCCACCGTTGCCGTTTTCTCAAATTCAAACAATTCTCACAAAACGAATTATAAATAAGAGGCAGGTTAATGCTGACGTCTGCTTCTGGTACCATGCCGTTCCTTGAACCTCACTCGCCCAAGGAAACCACCGTGACCATGGCCATGGATCCCTGTCAAACAAACTACCGGTTCAAAGTCCCCTGGGACCAGTTGCGAGCCTGGATAGACACGGCAGAGGCGGCAGAGAAACAAAACGGCTCCAACGCACACATCTCGCGCGCGCAAATGACTGCATTATCCCTCCTGGTCCCATTCACTCACGAGGAGGAACTCGAAAGAGTAGACTACGTGGGGGCGTTAATGAGTAAGTCAACACTTGTATACTACTAGGAAGCATATTTCTGATGACTTTTTACTTCTAGATTTTACGCAAACACGGCTGTTTCCGGCGCCGATATTCAAAGTCGGCGACTCAATGGAAGTCCCGGTTGACGGCGCATATCAACTCAAATGGCAATGTGTCTGTATTCTGCCGTGGTGTAATATGAGCTTCCCATCGCAAACAGCAGAATCTGAACAAACCATACCGCTCTTCTCTTCGAAAAAGGTAATGAGGATGCATGTACGTCTCATTCACCAACCGAGCTAATCTCAACCTTAGAAAGCAAAGCAGTACGCTGCAAAAGAAGCCCTCTCTCACCTCACCTCATCACTGCCAACGACTACGCCTCAGCTGTGACGGCTGACGATTGGCAAAAAGCCGTTTTAAAAAGTTGAATTTTTATCAAGGTCAATAAACGCCTTATCTTTGCTTTTGTGATTGTCTTTTTGTGATAGTTTACGAATTGTCTGTCGTGGTGGGCAGAATGGGAAGAAATCTGGATGCATGAATATTGAACGCCACCATTAACGGCTCTACTATACTCGTACAATCAATACCCACTGAGGCTGACGGGACATACTCAGTACACAGAGAAGGGCTTAAAGTGCAGCAAATGGTTCGATATTACGGTGCGCACAGACTAGAGAGGCGCAATAATCCCACGGTATTTGCTTTTTTTGGAGTGTTTTAGCCGTGTCAGTTGGCGGGCTTATTAGGCTTCTAAAGCAGCACTCGAGCAACGCTAATGTGGTTCTTTGGATCCGATACTGCAGGTGCTGTGGAGTTGGTGTAGTCGTGTCGACAACTGACTGTGGCTTGTTAAGGAGCATGGTTCGTGAGGGCACGTCACACCATTTCACTTGAGCCAAGTTGTTGTGTTTAAGTTTACGCATTGTTCAACACTGCCGTGGCAAAATCGGGATTTGAGTTGCTGCAAAATGGTGCATCAAGCAAAACCCGGCTGCCTTTCGTGGAGGCGTTTTCAGGGTTTCAAAACGACAGGCCGAGCTTTGATATATTATACTCGGTGTTGTTAGTTTGGGATGGGTCGAGATGGGTTCGGCGGATGCGGGCCGCCCTCGTCAGCCTCGTTTTAGCGGCGCCTCTTAATATTCCTTCACATGGGCTAAATAAAGGCTCTGCATCCGCGCTTCCCCCCGTCTTCTCATTCCCAAACCATTTTCATCTCATAGCGGGATTACCGTTCTTGTTTCGAGACTGGTTGGTTTGGATCTCTTGTCGATATCGGGCAATAAGCGATTGACGGACCTCGGGGACAACGAGTACTACTCGTTACGTCGCTCTCATTGTCTCCCGGCCGTTCCAGGTCTCCGGAACAGCGGTCGCAACCGAAACCAACGACTGGTTCGCGTACCCCTGTTAGTTTGCCTGGCGCTCTGGCCATCACTGTCATATGAAGCTTTGCGCCGTTTAAGTTGGAGACCACTGCCTTTGATTCAAAGTCTCTGAAATAATACGCAACATAACATTTCTATAAGTGCAATTTTCATTTTCGAGCGCCGGCTTGAATTCGACCAATAACCGACAACACATCATGGCATCCTACGCTCGCGGTCCTACAACATCGCCTCAAACACCCTCATCAGACAGCTGCAACAGCAACACCACTACTTCCCGCAGCACAACAGAATACTCTGCACCGTCGCATTCACGGCGAAGCAGCGCAAGCGACTGTTACCGCGCCTGCCACTCCGACGGCGCAGACAAAATCTACAACTCCACCGCCGCTGCCCACTCCAACTCAAAGAACTCCAACTCGAAGACCTCCAAGTCCAACTGGCTGCGAAACGTCAAAAACTGGATTGCAGTAAGCGAGCCCTCAGCGCAGGCCATCAAGTCTCAGCGCCGCGAGACGTTTAAGAAGCACGGCGTGCATCGAAACGATCCCGACGCAGCGGCAAAGATGCACCTCCCTATTGGTGTGTTGCCGCGCGGAACGACGACGTCGACTTCTGGGCCGACGCCGGAGAAGAAGCTGGCCAGGGAATTGAAGCAGCGTCCGAAGCTGGAGACGTATACTTGTTCGCAGTCGGTCTCGAGCGGGTATTCTTCTGGGGCCGGAAGTACGAGCGGGAGGCGGAATTCTATTGCGCCGTGGACGTGAGGGATAAGTGCGAGAAAATAGGGAGAGATGAAATAATTATACGGGTATTTGAGTAGGTTTTTTTTTTTTCAGTTTAATTGTTTTATTTCTTTAAGCGGTTCAATGGCATGGATTAGCGGAAAGATATGGCTTTTTATTTTTTATGTAAGTCATCGGTGGTCGTATTTATGGGTAGATAGACAGAGGTATATATACACTATTATGAGACTAGCGAATATTTTGCCACGTTAGCAAGAGGCTTTTACTTTACACAGAGGATATTAACCACGAATTCTAAAATAAATAACCAAATTGCGTATTTGATCTACTTAGGGGTCCCTGCTAAGCTAGCATACTCATGACACTTACATCCGCTGCCTGCCGAAAACACACCTATAAAATACCCGAGCCTAGACCACGGAAGCAAAGCCCGCGATAGGCCAAGCGGCCGGTCCAGAACCCCACTACCCGCGATCGGCACGGCGGCCGTTGATTGGCCCACAGCAGAACTCTTGGTGGTGTACTCCGTTACATGACGTAGACATTTCTTGCTACTGACCGAGCTAGCAAGAAACCGGGTTTTGGGAGGAGGAACGCAATAGGCCTTGGACAAACGCAGCTAAAGCGGAAAAGAAGGTTTGAGGTTTGCGTGGACGACCTTGCTACCCTTTTCATCGCCCCTCACCTACGACGTTTCCTTTTTTTTTCATCTTTGTTGTTGTTTCCTTTTACGCAGACCAGTCGCCTTTGCAACTGGCCGTATCATCGGAAGAGAGAGGAAACTGTTGGGTTGAGACCTTCTCGCGACCGAGCTATTTAGCTAGTCCGCAAGGGTTCGCGACGAAAACAGGTTGCTAGTTGCGTTTTAGTTCCCCCTTCTCGAGCAGAGGAGCCTTTACATTATCAACCCGACGTTGATAAACCATATAAAGAGGAACGGTAATCAACACAAAAGCTTTGCCAGGATGCCGCTCTTCAGTAAAAAAGACAACGACAGGCATCAGCCTCGTCCCGAAGACGATGAGGACGGCGGATCTGCTCCTCCCGATGAGCATACCCGTCTGCTCCCCAACCGCGTCGACTCCAACAGGGCGCTCACCCCTGATGACCCGGCCGTGTCGCCGTATAATCTCTGGAGCATCCGCCTCCTTCGGTTCATGACCGTCTTGCTTACCGTGGTTACGTTTGTGTGGTGGGTTGTCCTGCTGGTGTCGGCATTTGCCACGCCGCCGGGCTTCAATATCAGAGGAAGCGGCTTTACTTCGTTTGGATTTGCTGGCCTTGCGTTGGCCAATATGATATTTACCCTCATCTTCTTTGGTATTCCGTCTCGCCCTGTCCGCATCCTTTCTTTCGCCATGGCGGTAAGTTGCTACTCACCAATATCATTACTACCTTGCACGCAGATGTTTGTCGCTAACTCTGGACTAGTTTGTTCTTCTTGTCGACATGATTGTCTTGCTTGCTGTTGAAAAGACTCGCTACGATGAAGGCTGGGTCGGCATCGTCAGTGTCGTCTGGGCTTTGCTCATGAGCCTGTGGTCACTACTCGTTGACAGAACCGTTAAATGGGGCAAGGCCGAGGAGGAAGAGAGACTGACGGGCCGCGCAGAGACGCGCCGCACTCTGTCTGAGTGGCTTGCTGTTCTGATTTCCACCGTTGCGTACGCTGTCATGCTTGTCGCAGTCATTCTGATGGCACTGACCATTATAATCCGCGCCTTGGATGCTGGAACGCCACCGCCTGGTAAGATGTACAAGGTCGATGGCGGCAAGTACCGTATCCACGTATACTGCAGCGGCAACAGCACCGCCGCAGACGGATCCAAAACCCCAACTGTACTTTTTGAAGGCGGCGAGCGGCCGGTCGAGCATGGACTTTGGGAGTTTGCAGGCAACGCCGTCAATAATGGTTCAATTGCGCGCTACTGCTTCGCTGATCGCCCGGGCATGGCTTGGTCCGACAGTGCGCCATCTCCTCTTTCTGCCGGCTTTACTGTCGACGCACTGAGTGAGGCACTGGCCGAGGCGGGCGAGACTGGCCCATGGATTCTTGCTAGTGCTGGTATGGGCACTCTGTACTCGCGAGTGTTTTCAGTCCGCCATGGCCACGATGTCAAGGGTATGCTGCTCATTGATCCTCTTCACGAGGACTTGCTTGGACCGTATGCTTCAGCAGGTAGGGGCTTCCTCCTCTGGCTGCGAGGCGTCATTTCTCCTCTCGGTCTTGACCGTATCCCCGGTGCCATCTTCAAGGGCCGAAACTCTAGGGATCGCATCTACGGACGCGCAGCACAGCAGTCGAGCAAGTTCATCTTTGCCAAGCTCCAGGAGAGCCTGGTCCTGGACTCCTTCACCAAGCGTGAAGTGCAGAGCAGCCGGCAGATTCAGGAAAGGGACACGCCGCTGGTCGTTGTCAGCTCCGGCAAGCAAATCAAGCGCAATCCCCAGTGGGAGAAGAAGCAACGCGACTTGACCAAGTTGACAGATGAACTGCGCCACTGGGACATTGTTGATAATGCTCCTCACCACGTATGGGAGACTCTGGAGGGAAGGGACAAGATTGAGAAGCGCCTGAAGCAGCTCCTAAAGAACTAGGGAGTTGGTGCCCGCAAATGGTTATCTGCTTTATAATGTGAGTCTGTGTTTTGTGCTCTTCTGTGCGTTGTGTGGCAGTGGTTGCTTTGGTTATTCAAGACTCTATTAATTGAAATAATTGGCGGATTTTTGGTTCAGACGAATTAATATACGATTCAGCAAGATGCAACAGCCATTATGAAAAAAATTGTAAAGAGAAATTTGTGTGACTGTTTTTGTTTTCTCGAGATGATCCATTTCTTAGTGCCCCTTCTCTTTGAGAGTGTGCCGTAGTGGTAATTACTATATTATTAGGTGAGGTCACCGCCAGGTCTTTGCACGTGACTACGAGATATTTCGATGCTACAGTACCCTCTGGGGCGCCAACCCCTGGAACCCGACTGCGGGTGGATGCTCTGGGCTGTTAGGCCCCATACAGCGTTTACGAGTAGAGCCCAAAAATAACACAGGAATGATGCCCAAGCCAGCCAGACAAAGGGGGCAGGCGCTGCAATAGCTGAGGGTTGAAGAGATTGACGGTAGTTGTGAAAAGCTGGCGAGAGGAGAAGACGGGTGTCTCTGAACAAAAAGTCACACCTACGGCACCGTACATTGCCCATTCTGCCATCCCGTGTGTTACGGAAAGGACCACTGTAAACAAAAACGGTGCCTTGGTTGAGAATCCCGTATTCAACGGTTCCAAGGGGCCTCCAGTCCTGGAAATTAGCCAGACCAACCCGCCCCTCCCATCCTTGTGTTACGGCATTGCGGGCCACCCACTTTCTCTAAAAGGTCCAGGTTGCCTTCCAGGCCATAACGAGGTACGAAGTAGGGAGGTACTTGGGTAGGTAGGCACGTCCACACACACAGTGCAGTACCTGACCTACTCGGAACAAACAGCGCAGCAGGAGACTGTCGGCCAGCCACAGCCGGCCTCCGCCTTACTTTACGGGCAACAAGTGTCGAGTTGACAGCTCCCTTTTCCCATTATTTACGCGCACCCGGCCAACTGGGCATTTTTGCTCTACTGCTCCCCACGCAAGCCACCAAAACGAACCCTTGGATCTCTTATCCGCTTTCCTCCTCTACCGTATCCGTGGCCAACGCAGCAAAAGCATCTCGTATTATTTTGTCCAATTTTCTTGTCGATTAGCCGCCTCTCCCTTTTGTGTTTTTCTTTAACTTTGCTTTTGCATATACAAAAGGAACAAATTACCGACAACGAAATACTTACATGAGTCCCATCCCGCGTGGTCGCTCCGCCTCCGGCCCTGCTGCGCTGCTCTCATTGCCTACCGACCGCTACCTCCAACGCCGGCTTCTTCTTCCACAGCATCCTCGACGCCTCCAACCCAAGTCCTGCCGCGTTGGATTTCCAAGCACGCGGACGGGCAGCTCGGATTTGCGTCCTTGACTAGAAGGCCGCTTCACGCCAGCGGCAGACTTATGCAACGAACGAACCTCGAATCACCCCCCCCTCGTTCGAACCATTCTTCTCAATTGGCATATTCATTAGCCCGGCCCCTCGACTGAATTTTTTTTGGGCCTGGGATACGCCTAGCAGATGCGCATCAGGCCGCTACAGACAGGAGCCTCTTGCCGTCGATATCGTTGAGCTGTTCTCGCTCTGAGAATCAGAATACACACGCGATTGTTTTGCGTGGCATCTGAACCTCTGTTCCCCCCCTCCCCCCTCAAACGTCCGGGCCTCTTGTCATTTCGCCTTGTAGCCCCTCAGCCTTCAAGCTGGCTTTAGTCCGTAATCATGGCTTCCGACTCGGGCATTGGCCAGCCTGGCGATCATGGCCATGCCGACGGTAGCTGGCAGAGCGGCGGTCGCAGGACACCTGATAGTGGTCATGGTCTGAGGCTCACAAACTCCAACCCGGCGACCGGTTCCCTACCGCCGGCGGCTCCCTGGCCAGATGAGCTCCCGCGCAAGAGCAGCGAGCGAAACCGATCGCGAAACAGGAGTGGCCGCTCAGCTAGTGGCCAGGTGAGAATGTGCAAGAAGTGTGGAGAGCAGTTGACGGGCCAGTTTGTCCGGGCCTTGGATGGTACCTTTCACCTTGATTGCTTCAAGTGCAGAGTAAGCAGCATTTCTCCCCCTCGTTTCTGGATCTGCCTCGAGACGGCACTCCTTTGTCGACCAGCCTCACGCTACGTTCCGGCAGCTACTGACGTGTTACTTTAATTTAGGATTGCGGCGAGATAGTAGCTTCCAAATTCTTCCCGGCAGACGACGACAACGGCGAGGGCCAGTACCCTCTTTGCGAGACCGACTATTTTCGGCGACTCGGCCTGCTCTGTCATCAGTGCGGCGGTGCGCTTCGCGGCTCTTACATAACAGCTTTGGACCGAAAGTATCACGTCGACCACTTTACATGCTCCCTCTGCGATACCGTCTTTGGAGCCCAAGACAGCTATTACGAACACGAGGGCAATGTTTACTGCCATTATCACTATTCAACAACCTTTGCGCAGCGCTGCAATGGCTGCCAAACCGCTATCCTCAAGCAGTTTGTAGAAATTTTCCGCAATGGACAAAACCAGCATTGGCATCCTGAATGCTACATGATTCACAAGTTTTGGAACGTTCGCCTGGGCCAGCCGACGGATGTGCCCACACCGCCCACCGAGGTAACCGATGCCAAACAGCGCAATCTTATACGCGAAAACGAGGAGATTATGGAGGACAAGGTATACCGAATATGGAGCGTGTTATCTACCTTTGAGGAATCTTCGGCCGCCTGCATATCAGATATGCTTCTGCATGTCAGCAATGCATCATACGTGGACGGTGTTTTGGTGGCTAAGCGCTTCATTGCACACGTTGAGACTCTCTTTGGGTCCGCCGACAGGCTGGATCATACTGTTGCAAATAGTTCGGAAAAAGGTAAGGTGTCCGAAGCACTAACGCTGAGGAGCGTGTAGCTAACACAATTTGCCAGGGATGTCATACGGACGCGAAGCCAAGCTACTGTGCAAGAAAATCGTATCATTCTTCTCGTTACTATCAAAGACACAGGACGGCGATGCCCGCAAGGTGGGAGTCACCCAGGAGCTGCTATCACTTGTCACCGGCTTAGCCCACTACCTCAAACTCCTCATTCGAATATGCTTGCAGGGCGCTTTACGCTTGGAGCGTGATACTGGGGGGAGTGATGGGCTCCACCAGTTCCTGGATGATCTGAACGACTTCGAGTCCTTCAAGAATGACGACGTGGCCCCCAGCAGCAGCGTATCAGATGCTCGGCTGGCAGCGAAGGACTCTGACCACTGCAATGTCTGTCGACGCTCCGTAGAGGACGAGTGCGCGACTACTGGCCAACTGAGGTGGCATCTGGCATGTGCACGATGCAACCGCTGCGGACGTGAAGTTGGTCGCTCGCTGAACGAGGCGCGTTACCACACTTTTGAACGCAAAATCTTCTGCACAAGCTGTGTCTCGGCTGGCTCCGATGCACTGGTACAGCTTGAATACATTTCGAAGCTGCAGCAATATGTTTACTTGCTGCGGGTCGCACTGGCGCGGCTGCTGGACATTCTTCGAAGCAACGGCACAATCCCTTATCCATCCGATTTCAACGGGGTCAGCGATAGCAATGCGTTCAACGCCGAGCGGCCGGGTGCTCTTACGATGGATTCAAGATCCAAGTCGTACCACCCTGGCGGTGACAAAGAAAGCCATCGCGAGTCCACATATGAAAACACTCTGAATGAAGTTCGACGTCTTCGCAGTACCAGACTCGAACGGCATTTGTCTACAAGCGTTAGACAAGCCAGAACATCGCGAGTTTTGGATGGCGACGGGCGCGGTCCACGGCCGGGCTCGCCAGGGCCTGCTGAATCTGACCAGCCGCCACAAGGATCTACAGACATGATGTTTGGCCAAAACGATGCCATTACGCTAGACGATATTCCGCGCATTGTGGCGGCTGAGCAATCACGAGAGCAGCAACAACAACAGCAGAGAGAACTTTTACAGGACCAGTTTCGTCCAGCTATGGCCGATACTGGCGTCGCCACTCGCCATCAACGAACGGTCTCGGCGAGCAGAGACCAGGACGTGCACAATCCAGACCCTATTCCCACAAGGCTCGTCAGGAAATTCTTCCCCGAACTGTCGGCCCTCGAATACTTTAATGTGCGGCATCTTGCCGTCTTGACGATGCAGCCCAAGGTTGAACCTGAGTTGACTCTTGAAGAGCTCCTCACATTCATCGAGTCGAAGAAACCTGCCACATTCTGGAAGAATCTGGGCAAGGCATTCAAGAACGATAAAAGCAAGAATGTTAAGAAAAAAGGCGTCTTTGGCGTTCCTCTGGAGGTAATCATTGAACGCGACGGTGCCGACTCTACCGATGGTGTTGGACCTGGAACGCTGCGAATCCCTGCCATTGTCGACGACATTGTATCATCGATGCGCCAGATGGACCTTTCCGTCGAGGGTGTATTCCGAAAGAATGGCAACATCAAGAAGATGCAGGAAATGGTGGAGCGAATTAATAGCGAGGGCTGCGACAATGTTAACTTTATGGAGCAGCCGGTGATTCAGCTGGCAGCCGTCCTGAAGCGATATCTGCGAGACCTGCCAGACCCGCTGATGACACACAAGCTGTACAGGCTCTGGATCAGCGCCGCCAAGATTCCTGACGCGGTAAAGAGAAAGCAGTGCCTGCACCTGACGTGCTGTCTGCTGCCCAAGAGCCACCGTGACTGTCTGGAGATTCTGTTTACCTTTCTCAAATGGGCCGGATCGTTCCATCAACTGGACGAGGAGGTCGGCTCGAAGATGGATATCCGCAATCTGGCAACAGTCATTGCACCAAATATTCTCACCAACGCGGCCAAAGCGCCAGCTCTGGATAGCGAGGCGATTTATGTGATTGATGCGGTGGAGATGCTGATTAACAACATTGAAGAATTTTGCCAGGTAAGAGGCGCTGTAGTTGGACGTACTAGTTGACAGTATTAACAAATGAATGAAAACAGGTTCCGGATGAGCTGTTGACTCTGCTAAACGACCCGTACCTGTTTAGCGGAAGCAGCGAGATCACCACCAAGGAAATCCTCAAACGATTCCAAGACCGCCGAGGCCAGCTCCCGATTGCAGACGTCAGCGAAGTATACAATCGTCACGAGATTCCAAGCCGCTCGCCGCCAAAGCGGGTAGAAACAGACCCAGCTCTATGGCAAGTCGAACGCACAGTACGACCAGTGCAAGACCCTCCAGCGCCATTTACATCTAAGTCACGGCAAAACACGCCTCCCCAGCGCTGGAAGAATCCAGACGAGCAACCATCCCCATACAACGACCACCACTATAACCGCTCAGAGTCGCAGCTGGCGCACCCAGACACGGAGCAAAACTGGCAAAGCTCAGCATGGGGCCGCAACCCAGGCGGGCTCGGTGTCGGCGGTAACTCATGAAACAAAAAGCGTAAAATACAAGCATAGCAAAAACAAAAAAAAGCCATTAAATCGTTTGGGCATCATACAAAGTAAGCAATGTCATAGACGGCATTGTATTTCCTTTTTCTTTTTTCATCAAGTATTCGTTGGCCTATATAAGGCCATTGAAAAAAAGTTTCACTTTTTCTTGTTTTTTTATAGGTGTTGAAGAAGCCGCTGACTTCTGTTGCATTGGCCATGGCGTTTTATTCTTTCACTTTTTTTCCCTTTCAGTTATTCTTCATATATATATATATACTGATGGCAGGGGTATTGTGATGCGGATGTTTACTGGGGGCGTGACGATAGGGATGTCTTCTCTTTTCAGTAAATTCTTTTTCTTTTTTTCTCTTGCAATTGGGATGAGGGCCAAACAAGAACCTTTTTTTTAAATAACAGCACAAAATATACAAAGTACAATATTATGTTTTGGCTCGTGTAGGTGGAAAAGTGCCCTTTGATTGTAAAGTGTATGGAGACACTCCCAGTTGCTGTATTATAACGTATAAGGAAACAAGAAGCTTGCTCAAATGTACAATACGATATATCTATCAATCCCAATTTTACACCACATCTGTGACAAAGAAAAAAATTTACTGCTTCTTGACCTCGCCCTTTTTCTCCTGCTCCAAAAACCAATTCACACCTCTCGTCACACCCTCCTGCAGCGTCCACAGCGGCTCGTAGCCCAGCACCTGTTTGGCCTTTGCAATATTATAATACCTCGTCATGGTCGAAAAGACTACGCGCTGCTTGGTCAACGAGGCCTTTTTCTGCATCACGCTGGCAGCAATCTCGCTCAGCACGCCGAGCACAAGCGCCGTGTCACGCGAAAGCCTCCACACGCCGCTCGTGCCGGCTTGGTTGCCAGCGGCACGCCACACAGCGCGCGCAAAGTCCCAAAAGTACACGGGCGAGTCGTTTGTGATGAAGAAGACTTCGCCGTCCACGCGCTCGTGATCGAGCGGCGTGGTGCGCGCCGAGGCGGAGGCGAGGAGGAGACGGGCGGCGAGGAGGTGGGCGTGGGCGACGTTGCCGACATAGGTAAAGTCAAAGATGTTGGTGTTGTCTCCGAGCTGGAAGTTGCTTTTGCCGCTGCGGTAGGCGCCGAGGAGGCCGGCGAGGGCTTGCACGTCGCCTTCGCCGAAGATGCCGGCTGGGCGGAGCGAGGTAGTGAGGAGGTTGGCGGGTTCGGCACGGTTGGCTTTGATGACGAGTTCTTCGGCTGCGGCCTGGAGCGGTGGGACGTGAATGTTAGTTACAAGATGCACTTTTTCGACTTCTTTTGTATGTAGACCGGGGGTGGTGTGTGTCCCTTACCTTGGTCTCGGAATAGTATTCATGCTGCTGGTCGCCACGAATTACAGGCCAGCGCTCGTCGGCATTGCGCAAGTCATTGTGGTTATCGCTCACAACACTCGCAGAGCTGGTATACACGAGCGCCTTGACGCCGGCCTTTTGGCACGCCTCAATGACGGCCTGGGTACCATCGACGTTGACCTTGCGGAAGAGCTCCTTGTTGACCTGACTGTCGCTGGCTACGGGCGAGGCGGTGTGGATGACAACATCGGGTCGCAGCTCATCGAGGATGTCCGCCAGCTTGGGCGCATCGGTAATGTCGCACTCGTGGTAGGTTGCGTCGGAGCGGCGGTGCTTGTCGCAGCGGAGGTCGACCGACGAGACGTTGGAGCAGCCCCAAGAGTCGATGGCTTGGTTGACTATGTGGTGGCCAAGGAAGCCGTTGCCGCCAATGACGAGAACCTTGCCGAGGTCGCCTTTCTGTGGTAGCGCCATTGTATTCTGTGCTGTGTAGAATCGCCGGGAAGATGTACCGTTTGGCGGGTGAGATACAGACGCGGGAGGAGGGTTCAATGGTTGAAGATCTTGGGGATTGACGAGTGGGTGGTTTAAAGGGGGTCCCACATTGAGCTAAAAATGGGCGGAGCTTGAGTGTTGGCGGGAAAGCGCACCTGCATTACTTACCCTTGCGCTACTACTGCATCCAAAGCTAAATCAACTCCACTACTGTGCTTCGCTGCCTGCTGGGGTGGGCACTCTTTCACAACCTACTCCAACAAGGGTATTTCGCTTTCGGCCTTGCTACCCTTTGCTTCACTTTTTTATCCTGCTTCAGCCTTGTCGACAGGGATCACGAGGCTGACTGTATCATGATCCTGTAATGGGCAGCCGCGTCTACGAGGCTGCGCTGTGGGTTGTCAAGGGCTCCACGTCTAGTTGCCTGTCGTGAAGCCTCTAGTTGCACACAGGGATTCACGAGGCTATATATATGTACGACATTCATTTCGACACACGCTCAACTTCAAAGAAACTGCCAAACTCGAAAACTACTTTGTCTTGCTCTACATGTACCATAATATCAGGCTATTCAAATACTGCTAAAAGGCCGCCATGATACCCTCAACCTTGCTTGCTTTACAATGACAAGCCAGGCGTCCGACGTCGAGATCCTGGTCCACGTCGCCGCTCCCAGCAGAGTAGCCGATGATGCTACCTATCGACGTCTAGCTCAGGCATATCTTGCTTTTCAACCGACTTCTCGCTCTAATATAACAATACCATGTTCCCAAGAACGGGCACAACCTGGAGGCACCACTGCCCAACACCAACAGCAATGGGACCAAAAACAAGAAATCACAGAGTCCTTTGGCTACTACTCGCAAGACATTTCCTTTGACAGCGTGCTCGATAACCGCTCTTCTCCTCGCGTACGCGCAAAGACTACGCACCAGCAGCCCGCTACGCCGTCTCCTACAAGTCGACGAACAGCTTCCCAGACGGCTCAGCACCAGTTACCGAGCCAGATTTCAGACTCGTACCCCATGCCGGGCACGGATGTATTCAATGTTACTCCCACAAGGGTCTTGCAGCGCTATCTTGGAAACCGTGCGCGGCCGTCGTCTTCCCCGTCCAATACGGGCGGAGAACTCACGCCTCGTGCGGTGCGCGAAATCAACATTACGTCTTCTCTGCCTACATCCTCCGACGTAGCAAACCATCAATCATCCAGTCAGGAATATATACGCAATCGGGCTGGGACAACAATCCCTGTTACGCCTGTAGCACCAACCTCTGCAGCAAAGCGCAAAGCCGCACCAGAGGACGAAGACCATGATATCACACACATCTCCAGCAGCGCACTCAGCAACCTTTCCACCACGTCTCTCGTCAGAGCAGAATCCGACCCTTTGCCCTCAAAAAGGCATAAACCACAATCATCAACTCCCATGCTCTCTCTCCCTCGCAGCTCCAGCGACTCATGTGCAAAGTCAATTACAACAACCACGAACCCAAACCCAACACAACCACCAACCTCACAACTCTCACCCCAATCCACCCCTCTCGAAATCTGCCCACCCTCCCCCGAACCAACAACCGACTCTCTCACTCCCGCAAGCCTCATCTCCTCCAAACTCTCCAAACTAGCGCAGGACCTCTCCTCCCGCTACAGACCCCAAGCGCATCCTCCACCACCACGGGTCTTACGCCCCCTCGAACGCGGCTACTGGCTCATAGACAGCAGCACCTGGACGCCTGAAACCCGAATCGACACCTGGTCATTTCTGACAAATTACATCCGCAGCGGCCTCGCGGGCTGGGGCGTGTGGTGTCGTCGGAGCGAGGACTGGAGCCAGATTAGACTCTATGGGTGGGCGCATGTGGCCAAGCATACGTACTTGTTGCTGTATCTTGCTAGTGGGAGGGTGGTGAAGATGACGGGCGCAAGGTGGGTGGATGCCGAGGGCGAGGTTATCATTGCTGTTGCACCGAGTTGAGTACACTGCTTGATGAGTATCTTGTTTTTGGCCTATCGACGTTTTCTACGGTTTGTTTTTTTGCGGCGTGGTGATGGGGTGCATTGGCGGAGTTCTCTGACTGGAGGTAAATACTTTTGGTGTTACACACGGATTTTTAGGATAAATCATGATAATTCACGCTGCAAATGGGCACAACACAAGCTGTACAAGTCAAACAGTTTTTCAAAAGTACAAAACGCCGAAGTCTGCTAATGGTACACTGGCGTTTCTTCCGTTCCAAAATAGCCTTCCTTCCCCCTTGCAGATTTCCCAACACTTGAAACAAAGGAAATTCAGAAACCAATGTGCGCGTCAGCTACATAGTACAACACCGCAAAACAATTGTGCAACTGTCTCCCCCCTAATAAATAAAGCCTTCAATTATCCCCAAAGCAAAAGAGTACAAGACTAAGTAGAGTGGCATGTCATTAATAGCCGTTCTCCGTCCATGCGCCTGGTGAACTTTCGATATTTCGAACGTTCTAGCTTAGACGTGCGGTACATTATCGTCATTCTTTTTTTTTTTTTTTTGGTGGTGTAATAAGTCTCTGGTCGGGTTTATTTGGGAGCAGTAGACGTCTGGTTCTTCCAGAAGGCCTTGCCCTTGGTTCGCAGATCCTTGAGCTGCTCATGCGACTTTTCAGCCTCCTGCTTAGCAACACTGCGGTACTTGTCCTTCTCCGACTCGGGCAGCGACTTCCACTCTTGACCAATGACACGGAAAGTATCCCGGCCCGAGTCCTCGGACACGGTATGGTAGCGTTCCTTGATAAAGAGAGTGAAGGGCGTAGCGGCGCGCTTAGGCTGGCGGTCATCGTGAATGAGGTAGGTGCGATTCTTGCCGAGTTTGCGGCTCAAGCGGCGACGAGCAAGATTGGCCATGTAGATGGCCTCGGGCGGGTACGACTCAATCCAGCGGCGGCGAGTCTCCTGGTTCGCAGCCTGGTTGCTCTGGGCGACGTCTTGGAGGCGCTATGATGAGAAATCATGTTAGCCATCTGCAGCTACGCGGCAGACTCAAGAATATTAAGGGCTTGCTGGGTGGCGGTGTTACTTACAGTTCTTTCAAAGTCCGACAAGCTTTTGAAGCTTGTAGAAATGCCTCTGATCTGATCAACAAGCCGATTGCCAGAGGTAACGTTCTGGGACACGTAAACGGACCAGGCGCTCTCAGGCTTCAAACCAGGACCCTTGGGCAGGGACATCTTGCGGAGTTCGCGGATCTCGGCCTTTTCCTTCTCCTCGGGAGACAGAGGCTTCGCAGCCTTCTTGGCCTTCTTCTTGGGAGCCTTTTTCTTGGTGGCAGTCTTCTTGGTGGCAGTCTTCTTGGTGGCAGTCTTCTTGGGGGTAGTCTTCGTTGCTCCCTTGGCAGCAGCTGGGAACCGGACGTGAGCTGAAGCGGTGAAGCCTCTGGCAATGGGAGCTAGACGGCGCAACGAAACCGCACGGGGAGTAACAGCATCAAGCTGGCCAAATTTGACAGAAGACGCAGTCGCCTTCGTAGTAGCCGACAGCACGTGCCGGCCGGCGGTGCGACCGATGAAGCCGAGCATGGTGTTTTGTGAGACGATGTGGTGGTTGAGGGTGTGGAGCTTTGTGGCTCAAAGTAAACAACGGCCCTGACGGATGCGAGAGCTCTGTCTAATCCAAGTTGGATGCAGCAGCAGTGAATCGTCGGTGGTGCGTAGACAATTTGTCAGTGTCGAGCTGTAGCGGTCGCAGCAGACGTCGGAGACGCAGCAATTGATGTATGGCGAGCGGTGGATGGTGGTGCTTCGAAGTCGACCTGGAAAATGACGGAAGGCTGGGGGAAATGATCGGACGCGGATGCGGTCGCATGTCCCTCCCCTCCCAGTGGTGCGTGCAGTACTAAGGTACCGCGCGGACTGAGGTAGGTAGGTACCTTGGTAGCAATTTAAGCTAACGTGGTTCCAGCATCCCTTTACTGCCAGGGGCCCTTTAGTACGCTAAAAGGTACCGACTGCCGGATTAGAAGCTGCAGGGAGAGCTTAGTTGTACCTAGTACTTTATGCGTCCCGTTTTCTGGTCAGTAATCTAAGTACTATATACCCCTCAATCTGAAGCTTGCAGTATGGGCCAATCATACTTTTATCATGCCGTTAGTCATCTTTTGCACTGACGACGGAAACCTGAACCTGTGACGGGCAGGCTGCAGTGGGACGCGCGAACAACGAGCTATCTGTGTCGTCAAGCTCCATACGAACACCATCTCTACCTCCAGCGTCTCATCTCCCCTCGCCGCCACACAACAACAGCTTACGAATAAATCAGTCTGCAGCATCCTTGAGGGAAATCTCTCTCTCCTTGACGATCAAGCCATCAACCCTCGCTTCACCTTTTCTTTCAAACAAACAGATCTTCCATCATGGATCACCGACCACAAGCATGGGGCCGCGTACGTTTCTGCCATCTCAATTGCCTTGAGTATACCCTTTGCTAATCCATAGTAGCCCAGAGACGATGTCTACGGCGCCTATGACAACTCATACATGCACGACAATGGCCCTAAGCAAAACACGCAGCAGCCCATTGTGACGGGTACATCAGTCGTAGCACTAAAGTTTAAAGACGGCGTCGTCATTGCCGCCGATAATCTCGGTGCGTCTTCCCTCCCCCACCCAGATGAAGGAACACACTTCAATCTTCTCCAGCAAACTCGGCTAACTCAATTATAAAAAACATCAGCATCCTTTGGCTCCCTCGCCCGCTTCACAGACATCAAGCGCCTCAAAACCTTCCAATCCAGCACCGTAGTCGGCTTCAGCGGCGACATCTCGGACATGCAGTACCTCGACCGCCACCTAACGGATCTCGACATTGACGAATCCTACAGCTCGCCCGACAAGCCGCGCCTCAACGCGGCAAACCTGCACCGCTACCTGGCCAAGCTGCTCTACAACCGCCGCTCCAAGTTCGACCCGCTCTGGAACCACCTCCTCGTTGCGGGCCTCGACGACAACGACGAGCCCTTTCTCGGCGCCGCAGACCTACTGGGAACAACCTACACCTCCCCGAGTCTGGCAACGGGCTACGGCTCTATGCTCGCGCAGCCCGTCATGCGCCGCCGCGTGCCGGATGAGGAGTCGGCCAAGGCGCTCAGCCGCGAGGACGCAGTGGGCATCATCAGGGAGTGCATGAAGGTTTTGTTTTATCGCGATGCGCGCAGCTTGGACTCGTACTCGCTTGCAGTGGTTACCAAGGACGGCGTCGAGATGAGCCACGATGAGAAGCTGGAGGACCAGAGCTGGGCTTTTGCTGAGCGTGTTCATGGCTATGGAACGCAAACTGTCTAAGAGATTTTGCCCTCGGACTTAGAATACGTGTCACACAAGTTGATAGGGGGGAATTTGATGCGGGACATGTTTACTTACCATCATGATGCGTTTGTGGATGGGATACATGGCTTGGTGAGCAGTAACAAAGATATACACACTCTGAGCCATAGAATGATTTTGTAACAATAGATATTCTACCTCTTTTTTTTTGGTACATCTATCCAAATTCCGCATCACAAGTTACAGAGCCAAAATGCAGTACATTCACAGAAAAAACGAGCATCAGAAATTACTTAACAAATGGATTTAGACTATCAGAGGCCGTAGCAATTATATAAAACAAAAAACAAGCCAAGATGGCCGCTATGTCACCGCTAGGCTCTTGGCCATATCTCATGTATTCAGACAAAAGCTCGCTTGCACGGGCCGCCCTCCAATTAAACAAAAACGCTGCGCACACAGTAGATGGCACGCAAAAACCCCCCAAGTATTATTTCCCTCAAAAGTTAAAAAGAAATCCAAAAGCCAATTTTCGCAGGAAGCCAACTCCGAACCGCAGCAAAAAAAAAAAGGGGGGGGGGGGGGGGGGGGGTTGAATCAATCTTACCCTCGCCACTCATCCGTTAGGCAACAAGAAAATTCGCAAGACTCAAAACTCCCAGTGTAAGAAAAGCAATCAAAAATGGACATTACTGTCGTCCCTGCTTACTCGACGGTGACAGACTTTGCAAGGTTGCGGGGAAAGTCAACATTCAGGCCCTCCAGAACAGCCAACCAGTAGGCAATCAGCTGCAGAGGAATGACATTGAGGAGACCCTGGAGGCAGTCGACCGTCTTGGGAATCTCAATCTTCATGGCCTCGCTGGCGTTGAATTCATCATCGTTGGGGTTGCAGATGACAATGGGCTTGCCACCGCGAGCAATGACTTGCTGGTAGGCATTGAGAGACTTGGTAAAAATGTCATCGCGGGTGAGAATCATGATGATGGGCAGGTTCTCGTCCACAAGGGCCAAGACACCGTGCTTCAGCTCACCAGACATGACAGCCTCGCAGTGTAGGTAGGAGATTTCCTTGATCTTGAGGGCACCCTCGAGAGCAGTAGAGAACTGGCTGCCACGGCCGAGTAGAAGCAGCGACTTCTGGTTCTGGAAGACCTTCTGGCAGAGCTCCTTGATGGGCTTGTCGAGCTCGAGAATCTGCTTGATCTGGCCGGAAACGTCGCCAAGGCTCTTCATGATTTCTTCGCGGCGGTCCTTCTTGGAAGCACGGTCCTCACTAAGAGACAGCGCAAACATGACCATGGCAATAAACTGCGAAGTATAGGCTTTGGTAGAGGCGACACCGATTTCGGGGCCAGCGTTGACGTGGACACCGCAGTGGGTGAGCATGGAGATGGAAGAGCCCACAACGTTGACGATACCGACGGTCAAGGCACCACGCTCCAGGCAGTAACGGAGAGCCATGAGGGAATCGGCAGTTTCGCCAGACTGCGAGACGAAAACACAAGTGTCGTCACGGAAGACGGGTGCTTGTCGATCGAGGAAATCTGAAGCTAGCTCGACAGCAATGGGGATATCGGTGAGCTCCTCAAAAATGCCGCGAACAGCCATGCAAGAGTGGTAGCTAGTACCACAAGCAATGAAGATTATTCTGCGGCATCGGCGGATCGTGGAAATGTAAGAGCGGAGACCACCCAAGGTGACTGTGTTATTGGTGACATCAAGGCGACCACGCATGGTGTTGACAACAGACTCGGGCTGCTCAAAGATTTCCTTTTGCATAAAGTGGTCAAACTTGCCCTTCATAATCTCCTGCAGCTCAAGCTCAAGAGTCTGGATGGAACGGGTGTTGGAGCTACCATCAGCCTTCTTGAGGCGGTGAATGTTGAGAGAACCCTCGTGAATATGGGCAATATCGTCGTCCTCGAGGTACAAAACCTTTTTGGTGTGTTCGACAATGGCCGACGGGTCAGAGGAGAGGAAAAACTCGGTTGGCATGGGCATACCATCGTCCGTCATGAAGGCGCGCGACTGCGAGCGGTGCAGCAAGCTCTTGTCGGCGGCTCCGAGGAGGTTGTCGTTGGGGTTCAAGAGGCTGGAGGGGTTCTTCTTGAGAGCGACGTTCTGCGAGGCAGCCTCGGCGGGCAGGGCAGAGTTGTCGTCGGCGTACTCAACATCGACAAAGTCGACCTTCATGCGACGCTGGGTCTTGACACCAATTACGAGGGGAGAACCCTTGCGGGCAGCAACAACCTCGTGGGGGTAGTGAACAGACTTGATGAGAAGGCCGTAAGCACCTTCGAGCTCCTGGATGACAGCCTTTGCCAGGTCCGTGAAGCCAATCTGCGGGTGCTGGTCGTGAATGTATTTTGTAAGCTTGGCCATGCACTCAGTATCGGTCTCGGTCTCAAACTTGAAGCCCTTGCTGGCGAGCAAGGTCTTTAGTTCCTTGTAGTTGGTAATAATGCCATTGTGGACGACGGTGAACTCGGACTGGGGGTCGGATCTAGTGGAAATGATGTTAGCTCCGGCTCTCTCGTGAGCAGCGGCCTGCGGTCGGCATACCTGTGAGGGTGGCAGTTGAGGGTGGAGGGAGGTCCGTGGGTAGCCCAACGAGTGTGGGCAATACCAGCATGTGAATCGAAAATCTTGTTCAGGTCGACGTCGGAGTCGTCAATGAGCTTCTTCAACTTGGCAACCTTGCCAACCTCCTTGAAGGCAAGAACTTCGTTCTTCTTGTCGCCATCAATGGCAAGACCAGCAGAGTCGTATCCTCGGTACTCGAGACGGGACAGGCCTGGACGAGCAAAAGGTCAGCAAAGAGTTTGGAAAGAGTTGGGCGTTGGGCGATGGTATAAGCTAGCATACCGTTGATGAGAGTATTGAGGATAAACTTGCGGTCTTTTTCGACCAAGTAGTTGATGTATCCGAAAATGCCACTGGAAAAGAGCATTGTGTTAGCTGACGTGGACAGTGGGGGTATTGGTGTAACAGCGAGTTGCAGGGGGAAGCATCTGCAGTTCCAAAGTGCGCTTCTAATATATGCTAGATCTCGAAAGTCTGGTGAAGTAGTTTCCAACATACCACATTATGCCTTTGTTGCTATAAAACGAATGCTTAGAACAAACGGCGGGGAAGAATGGCGGCGCAGCGGGAGTAGGACGAGCTACAAGAGTTGAGTAGAGGTGGGAAAGTTGATCAGAAGTATAAGCTTGCTCGATCGACAAAGACGCTGGAAGAGACGACTCGAGAAGTTGTATTTTTAGGTAGCCTGGAGGAGAAATTCGGTAGCAGGGGAGAAGATAGATAGAGAGGAAGAGAGAAGATGGGCTTGATCAGGAAGACAAGAGGAGGAGGGGAGGTGCAAGCAAAGACGTATTTACGTCTTTTGGAGTGGAGGGTGGTGGATGTGGAGGACCAAGAGGGGGGGGCGCGCGTAAAGCTGGTCGGCCGGCCACGGGCCAGTGCATCGACCTATCCCAACTTGGCCTCCGTCTGTACAGTGCCTATCTATGACTGCCTACCTACCTAGTAGCAGTGGGCGAGCAACAGAAAGCTTGCGGAGCGGTGGCCAGGCACAGACAGTCGTGAGGCTACGAGTAAGGTAGGCTTTGGGGGCTCAGCACCGTGTAGGGGTGGGGACAGAAGAGGGGACCCCCTCCTCCAAACAAGGGGGAGCTTTCGGAGAGCCAGGCCATGGGTTGCCAGGGAGCGTTGGGTCCCCGTTGCTAGCGGCATGTTTGGGTGACTGTAGAAGAGCTGGGGCAACGCGCAGTACTAGGTATGTTACGGAGAACATATTCTACAATTGCGTTTTTTTGGTGAAGAATACATGAAGCTATGAATATGAGAATTGCACATGGTTTACAGGGTTTTTCTTTTCTTTTTTCCTTTTTTTTGTTTTTTTTTGGGACTTCATAATTCCTTTGGTGCATGTCGGTGGCAGGCACATAGAACTTAACAGCTCATCAGTAACACAAGCTGACCGCCTGTCTTGTAGTAGTATGCAGGTATGAACCTGTACTGTACAAGTAGCAGTTTGACGGGAGAACGGGCGATGTCGCTATGTCGCGCCAATCTACGGTACCTTGCTAGCCCAGAACAGCCCCATTCAACCAAGACAAAGACATACGAAGTAGTAATAAACTACTAAGGTGTCCGAAGGGTGGTAACTGAGTCTGCAGGCTGGATGTACACATGCCGTGCAAGATGTTAGTATGTACAGTATTACTCTCACCGCGAATATGCCCAATTTGGGACACCAGAAAGAGCAACAAAGAAGGAAGAAAAACTAACCATTCCAAGCGCCCAGTCTGTTCCCCTAAGAAGAAATTTTGCCCTGACCTACCAGTGTTGACCAGGAAAATACAATAAGAATAAAATAAAAACGGTCCGGCTGTCTTCAATTAATGGAGAACCAGTCAGCCCTTCCAGTCTGTCTGCGCCCTTTCGTCACGGCAACCAACGGCCAAGGTACACTCCAAACTTGACGCAGCTCGTTTACCACACGCCACTAGTACGAGTAGCTAAAAAGACCCCGTAAAACAGGGGTCGCCAACCCCCCCTTCTTCTGCCTATCGCTCCCCCAAAACGCGCCACGCCCACGCCAACGACGCCATCTGGTCCGGCAACCACAGGGGCCCACGTTCCCACACGAAACACTGCCGGACAACAAGCGCCGCCCCATCTATTTCTCTGACTTTATTACGAGTAGTGTCATACCTACTCGTATGTACAAGTGCTCGTACTGTAGCCAGACCAAAGAGGGCATTGTGCTTCGTAAGCGGGAGTTCTACGGGATCTGTACCGAGTATGAACGCATAGTTGATGTATTACTACTAGGAGACTGACATATTGGCCAAGAAACAATGAGCATTTTCTCTTTCCCATGGGTTTCTCGCCGAGGAACGGTTTCCATCTTTTTTTTTTTTTGTTCCCTAAACGAGCCTCGCCATATTGTTGTCAGTTCAGTCACTCTCATCCGCAGCGCAAGGCTCTGACGAAACCCCCCCCCCAACTTGTCGTCATAGCCTCGTGTTATCTAGGCCACGAAGCTTAATTTTTTCTCGTTTTTCTTCAGATATCTAGGGTTCGCCCCCTCCCTTGTGGACTGCAGCTGTCAAAAGGTTCCAACAAGATCGGCCAACCCTTGTTCGCTGGGGAACCCACTCCCATCAACTTGCCCGGCATGGACCAGCACAGCCTCACCCATTTTTAGGCATGTCGGCGGCGGCGGCGGCGGCGGCGATATTTCCAAGAATAGCATCAAACTCTTTGCCCCAGTGCATTCTTGTAAGCTTTGCTCTCACTTGGCGAGCATGTGGAAATTCGTTTCAGTGGATAAAAATCTTGACTTTTTCAATTTTGTGCTATATTGAATGATGGCCAATCCGCTCTTTTTCATGCCAAGCCGTTCTTTTTTTGGTCTCATGATTCGGGTCGGTCCCAAATTGAATTGCGTGCTCCGTCTCAGATCGTATACTCTCTCCAGCCGCAAAATCTTTGAATGACGTACGAGCACACAAGCACTGGGAAAGAACAAACGCTCTTCTCAAACATCATAGTACAGCATACCATTGATGTCATTCCATCAACACATCCCCTGTGCCTGTGACGGGTCCCTGGATTCCGGCGGGCTATTCTCAGTTCCGTCAGCCCTAAGACGCCAATGCTTGCTGCGCCGAGTTGTGGCTGTCGCCCGAGATGACAGAAGGAAGCGGCCGTAAGGCGGAAGTATGAGACGCTCGCGTGGGCTTGCTAATACGTTCCTGCAGTAGTACATTATCAGACTAAGGCCTGATCTGCCTTGCTTACTGAGTGCGTTTCCGAGCCTGCACATTACTCTTTCGAGTCTCTCCACTTAGACATAGTGCAGGCACCAGCGTTTGGCCTTTTAAGTCACTTGTCCAACAGACTTGGCATGCCACACTGTCATAATGCCAAATTCTCTAATGCTAGCTTCATTCCTAACCTCTTCCTTAGCTCTACCGACGAGTAAATAATGTACAAGTATTATACTCCGCTCTGTCCTATTCTTCCTCCACCATGCCGCTCTTACAACTTCTCGTATTCAAGCTTACCCTCCAGCTTCTTTGCCTCTGCCATCTTTCGTACAGCCTTGTTGAAATCGTCCTGGTTGACTGAATCGCGGTAGTCCTTGATGGCAAACAAACCCCTGTTTGAAAACACGTTAGCATGTACCCCTTACCCAACGTATACTGCAGTAGCCAAAACTTACGCCTCAGTGACAACGTTTCTCAAGTCTGCACCGTTGAGACCGTCACTCATCTTTACCACGCTCTCAAAGTCAATATCGCCATCCACAACGACACTAGCGGCGTGAATCTTGAGAATTTCGAGACGTCCAGCCTCGTTGGGCAGCGGAATCTCAATCTTGCGATCCAGACGACCAGCACGTAGCAGCGCAGGGTCGAGAGTATCAGGTCTGTTGGTTGCCATAATAATCTTGGTCTTTCCGAGATAGTCAAAACCGTCTAGTTGGTTGAGCAGCTCCATCAGTGTTCTTTGAATCTCTCGGTCAGCACTTGTGCCCTCAGAGAAACGTCGTCCACCAATGGCGTCAATCTCGTCCATGAAGATGATGCATGGCTCGTGCTCCTTTGCATAGCCAAACATTTCACGAATCAGTCGCGCTGATTCACCGATATACTTGTCGACAATCGCCGATGAAACAACTAAACATTCATGCGTCAGTACATAGATGGTAACGACGCCGCCCTGGAAACGTACCCTTCAAGAAGTTGGTTTCCAAACCCGACGCCACAGCTCTCGCTAGCAGAGTCTTTCCAGTTCCAGGAGGCCCGTAGAGCAGAACACCCTTTGGCGGCTTAATACCCACGCGAAGGAACAGCTCCGGATTCTTCAGCGGCAGCTCAATAACCTCTCGCAGCTCGCGAATTTGGTCATTCAAGCCACCAATTCCGGCAAAGCTGACCTGGCCAGGATCCTCCAGAGACATGTTGTATACGAGCGGGTCGACTTCGCGGGGCAGCATGCGCATGATTGTGAGCGTCGTCATGTCAAGGGCAACGCGAACACCTTGCTTTAGCTTGACCTTGTCGACCTTTGATCGGCAGCCAACGACATATCGCGGTCCGGATGACGCCTTCACAATGACTGTATTGTAAACTATGTCAGCGTCTCTACATTTGATGGAATGTCAAGGGAGAAGAGCCTCTGAAGGCCAGGCCCCGACGGTGATGCTTACATCTCTCCTCATCCAGCTGCTTCAGGACTTCGCCAATGATCTGTCCAACGCTCTGCAGCGCCTTGATGTTTTCTTCTGTGCGGTCAAACTCTTTTTGCAGGTCCTTGATCTCTATTCGCAGATTCTTCAGCTTGGCCTCCCACTCGCGGGATTCGATGAGCTTCGACCTGTACGAGTTGAGGGCGGCCTGGCGCTCTTCTTCCGGCGTCATGGTCGCGTCGTTGGATGGGCTGTGTATCTTCTTTGTGCTTCCCGAGTATCCAATGTGCCTTTTTAAAGTGCGTTTCCACGCTTCGTATCGTGTGTTTGGTGTCGCTGGTGTTGCAATGTCCGATTGCCACGAGATCACTGGGATGCTAGGGAAAGTTGCGTAGTGACAGCAAGCTTACCTCACCTGGCTGCAGCCTTGAGGGCGGCCTGTTTGCCGCCCACCAGTGTGGGCCGGCCAATTGGATGGCACGGCTGAAGGTCGGGACAACTCCACTACTGTTCTTTGTGCCTGCTGAAGTGCTTTGACTGTAGCCAGGGTTCTTAAGCTAAAGAATAAAATGGGATTCTTGTTCTTATAAAAGGATAAAATAAAAAAGTAAAACGTAAAAGTAAAAATCTGAAAGTGGGAGAGATGCAGCGAGTCAGTGTATGTTTGGTTTAGTGTGTTTTTTACCCTCTTTGAAATGGCTCTGGAAATGCCATTGTCGGCTCTCGGTAACTGAAGCAGCAACCGTATCAATTCTATAAAACCTACAGCAGAGAGCAAGCGGTCTAGTTGAAATTCCAAGTGTAAATTAAAATTGTCGCCTAGTTAACGCCTCTAATCAAATACAGATTCCTGGTAAACTCCTTTGTTCCCGTAGACATCGAGCTATATCTCCCCGCGTAAGGCATCCTGGCTCATGTGCAATATCATAAAACATTTCCAGCTCCAATGTTGAAAGATCAAGGTTTGTTTTCTTCCGCGTTTTCTTTCGTTTTCAAGTCCTCATCTCCCTTTTTTGGCTCACCCTCAGCATCAAATCCTAACGCATCCAACTCCCGGATCAACTCGTTAATTTTAATAACTTTGGCAATCTGCTCCGGAAGAAGGCCTTCTCCTTGTTCTTTCTTATTCCTGAGGTCCTTTGCCTGCTTCAACTTCTTCTTTAACCCGCGAGCCTTCTTTTCGCGCTCAACCTCGGGGTCGATGGGTTCTTGCTTGGGCGTCTCGTCCTGCTTAGTATTATCCTCAGCCTTGGCCTTTTTCCGAGCTTCGCGCCTCTTTGTGTTCTTATTGTTTGTTGCTGACGCTGGTGTCGTCGACGTTGGAGCCGATGGCTTCGCTGTTGGTGGTGCTGTAGATGCTGGTGATTCTGGTTGTTCTGTCTTTTCGTCTTTTAAGCCCGCTGTGCCGGGGACGCCCATTCGCCTGGCGCGTTCGCGGAGCAATGCGGCAGCTCTATTTCTATATAATTCGACATCTTCCTGTGGTTTATAACCCGGGCGAATTTTGATTGCTTTTCGTGTGCTTCCGTCTGCCCGAACGGACTCTGGAATGTGTCGTTCGCCACTGCTCTCGTCGGTGACGATTCCCGAGTTTGACGGCTTCGACATGGTGATCCCTGGCGACGTGGTGCCGTGGTCGATCGGTTGGTTGGTCGTATTGTGAGCTGAGGCGCTGCGGAATTGAAGAGCCAATGGGGTATCTAAAGTATCTGAATCCAAAGAAGTATCCTTCTGGTATCGTGTCGCGTAGCCTCAAAGCGCTTTGCTTTATGCTTTTGCAGAAATTCCACGCCAACTTTTGCGACGAGGCTTCCAGGCAAGAGACATGCGAGCACCTGCGTGGGGTTTTGGCTGCCCCACATTGCCCTGTAACTCAACGAGCTCAGCTCGGAGCATGGCGACGGGCTACGAACTATCTAGGCGTTTTAAACAAGCGTAGGGAATTTGAAAATGTGAATATGGCCTTTCTCGCAAATTGAGTATTTGGTCCGTTTTAATAGTACATGATTAAAATATCCCAGCCTCTAGGGCTTTGCTTCTCGCTCCGGTACTCATACGGGCAAAGGCACAAAGAGCATCCTGCACCGCAGCAGAAGTACTAATGGTACGTATATTCACTAATAGAAGGTTTCACTTACCAGATAAACTTAAAGTCATTTCGGTTATTGGAAAACCTTGCAAGAGCGCCGAGCTCTAAGCTCTTATACGCCCAGCAGCGGGAGGCTTCGGATTGAAGAGTGGGCCCTCAGTCAACGACGCCGATTCATCAGCCAATGAGCGTCCAGGGAAAGCCCAGTGCAGACACTTCCTGAATTTCCCTAGGAACAACTTCGCCTGGATCCCGTCACAACAGCGTCTCTGCTCGTCCAAAGCCCAACAGAAGGCCCCTGACCGTCCGTCCGCAATCCGAAAGTGCTCAATCGCACCAGATAGTCACAATGGTAAGTCGCCGTTCCCATCCGACGCGCCGTCTGGGACCTCATCTTCTAATGCCGCAAAACCACAGATCTACAGGCAAGTCGACCATCGAGAACGACGACGTTACGGCGACCGCACATGCTAACGCGTCAGGAAATACAGCGCCATCTTCAGAAACAACTACACCATGCTGGCCTCAGTCTTTGCTGCTGGCTTTGCTTTCGAGCTGTATGTGAAGTTCGAGTACACCTGCCGGCCGACCTGATGCTAACGGGCGATACAGGGGATTCAACGGCACCATGAACAAGATCTGGGACAACAACAACCGCGGCGTAAGCTCTTTTACGAAGACGTTGACTGGTTGCAGATACTAACGAAATTTCGCAGCGCCAATGGAAGGACATCCGTCACAAGTACGTCGAGGAAGAAGAGGAGGAGTAAGGATACCATCGGATAGATTTGGAAAGGCGGAGAGTCCTTTAAACTTGTACAAAACCACACATCAGGCGAATAGATGAGGCGAATTTCAATATTTCTTACGCTTACCTTTGCTGGCATATTGGTTGGTGCATGTCTTGACCAATGACTTGGAGATGATGTCGGGTTCACCTTTGAAGGAGAAAGGCGTCTGAAGACGGAAATGAAATTAAGGTTCATCACTGTGGAATCAATAATTCAATTCCTAGATTTCTTAAATGAGAGAGTAATGCTGTCTGCTGTGGCGTGCCCATGGCTGATGATGCCGTATCGTGTGATTGTAGCGCTAGCTCGGGAGGCTGCACCACACCGCAAGCCCATCTTGGTCCGCCAGCGCATCGACGCAGCTTTTGAAACCGCCAACCACGTAGACTAGCCGCTCTTGCGCAACTTCGCCTGCTACAACACCACATTTCGGAAACATAAAGAATCGTTTTCTTTTCAAATACCCTACATTTCTTTGCACGCTTGGCTCGGCCAGCTGAGTGACGGATCTTCCACGTCCGAGTCACTTGCCTGTGGAACTTGCCGTTTCCTAGAGCTCCATTGTCCCCGCCACAGCGACGTCAACGCACCCAAACCACCTTCAAGCTTTGCAGCCACCGAGATTCAGTCACGGACCTTGTACGCACAAACACCCTAAGGGCATCATGACAGCCTGAGCTATGGAGCAGTCGATTTCAACGCAAGAGCAGCAGCTCTGCCAGCTTCTGGCGGACCTCCCAGAGCGATTTGAGTACCGCTTCACCGAGGAAGCCAGAAAAGAGCTGCTGCGCAGCCTGTTTTGGTCGCTAGCAGGCGGTAAATCCGAATATATGCGACAAATTTTCCCCGATGGCAACATTACCGAGTCTTTAAAGCTGAGCGATGCTCAAGGCGCTGTAGAAGGCGCCGAATACACCGAGGCCGCGCGTGGCAAACGATGCGGACACATCTTCAAACCGGGCGAGGCATCATACATGTGCAGGACTTGCGGCACGGACGATACTTGTTGCCTTTGCAGTAGGTGCTTCGACTCGACAGACCACACCGGCCACATGGTTCGCATCCAGATGTCAGTTGGTAACAGCGGCTGCTGTGACTGTGGCGATGACGAAGCATGGCGAGAGCCAATGTTCTGCACGATTCATTCCGATGTTCAGGCTGGCGCGCAAAAAGGCAAAGCCAGAGATCCCACGGGCCTGCCAGAAGACCTGTCATCAAGCATACAGATGACCGTGGGCCGCACCTTTGATTATATCTGCGATGTAATATCCTGCTCTCCGGAACAGCTCCGCCAGGCCAAAACCAATGAGTCCATCGAAAAGGATGAAGAGTTGTCTCGGCTGTCTTCGGACTACTACGGATCGGATTCGAAGAAATGCGAGGAGTTTGCCTTGGTTCTATGGAACGATGAGAAGCACACCGTCCAAGAAGTGGAGGATCAGGTAGCTCGCGCATGCAAAAAACATCGCCGCGCTGCAGCCAAGGATGCTTGGACAACCGATGCCATTGGCCGTAGTATCTTAAAGTACGGATCGAGCATCGACGAGCTGTTACGAATGTCCAAGATTCTCGAGGCGATACGAATCACGGTAACAATCAGATCGGCCAGAGACACGTTTCGCGAGCAAATGTGTGGCGCCCTTGTGGAATGGTTGAGTGATATCTCTGGCTGCAGCGTTGCAAACGATAATCACATTCTTCGTCTTACTGTATGCGAGGAGCTCATGAAGCCCTGGAGGCAAGGCAGCTCCGCAACACATACATTGGGCCTGATTGACGATGAGGAGGAGGACGAAAAGATTATGGAGAACAGGACAAGGCGCTACGGGGTAAATGCCCAGTTTATTTTTGCTTTCCAAGATGTTCGTCGCGGTATTGTCGAGGGGGATAGTGAAGACGATGATGATGACGAGGAGGCCGCCGTTATGGAAGGTGACTTCATGGACGAAGATGATAACGCTTCGCAGACGAGCTCTATGGCGGAGGGCGGCGAAGACGATGATGAGGATGTCATGATGGTCGACGCCAGAGGGGATGTCGCCGACTTAAATATGAACTGGAGTCAGACATCGGACCAGGCCTTGGAAGAAGATGAGGCTACAATGGCTGGCTACCCGCCCCCGCCACCTCCACCTCCTCAGCAAGTGGGAGCTCAAGCGGGAACTCAAGCGGGTGCGCAAGCTCAGACAGCCAGACTAGGAAGAGAGGGCACACCGTCTGATTCGGATGCCGCTGCAGAGCCTCTTATAGCCCCAGCCATTTACTCCAAAGCAAACCTGGATATCCCGGAGACACCCGGGAGGACTGAAAAGGTGACTGCCAGACCTGGGCCATATTGGGTCGAGACCCCGTCGATATACACTAAAAGAGAAAATGTCCGTCCTGCTGAAGACGTTTTCGAGCGAGTCCGTCTCGACTGGCTCCTCCTGTTTGATCTCCGCATGTGGAAGAAGACTCGAAACGACTTACGCTCACTCTATATTTCTACGGTGGTTTCGGTTCCAGAGTTCAAGCGCGTATTGGCCCTGAGATTCTCCAGCTTATACACCATACTTGCACAGCTATTCCTGGTTGGGGATCGCGAGCCGGACCATTCCATCATCAACCTTTCATTGCAGATGCTCACCACGCCGTCTATTACTGCTGAGGTAGTTGAGAGGGGCAACTTTTTGAGTAGCTTGCTGGCAATTTTATACACCTTCTTGACCACTAGGCAAGTTGGCCACCCCTGGGATGTATCGCCAGACGCTGTCCTAGGATTCGAGAGTGGCTCTGTTACAAACCGGCGCATGTACCATTTCTATCAGGACTTGAAGTATCTCTTCGGGTCTGCCCACGTCCAGGAAAAGATTCGCAGCGAGCCACGATATTTGATGCAGTTCCTCGATTTGGTGAAGCTCCATCAATGTATCGGACCAAATGTCCGAGCTGTAGTGGAACATGTCGAGTATGAGGCAGACTCGTGGATTACTGCGTCATTAGTTACTCGACAAATAAACCTTCAGGCACGGAATCTAACTGAGGCGTTCCGGGACTGCCCTCCCGACGAGATGCACTATCTCCAGCGTGCGATCCGGTTTACTACCAAAACGGTCATTTTGAACTCTATTGGAGCAGACCGCGCTAGGTTCAAGCAGGCTGAGATAAAGGATGAGGTTCAGTTCAAAACGCTAAGCGATTTTGAATTTGACTACGACGCAGCGTCCTACGACGTGGTCAAGTTTGTTGTGGAGAAGGACCCTATCAGTTTCCACCACGCACTTCATTATACGCTGTCTTGGCTAATTGAATGTGGAAGGTCACTGCCAGCGTCCAATGTACGGACACTTCTGAGCTTCACCCTGCAAGAACTCAAAGCCAAGCCAAGATTGATGGGCAAGCCACAGTTGCCAAAGAAGGACCTTACCCCAGAGGACTTGTTGATGGCTGCCTTTGACTATCCCTTGAGAGTATGCTCATGGCTCGCTCAGATCAAGGCGAACATGTGGGTTAGAAACGGAATAAGCTTGCGCCACCAAGCCAGTACGTATCGGGGAGTCGGCCAGCGGGATGTCTCTCATCACCGAGACATATTCCTCTTACAAACGGCAATGGTGGTGTGTAACCCTAGCAGGGTCCTGGCTTCTATCGTTGATCGGTTCGGTATGGGTGGCTGGGTCAAGGGAATTTTCGAGCTCAAGTCAGAGGCTCAAGATGACGCCCAACACCTGGACGTTGTTGAGGATATGATTCATCTTCTCATTATCCTCTTGAGCGATAGAACATCCTTGATTGCAACAGACGACGAAGCAAACTCGCGCCAATTAGCGATGAGACGGGATATCATACATGTTCTCTGCTTCAAGCCTTTGTCGTTCAACGAGATTTGTAACAAGCTGCCCGAAAAATATCAGGAGCAAGAAGACTTCCACAACGTCTTGGATGAGATGGCCATATTCAAGCCTCCAGAGGGTGTCTCTGATGTTGGAACATTCGAGCTGCGTCACGAATTTATCGAGGAAATTGACCCGTACATTGCGCATTACAACAAGAACCAGAGGGAAGAGTCAGAACTTGCGTACCGCAAGAAAATGGCCAAGAAAACCGGCAAGACGCCAGAAGAGATTGTCTACGAACCGAAGCATCGGCCGATTCCATCTGGTCTCTTCCAGCACCTTGGCCATTTTACCAACACTGGCATGTTTGCGCAGATTATTTACTACTCGTTATTGTATCCATTAATGGCCCCAAGATTTACGCCCACTGTCCCAGTGACGAGACTGGAGACCTTTTTACAAGTTGTCCTTCACCTCATCTTGCTCGCCATTCGCGAGGACAGCACCCATGAAGACGACATGGTCGGAGATTCTCCAACCTCTTTTGTGCACATCGCTCTCAGTCGACCATCGCGAGGCAGCTTCATGCCTGATGCCAGTAACGCGAGGACGATAGTGTCGCTTTTAAACATGCTCTCGACCAAGGAAGAGTTCAAGGGTGCACAGCCTAAAATAACTCTTGTTCTGAAGCGCTTGAAGCAGAGGCGCCCACAGGCCTTTGAGTCTGCATTTGCTCACCTCGGCATCGCTGTCGATCGCGTCAATACTTCATCCCCGGCGAACACTTCGGCTGAAGAAGAGAGGGACAGACGCAAAAAGGCCGCTTTGAGCCGCCAAGCGAAAGTCATGGCCCAGTTCCAGCAACAGCAAAAGAGTTTCATGGAGAACCAAGGCGAAATTGACTGGGGCTCAGAGTTGGAGGATGATGAAGAGTTGGATGACGCTCAAGGCCGTAAGCACGGATGGAAGTATCCTACCGGAACCTGTATCCTATGCCAGGAAGAGGCAGACGACCGAAAACTCTATGGCACCTTTGCCTTGCTCAATGAGAGCCATATCCTCCGACAGACAGACTTTCAAGATCCCGACCACGTCCGCGAGGCCTCACAGACTCCCTGCAACCTCGATCGGTCCGCGGAAGACATTAGGCCTTTTGGTATTGCCAGGGAAAATAGGAAGATGGTGGAGAAGGTCAATTCTAAGGGAGAGACTTTCCTTGCAGAGCGCCAGACTATTGGTAAAGGGTTCGACGCGAAATTTTCTCGCTCAGGGCCAGTTGCCAGTTCTTGTGGCCACATGATGCACTATCGCTGCTTTGAGCAGTATTATGAGGCGACTACCCGCCGACACACACACCAGATAGCCAGGCATCATCCAGAAGATACCCGACGGAACGAGTTCGTCTGTCCTCTGTGCAAGGCTCTTGGAAATGCTTTCTTGCCGATTGTCTGGAAAGGACTTGAGGAGTCGTATCCAGGTACCTTGCTGCCTCCAAACATGTTTGAGGAATTTCTAGCAAAGCAAATGGGCTCGGCATATTGGCTGGGAGGAAGCAAAGCCCGTGAGTCTGGTGAGCCAAACTTGCCAGACTTTGAAACTCCAAGTGTCCCGGGCAGCTTGGTCGAAACAATCATCCGCCCGAACCAAGCAAGCGAGTCTATCTGGGGTCATAATGGGTCTGAATCTCTAGGCGCTCCAGGAAGTTCCTCTACTACCGCACCGGCGATATCAGAACCGCCTCTCGGGCAGCCTGCTGGAGGAGCAAACTCGCAAATAGTGGGGGAGCTCATGGTTGCTTACCGCCGTCTCAAGGACACCCTTCGCGTCAATGACCTGGATTATCGATCCGCGATGGACAGCAAGACTGACAGCGTCGATGATTTGCACTCTTCTGGCACACTCATACAGACCGTTGGATACACGATCGCATCGGTCGAGATTCAGCAGAGAGGTGTGGAAGGGCAACCTGGAATGACACTGGTGGGGAAGATTCCTGAGCAAACGTTGATACATTTGCGCATTCTCGCGGAGACGGCATCATCTTTCATGTCCGTAGTTGCACGTCGCCCAGGCTCTGCTGGTCGCATCGAAACGGAATTCAGTAGAGATGCGGAGAGGCAGCACTGCCAGTTGTTTATGTCACGCTACTTTGGCACTGGAACGACACACGCAAGACGGCCGTTGGATGTGTATCCTCCATTGCTGAGCCTGGATCCGTTCATATTCCTGGTCGAGTGCGCATATGGCTTCATTCCCGCTCAAAGGGTGGAAATTGCGCACACAATGCGGCTCTGCTACCTCGCTGAACTTGTTAAGATTGTGTTCCACATGGGCCAAAATATGCCGGCGAAAATGTGGCAAGGAACACTTGCAAATCGACAGACGCAAGATCCTGCCATGAACAACTTTGCCGAGTTTGCGCTCAGCATCACTAACTTTGTGACGGAGTTTCAGGCTTTGAATATGCCGGAGAATGCCAACCAGGTCCTGCAGACTGGCTTCCAGCAGCCAGGGGTTGATTCCCTTGAAGGCTGGTACACCTTTGCAAAGAAGTACGCGCTTACGTTCTTGCGTAAATCCGTCATTCTCCTTTACGTCAAGTATGGCGTCGATTTCAATAGCCACGCATCTCCTGTACCAGAGGCAGACGAGCTTGATCGCCTTGCAGAGGCATTGCGACTACCATCGTTTGACGAAATGTGCGCGTCTCTGACACCCAATGCTGGCGCTTGTAGCTGGCCGGAAACAACACATTCTCTTGTGTCCGGGTGGGTTAAACATCAAATTATGTGGCCACGGGCATATCATGAAGTTCCACGCTCCGGCATGATGAGCCACCCAGCTATCTTTGAGCTCATTGGCTTGCCCAAGACGTACGACACTTTGATTGAAGAGGCTACCAGAAGGCGATGCCCAACTACGGGGAAGGATTTGACTGACCCGGTCATTTGCCTCTTCTGCGGTGACTTGTTCTGCAGTCAAAGCACATGCTGTCAGAAGACAGATCCGCTTGACCGAGAATCAACAAGACTTGGAGGTGCGCAGCAGCACATGCTCCGGTAAGTAATTGCAGTTTACATGAATAAGCGACTTGTGCTAACAGGCAGCCAGGTGCCAAAACAATATTGGCGTATTCCTAAATGTCCGCAAGTGTGCCATTATTTACCTGTTCCGACGATCAGGTTCCTTTACCCCTGCACCGTATATTGATAAGTACGGCGAGACGGATCCGCAGCTGCGCCATGGTCGCCAGTTATTCTTGAACCAGAAGAGATATGATTCTATGATACGCAACACAGTATTGAGTCATGGCATTCCCAGCCTAATTAGCCGAAAACTGGAGGCTGAGATTAACAATGGCGGCTGGGACACTTTATAGAGAGCATGATATGAGGTAGACGAAAAGGGGGCATAAATGTCCTCAAGTGTTTCTGAGGAGTTTTAAGCTTTTATTCATTATTATGAGAGTGTTTACTTAAAGGAGTTGTTAATATATACAAAGTTGACGAGCTTGACAACAATACAGTCTGTAGGGCGCACGGTGCGTAAATACAGTGTGGCTATGTTTAGAGGACTGTGGGTTGGCGTCCCAGTTAGTAGGTATCCAATCAAGGGAGGGCAAACGGGCTTTGACTGCCGCGGGCGCGCGTTCAACTGTGGCTCGACGACCTTTCAGCATTCAGCATTCAGACAACGGGACATTGCGCGACGAAGCCACAGGGCGAACAATACCCGTCCTGTATCCAATACGTGGCTTTTTTACAACGTTGATAACGCCATTACCACGATTGCTGGCAAGTCACGATGCCTCCAGGTCGTCGGTCCGGCCGCGCCGCCGCAAAGCGGGCCGCCGCTGCTCTAGGTACGCTTTTTCTCCTTGGTCGCGCCAGGCAAGAACGTGGATTCCACTCGTAGAGGATTCGCAATTCTGCAAAAGAACTGCATGAGATATTCCGCCAAGATTTGCACGACGCGTCTATGATTGTCTTTTTAGCCGCGCTGCTGCTAAACGGCTAGTCGTCGTATCGCTGGAAGAATTCTCAAAAAGCAGAGCAAGAATGGCGCCGCGACAAAGAGTTCGTCTCAGGCTAACAAGAAGTTCCAAACATGCAGAGAGCACGCCCAAGAGTTTTGCAGATGTCGATGAGCCCATGCCCGATGCCGACGTTACGGAAATGTCGGAGATTGCGAACCGCGATGACGAAAATGACGAAGATCACAAGGAGGAGCCTGATGGAGACGATGATGAAGATGGCGATGGCGGCGGCGATGGCGATGGCGATGGCGACGATGCTGCCAAGGATGATGAAGCAGAACCCGCTGAGAAGGCACCGACACCGCCACCGGGCCGCCCCATCTTCAAGAGAAAACGACTTGGTCGACCGCCGAAGAACAAGCCTCCTGGGTGGGACAACATGATTGAAGTTACGGAAGAGGAAATGAATACTCCGCGACGTCGTGGCCGTGGAGGCTGGAGAGGACGAGGAGGGCGAAAGGGGGCACCTCCGCCCAAGGCTGAGCAAGTAATTGATGCCGAAGGCACGATTGCCGAGATTCAAAACGACGAGTGCGTATTGCCAGAAGATCCAGAGGGCGAAACCAAGGTCGATAAGCTGGGCAATCTGGAGGGTGGACGCGACTATCGCTGCAGGACCTTTACGGTCTTGGGCCGCGGCAACCGACTCTACATGTTATCCACCGAACCCGCGCGTTGCGTTGGTTTCCGAGACAGTTACCTCTTCTTCACGAAACACCGAAAGCTTTACAAGATCATTATCGATGACGATGAGAAGCGCGACATGATCGAGCGCGACATTATTCCACATTCGTACAAGGGCCGATCGATAGGTATTGTTACTGCTCGGTCCGTCTTCCGAGAGTTTGGTGCCAGAATCATCGTTGGCGGTCGTCGCATCATTGATGACTACAACGTTGGGCAGGCCAAGGCAAACGGCGTGGTTGAAGGCGAGCTTGCGGACCCCAACGACCGCATTATCCCTGGAGAGCCGTACAATAAGAACCAGTACGTTGCGTGGCACGGTGCCAGTGCTGTGTACCATACAAACGTCCCATCAGTACCGGATCCCACAGCAAAGCCGGAATATAGAAAGCGCCGCGTCAACGTCAACGACACTAATTGGATGTTGGAGCACGCGCGCGAAGCAAGGTAAGTCGCACGCAATACTGGAATAAAATGCCCCTGCTAACTTGAACCTAGCACATTTAACGCCGGTATCAATGCAATTAGAAAGCTCAACAATGCTGGCGTATATGATATCCATACCAACGTCATGCAGTACCCAGCCACAATGCAACCGACACTTGCGCGCATTGAACAAATATCTCCAGACGAGGAGGAGGCCGCCAAGGGCAATGCCAGGTTCCCGCCAGTACCATATAAGACGGCGCGGAACTTTCTCGTTACTGACACATATCTGTACAGTCCAGTCGGGCTGACACCCGTCGCGGCACAGGACAAGTCAGATCCAGCAGACTTTTTGGCCTCGTTCAACGGGCTCGGCGCAGTCTCGGACGACGTCAAGAATCTGCTGCCTCCAGAGTGTCGCACGGCGTTTGACAAGGCCGTAGACCGGAACCGGGAATGGAAACAGCAATGGGGCACAGAGGGCGAAATGGCGGCACGACGCATGCCAATCATTGACAAGGCGATTGTCCCGTATAGCGTGGCATCTTAGTGGGTGCGCAGCGGCGGAGACTAGCGGTTTGTGGTTGTTGCGGTTTGTAATCAACAAGAGCTAGTGTATAATACGTCTGAAAACTCACGCACGGGTTTTGGTGGAAATGGCGTTGGGGATTCAATTGGAAGAAACATGGTAATGAAGACAAAAAGATTTACACCAAACGTGCAATCCTACATGATACAGTAGTGTATCGACTGGGGGGTGAACCGCGATTGAAAGGTTTACAACGTTGTGTTTTTGTGATTTATAGTGTTACAGTCTACTCATAAGAGTGGCAGAGTAGATTGGCAGAATGGCTTGTCCTGGTAGAAACGAAAGCCAAGCTGCTGATGGGGTTTTAAACTGCTTCCCCATGATGGTATAGCATCTCGTGCCAGGGTATGTGGTCTTTTTATTCCTCCTCCATCCTCCTCCGTTAGATGGCGTCCGTTCGCAAGTGCTCAGCCATTCATCCAACAACCGATTTGCTGCGCTGTGCCAAATTTGCGAACTTGCTTTCGCCTCCAATGCATGATTTTTCATCATTGTCTTCACCCGCAACTTATCGCTCCCTTTTCGTTTCCGCAGTCGTAGAGTTGATTCGCTTAAGCAGCGCCGACGAGGATGTTGTTGATGGGAATATGGACTAGAATCAGTGTCAATTTGTCGTTTTCTTTTTGATTCGCGCCGCCGCGGCATGATGCGAATTTTGATATGGAAAACGAGGTGTGTTGACATACTCAGCTTGACGACGAACCCGACAGTGCCCATGGCGACGAAGCCCATGGCAATAGCCTGGGAGATTTTGATGAATTCCTTGCGATCGGCTGTCATTTCGTTAGCGTCCCATTTTCGATCTTTTGATTTTTCCCTCCCCCATGGATGCAGCCTTCGCTCGAGGATAGAGACGATAGGGTTTCTTTTCAGGGCCGAAAACCTACGCTTTTGGCACTTGTTCATAAACTGAACACCCTCCTTGACGAACTCGCGCGGAACGTCAATGAGACCCTCGACACTGTCTGACATTTTAAAAGGATTTATTGGATGGAAAGTCGAAACAAGGAGAGCGAAGAAGAAGAAAAAAAGACGGGGGACGAAGTGACGGCTTGGAGGGAAGAAAGAATGGAAGCGCGTCGTGAGAGGTGGTGGGTGAGGTTGGGGATGATGGATCGCAAGGCGAGAGAGCAAGATGTGTAGCTGGCCACAAAGGAGAGAGACGTCCCCCCAATTTCGCGGCGCTGTGCTGTGAGTGGCCACGTCGCTTCCTCCGCAGAGGGAACTCGATGGTCGGAGAGGACAGCCTACAGTGGGGAGAAATGTGATGTGGGTATTTGGTCACGTGTGTCGCGACGACGATTACATAGTCGGCGGAAGGGTTGAATAGGCGTTGGTTCAACTAAGAATTAAAAGACTTTGGACGTATACTCGGGATAAAACGTAGAAGTTCTGAGTAGTTGGCAGTATATGGAACTGTCAATTTATTATTTTTCGCGGGAATAAGAGTGAAGGCTGATATGGGGTACGTTGTTGGTTGGATGTAAGTTGACAATTGCTGACTTTGTTCCCCTACATGTGAATTGTCCTTGATTCAGATCGTCCATCGATATTTAAACACCGAATCCAACATCTAAGCCTATATTAAACTGGGAAAACTACCAGGTTATGCACTAAGGGGCGAATTCTCCAACAAAACGAGCAAAAACCAGCCGCACAAGATGAGAAGATCGGCCTACCCTATATGCGATTGAAGTTTCGACTGGCCACGAAACATCGCAACGATATATATGGTCTCGTCGTGGAATAGCAGCGATAAAACAACAAGCCAGAGCGCAGTGTAAATAAATTATGTGTAGCTAAACGTTCATACTTGAATTTTCCATACTTGAACTATAATTTGACCATTTCTACAAAACTTTGACACGTAATTCCCAATTGCAGTGTCAAAAGGGTTCATTCATATACCAGTACCAGTGACGGGCGCATCGCTTATCTATGCGGCGCAAATTTCAACGCAGAGTGTGAAAAGAAATACCATGAAATTTTAACGGAATTAGATGGCACCAGAAACCATGTTGGAATTATAACTACCGTTTACCAAGGCGCTACAATCAACCATCCTGCAAACATCCTATGTTCCTGCCTCCCTGATGCTGAAGACACTGCATACACACACGGTGTTGATCCAGCATCATTCACTGCGAGGCCAAAGCAATGGAGTTTCGTTTACCCCAGCGTGGAATCCGCCTATGACCTTTCGACTCATCATGTGCAATCATACATATGCTGTCTGAGCTTTTTGTAGGTTCCCTTTGTCCCCCCCCCAACTGGCTTGTGAGCCAAGATAGCACGCTGGAAATGCAAGCGAGTGTACGGATACAAGGGCAAAGCAGAGACATGGATGGCAGGCTAACGTATTGCTACGGGATGTCTTTGAAACCTTTACTTGTGCTCTTCTTACCCATGAATAGCTACTTTCGCTTGGACAACTTTGTTGCCTATATGTGTGCGGTAGGGTATTTCGTGTAAGTAATGGCAGCCTAGCTTTCTGGCCATACATGACTAGAATACTCTACCCTCATGACGCGGCCATCTGATGACTGGTTATGTGTGCCTGGCTTGCCAAAAAATGTCAAACCTTTATTTGCCTCCAAGTAGCCATTTTCAATACGTATTTGTCCGATATGGCATGCGTATACCCTGACGTGGTATGCCGCACCAGGGCCTTCCCCAACGAGTGGACAGTGTGACTCCAACGGCGCTTCTCATTTGCTTGACCCTCCCAATTTTTAGGCTGCACTTGTCAAAAAGAAGAAAGAGGCAAAAAAGGAATACGCAGGTTGACACACACCACTGGATCCGGAAAGCCGTGCAGCCTTGTTCCGAGACTAATACCTTACGTCAGTGACGACCAAGGTGCCACCCCGCGCGCAGAAACTCCGCGTGACGGGTGATGTGTACAGCCGAATCGTGGCGTTGTCATTGGCTCACCACGCTGTCCAATAGCCTTGATTTTACTCCTTTGGGGGGCGGCAACAATCCCGCAGGTGTGAATATGCACAGCGAAAGTGTTTGTGACTCTTTGCAGGGGGGAATAAAGTGTAAATTCTTGGAGGCGGTGGTATTAGAGGTTGCATGTAACACAACGACCCATGCCTGTAAAGGTCCCGACAGGTGCAAGCTGACATCCGCCACGGATAGGAGCCTGCATGCCACATGTCCGTAAAGTTAAGAGAACAAAGCTAAATGATGTGTTTTTCATGGGGTAAGACTGTTGCCGAATGCTACATGCATGCTCTGTACCTTTGGCCATGCAAAAAAAATCCCGTGTCCCCAAAACCATCTTGCACGCTTCGTGGTAAGGGGGGTTATTGTAGGAGATTTGGCCACTCCGTTGTGGCGCACCTATTGGGGTTTACTTGTAACAGACTGTTCAAGCTTGTACCGAATACTGAAGATCGCTCCGGGTAACGGTGGCTGTGGCGGTTATACGGAGCTCGTCTTCCGAAGTAATAATTTCCCGTTTGTGGCAAGTCCTGTCTCAACAAAAAGAGGACACCCAAAAGAAAGGCTAGAGCACGGGATTTCACTTCACAGAGGTGGCGTTTTGGTACAAGGCAGACATCTACGACTAGGTACATGTCGAACATTGGACTCGCAAAGCTTGCAGAAGGGTCTTCTCCAGACTGACGTATCGGCTTGTTGTTAGCACAAAAGACAGCCTGGTGTGCCTGCATTACGCCTCGCCAGGCCCAACCGGCTTGTCAGATGGGGATTCAACTTGACTGAACGACCAAGACGCAGTCGATTCACATGGCAGAGGTCATTATCGTATAGTGTATGTGTGACTAGGCGGCCGACTCTGATGCCGAAAAAATCTGTAATACTGGCATCAAAGTCGAGGTCGAGCCAACCGACCAGTGTCTCATCCCAACAAGCGATCAAAGCAGAGGCCAGGCACATCGTGGTCACATCGCCTGCCATACCGTACGAGTACTCGTAGTAGCCTGCCGCGGGCAGTGCAGTAGTGGACCTGATGAGGCATTTCCAAGCCTGCAGGTGTGTATCTTGCGCCATGTTACGGAGCTCTCCAGCATGCAGTCCCTTTTCGTTTCTCCATAATCTCATGCAGGTAAACCCGACTGACTGGGCAAGTAACAAGAGGGCGGCAGCGGCACTAGTTCATGACGAAGAGAGTGCATTCCACGGGTTCAACGCCACGTTGTCCTATAAATGTGCGGTAAAGACTCCGTTGGAGCGGACCAAGAGCCCACGATGGGTTTTGTGAGAAGGGGAGACTGCAGAAGGCGGGTTTTTCTGTTCTGTTCGTTTTTAGTCTCTGATTCTGGAGCCACGGCAAGCAAAGGCTGCCCACTTTATGACACGGGAAGCAACGCTGGAAGCGCAAACCGAGGCGGTCAAGCTAGAAACAGCGCGGCTCAGTTGCTTGACTGGATCTACATATTGTTAGTGCAAGAGAGGGTTGGTATCAGCGTGTAGCTATTTTGGGTCATCTGGTACAAAGACCCCTTTTTCTTCTTCTTCTCCCTGTAAAGATACTCGGCACTGGTTGTTTTGAGGCGTTTGTCATGCTCTCGGCTGCAGCCTGTATGTGCTCCGTACGTACTCGGAATACAGGCCACTGCGTCGACTTTGGGCAGCTTTTCCCAAAGGTGTGTGTACTCCGTGGTATTGACGGAAATGACGACCCGGGAGTAGTCAATTACCTACGACGTAGTACTAAGTGGCCAAAAGGGGCTACGTCTCCAATTCTTCATCTGCGAGCCAGCGTCATTGGGGCTGGACTCGGAGAGCAACAGCATTCTGACTGGATGCGTGGCAGTGTCGCCAGGAGAGGCAGCAGACTAGGTAGTAGGTAGGTAGCTCGGAAGGGAGGAAGCGGAACGCCGAGCAGAGAAGGCGCGAGTAAGACCAGCGACGGTAGGTGCCTACCTAGGTACCTTAGGAACCAAAAAAACGCTTGTTCAGGGTCTCTGATGGTGGGGCCAAAGCTTTCAACCGCAACTTGCGGTGGCCCGTGACTGGGCACATTTTAGGGAGATTTTTTGGTAGGCATTGCTATTCGTACGAATAAGGAGAAGCCGGGGGAGCCACAGTGTCATGGGGTGGGTGGGTGGTGGGCAAAGCAAAAAGTGGCAGTCAACGGGCGGCAACCAAAAAAAACTAGCCGGGGTGGGGTTCATTCCACCATGCCTCCCGCAGATTTTTCCTTGTCCACTGCACCTGTTCTGGCGTTCGAGAACGTCTCCGCCTCCTGATGAGTGGAAGCTGCCAGTCTTCGAAGAGGTACTCCGTACTAGTACCTGAGAGTGGGCACCGGATGACTTGGGAGAGGCTGGATACGCGATACAAAAGTGTCTTGTGTGTCATTACGAATACTAGCTGTACAGTGCATTGTATGTACGTCGTAGCGTCCACGTGAGAGATACATGCTTTGCTTCTGTGCTGCTGAATACTTTGCTGCCGAGGGCAATTACGAGCATCTCCGGCGATTCGCGACCAGCTCCGGCCAAACTTGAAGGACCTGGAACGGTGCACCTGGTACGGACTACATAGGTACTCCATGCTTCAGATATCCAAGATGTCCTCGTACTTTCGCTATCCCGAGCACGTACGACCAGACGGTTGACGCTGATGACTATTAAAATCGAGGCAAATCATACGTTTTACTTTCCCGAGCCCATGTCTGACGCGGGTAGATAAAAACTGTTCATCTAAAAAGCTGTTGTACATACCTCAAGTATTCTCGACACGCCGCCAGCCCCGGTGTGGCAGGTTTCCGTACCCGTCATAAATGTACCACAGATACTCCGTACTCAAGGGACTATTAATTCCGTGGCCTTACGAATACAAAGGTACTACCTCTCGCTTGGACCCCAGTTATTAGTAGGTACCTACTCACCATCAGCGAAAGGTTTTTTGTTCAAATGGCTGTGCTGATGAACTCGCGCGGAGGTCTTGTGCCCTTTCTGCAATGACAATACGGGGGGCTATTAAAGTACCCAGTACCCATGGTAGTGGTGTCCAATCACAGAAACGCAAGTACAGTAACTTCCTACGACTACTCCGAAATGTTAACCGATTCTCCGTTTTGATGTCCGTCTTACCCATTGGCCACCTGTACCTACTTGCAGGTACTAAGGTACTCCGTGTACGGCGCTCCAGAGCCCAGGTGAGACGTACGACAGCCTACCACCATGTAGCATGGTGCTGACCAGCAGGCGAGCTGAGTCGGTAGGTCTGGGAGACGAGTGTTAGACAATAATTGTGCCACAGTTATGACTGCTGCAATCATGAGTCATGATCTTGATGTCTCCTTTATTTTTTTTACCTTTCTCAGTTTCTTGCTTTTTTCCTAGGCTGGGTGCTGATGGAAATGCATACCTAGGTTAGTACTAAATAAACGACCATGTACTGCCGTCAGAGGTATGCTGACAAACAGGCAGATGGGCAGCCAGGCAGGCATCGGACTGCAGAGATGTGCAGTTACGGAGTACCGGCTACTTACATGCCTGTGCTGGGTCGTTGGCGTTCTTCGCACGCTGGGCACCTGGCCATAAGTTATGGGTATTTTAATTACACCTTTGTGAATCTTGAAAGACGGAGGTTGCGTGCTGTTGTTGGAGGTACGCTACCAACTACTTAATGCCTGGGAGGTATGTGCCTGTACGGAAACGCGTTGGTAGGTACCTAGTACCTAGCGCTTCTTCTGTCTTGGTCGAAAAGGTGTGGTTTGATACCTGCACCAACCTGCAACAGACTCGGGAGCCGCTGGGCCAGTCCACTGCCACTAGTGTCATAAATTCTCATCAAAATGAATGCATCTCGCTGATGAATGACTTTAAAGCAATGGGAAGCCTTCATGTTGGCCCACCAAGAACCACGTCAATCCACCAACAAGAGCCCAGCAAATAATTACCTTGGACTTTTCTTGCCCCTTCTTCTGGCGCATCATCATCCGCCGGCTGCAAGTGCCGTTGCGTCGCCGTAGCAAAGGACCGCTAACCTCTGGCTCGGAGGTGATTGGTACCCTGAGCAACGCGCCCAGTATAATTTGCGCTACTCGTAACACCTAGCACTCGAAGTAATATTGTACTCGTACTGACTGGCACCCCCTACCACCAACAAATACGGAGGCACCGTGATGACGGAGTCTCGAGCAGAGACCGGACCCTGTCTCTGGCTGTCCATGACTACGAGTACCAGACTGCGAGAAAACGGGGCCTGTAGCACGCCCCAGTTGCGCCAATGGCTGCCTGTGCAAGTCCTGTTACGGTGGGGTCACTGCCCACCCCTATCCTTGGCTCGGGGCTGGCTCTCTTTTTTTCTAGGCTGTCTGCTGGCCGATTTTGGGTGGGAGGGACGGCTCGGGGCAACCCAGCCAGGCAAAGTCTGGGAGGGCTCGTACTGCACCTCGCAACCTTGACGCAAAGTACCCCGGTACCTCGTGCCAAGTTTGTAACCCGGCCCGTCGCCCACCAACTACTAAACAAAGGTACGACAAGTTGTCACCAAGACGCACGCAAGTCCTCATGTATCCCACCATGATGCCTGCTTCCCATTGTCAGGTAGCCGTTACCACCTGGCGCCCCAGCCGCAAAGTGTTCCCGCCCACCCAGAAGCCAAACAGGAAAGGCCTCAAGGACCGAAAAAAAACAAAAAAAAAACACAGGCCCGCTGTCTGATGTCCGCTGGAACACCCGGGTGTGCCGCCGCCCATAGCCTACCTACCTTAGTACCCCGTACCTACTTACCTTCCTTAGTACCTTTACGAGTTTAGTACCGACTCCATCTTTCGCCAGCGCCTTGTCTTTATCCTACCTCCCACTGCCACAAACACACACGCCGTCTCTTCGCCTCTTCATCCTCAACTCTCCCCTCCGTCTCTCCCATCCTCCTTTCCTCTACCTCACGACAAGCCGAAAAAAACAGCCGAATTCACACTCGACAATCACCAGTCACGAACTTGTCATCGTTCGTTGACATTGAATTCAGGCTCTGCTTTTTTTGCGTGAGTTTTGTCAACAGCTGGTGTCCTGTCCTGCCTGTATAGGACGACTCCTGTCTTCTTCAGTGTTGCCGTCTCGACTTGTGTTTGTGGACGCCCGTCTCGAAAACCGCCCTTACACATTGGCTTCACTTTCCCCCCAAATCCGTCTTTAGCATTCTTTGTTTTGAGAGGTACGTTTTCTTCTCATTTTTCTGTCCGCCTAGCCTGCTTGCTAGGCTACATTGTCCGCACTCTCGACGCACTATCTACATCTTCTCCGATGTTTTGATGCGGCCATAAACGCAACAACCGCGCCGACCACCGCCACTCGCCACCACTACGCAAAGACAAACTTTGACGGCTTGCACGCTCAGACAGAAAGTAAACAGCTTTACACTTTTCGACATGCTTTGGCAGGCTTTTTTTGCTTTCTGTCTTGTTCCCGTCTTGGTGGTGGCCCCTGTTGGCTTTTGTTTTGGCACATGTGCGCTGCGAGATAATGCGGCGGAATATTGAGCTTGAGTAACGAATTCAGTACTAACATTTCTGCAGTGCTTGTCTTTATTCGTATTGGGTACCCTATTCTTCCATACAACGACGGTTTCCGACTTCTTCTTCGTTTCCCTCTTCTATCGAAGCGAAGCATCGAGTGTCTTTTACGACAAACACAACAACCACTGCGCAGTTTATTGTCTCTTAGCGTTTCACGTTGTTGTCATATGGCTCGACCGTCTTTGTAGGGCGTCGCGTCGTTTCTTTTACCACTCGCACACGCAATAACAGTTCGTCGGCGTCACGAGATTGTTCAGTTTGCCGTGGTGTTCCAGGCCTTCTGCGTCTCAGTACCCTTCGTCTCTTTTCCGACCAAGGTCCTTTCGATCTTAGTCGGACCCCCTTGATCAATCCGTCACCATGCCCGGAGGCGTGTGTGCCGTCCTCGATTATGAGGTCGACATGATGGCTGAATATGTTGCTGAAATGGCAACCCGACTGGTGACGCCCGACGCCGCAATCACGTCGGGCTTCCGCAAGTTTGTCACTCAGATTCTTACATCGACAAGGCTTCCCAGTACGACGATCCTTCTTGGCATGAACTATCTTGCCAAACGAGTCAACGCCATGAAGACTGCCGGACCCTACAAGGCGTCTGAGGGTCAGGTGTGGCGCTATCTCACCGTCTCTCTCCTTCTTGGCAGCAAGTTCCTCGACGACAACACTTTCCAGAATCGCTCCTGGTCGGAAGTCAGCGGCATCACCGTGGCAGAACTTAACTCTCTCGAGTACGACTGGGTTCAGGCCATGAACTGGCGCCTTTATGTCAACCTCGACCTCAGCAAGGACTACCAGGCTTGGCTCGAGAGCTGGCGCGACTTCCAGCAGATGAAGAAGCGCCAGGCTGCACAGGCCAGCCGCGACAGACTGGCGTCGTTGGTCCCCATCGATACCGAAATTGGCAGATACAACAACCGCCACTCTCCCAATTCTCGATACCTCCGCGAGCAGGTTGCCGAGTACGAGCGCTACCAGGCTCTTAAGGCTCAGCACTACCAGTCCCGCGATGCCATGTGGGCTCACAACCCATGGAACGCTCCTCTCACGCCACCAGACTCAGGCTATGGCACACCAGACTATGTCATGTCGGCAACATCGAGCAACGCACGCTACAATGAATGGTTCTCACACGCCGCGAGCCAGTATGCAAACCGCTACCCCCAGCCTGCCGTCGCCCCCAATAGCTTTTATCCCAGCCGCCCGACTCCTTTTTCTTCATACCCCTACAATCATCAAAATGCTTGGGAGCACGGAATGGGTGATTGTGCCTGCACTGGCTGTGCTGGATCCATGAAGCAGACGCCTTATTTCATGTCTCAAGGCTACGGCCAACCTGTCATGGGGTAATGGGCTGCCTGGCGTTTTCTTTCTTTCTTTTGTTGTTGCTGGCAACGTTTTGTCGCTCCTTCAACTCGACAGTCTTTCCTCGGTCTACGAACAAAAAAACATTGGGGTACAGGATTTCTTTGATTTTTACGAGGACGATTTTGTTATGCTCTTACCGGGAACGACTTTTTCTACTTTCAGATACCCACCAGACGCGAAAAAAATATCTTGTTATTCTTGCAAGACAGATTCCGGTACATTATTAGGGTTTTGTTCTTTTCGGTCACGCCCAGTGTGGTGTGGGGGGCAGCGACGCCCAGATGGCACAGTGGAGCCTCATTTCCTGCCGCACCCATACCACGCTCTATGGCGTAACTCATCTTGACGGTATACGTTCATAATGGAAACATCAGGCGCAAGTTTTATTACGGGTTTACAACAGTTTTTTTGTTTCAGTTTTTTTTTTTTTTTTTTTTTACCGGCATGGGTTTCTTTGTTTGCGATAGATTCGGCTTCAAAACCTCGATTCTTCGTTTCGACTAGCGCCCGGTTCTGAGACCGGCGCGGCGGCACGGACAACTTGACACGTTGAATGCCGGCCAGTCTTTGTTAGGTTCATTTCAGAACGCTCGATGAGCGATACAAGGCCATTACATCGTCTTTGGCTACAGCTCCTACGCAGTTGCTCGATGTGCCATAGATAAGCTTGCTCCTGAGAGCACCTGCGTGGTCGATTACTCGACATCAGCATTGTCCTGGATCACACACAGACGCTGGGTTACTTCTTTTCCCTGTCCGGCTCATTTACTTTTACCGACTCTTGTCTAATGATTTTGTACGGTCCCTTTGGATTTGTTTGGTTGGGCATTGCATATGATCAACCTGTCCGACATTATCAAGGCTTCTTGAAGCTTCGGTTTAGTACATATCACGTCGCCTTCTTTTTGAACGAGTGCCAGAGACACGTGGCATGTCGTCGCAGAAAAGCATGGGGTTTTGGGTTTTTCTTCTTCATTTTCATTTTAATTCTTACGAGAGATTATGCATTGCGTTTAGCGGGTTACATGGAGGGGCTTTTGTCGGATATTTTGTTAACTCTTTTGTTTGCTTTCTCCTATGGTTTGCTGCGCTCACTTGAGTGTTGGATTCTGCATGGAGCAGTACTTTATGACTTTTCTTTCGTTTTAGAACCGTTTTGTTACACGGGCTGGCATAGGTAGACGGAGCACTCATCTGTCATCCGAAAGTTTTAATGAGGATTCATTAGGCTACTGCGGCATCCGGCTGCAGTTCTTATTATTATTACTACGGATTTTTATGGGATCAGTGATGTTCAAACTGTGGGATCGATTTGTCTTGCGTGTTGCTCTAGGGCGGGGGAAAAAGGAGGCTTGTTAACATTGTGCATTGTTGGAGTTGCGTTTGAAGTTTTGATATCGTTTATACCACTAAGCAGAATACATTTATGAATAATCCCTGTTGTTCAAGTCGCGTTGCCGATGGTTCTGATACTGTGAAATGTTAGTGCCCTCTGCAGCTTTTGGTCTTGCCGGCTAATAACCGGAAATTTGCCCGGCAGCTAGATTGCTTTTATCTTTTGACACCGAACTTTTGACACCACTGCATCTCGTTTCAAGCTTTTACATCTGAAGCCCTCAGCAATGCAAACTTAGATCTGCTATCATATACAAAATTCGCTTGAGGGATCAAGCTCTCTTGGATCACATCCATGACAAATCGTTTCGTATCAGGCGGAACGATAGGCATCGCCTCAGAAGGCGACTCGCTGTCTCAAGAACAGCAACAGCAACAACAGCAGCCGCTAGCAGCAGCGCACCAATCCACAGCTACTGGCAGCAGCAGCAGCAGTAAAAACGCAGAATGGGAAAAAGCACAAGCGCAATTAGAAGCCGAGCGGCGCCAGCGTGAAGAAGCGCGCCTCAAAGCTGCGTCGGGCACGGAGCAGCCGAGTAGCCTATATGATGTTTTGCAGGCGAACAAGGCAGCGAAACAGGCGGCGTTTGAGGAGGCGAATAAGCTAAAGAATCAGTTTCGGGCGCTGGATGATGATGAGATTGACTTTTTGGACGAGGTTGTGCAGCGGCAGAAGCGCGAGGAGGAAGGGAAGAGGAAGGAGATGGAGGAGGGGTTGAGGATGTTTCGGGAGGCGAGGAAGGAGGAGAGGAAAGAAGAAAGAGAAAATGTTGCGGACAAGGGCGCGGAAGAGTGGGCTATTGGTGGGAGGAAGAGGAAGAGGAGCGCGCTTGAGAAGGGGGCTTTGGTGAGGAGAAAGGTTGATAAGACGAAGGAGGGTGAGGATGAGAAGGGAGTTGACGAGAAGATGAGAGAAGAAAAGAACGAGAGGAAGGGTGGTGAGAAAGTGCAAGTGCAAAAGGGGAAGCAAAAAGGAAATTTGGGGTTGGTGGATTATGGATCTGATAGTGATGATGATGATGATGATGAGTGAAAGAGGAGATGATTTGGCAATGGTTTTTTGTTTCGGGCGTTTTGGTAAAGATGGGCATATATCACGGTGTTTTGGACAATTGAGTATGCGGTATTTATAACTGTCAGCTGCATTTTGAGTTGAAAGGTCTGAAATGCCTTTTGTACATTTGCTATGTACGCCTCTATACACCTGCCGTTACTTTTATGCTTTGGTTGAAATAATTGGAGATGCTAATATACAACAAATATGAGTTTTGGTTTACACGGTGCTGTTACAACCCCGAACCGAGCGAAGCGAGGGCAGATCACAAGGTGCTGTTGCAGCCCACGAATCGAGCGAAGCGAGGAAGAAGAAGAGAAATCAATCCAGGTCGCCGACGTTGGGCTTCATGGGTTGCTGATTCCACGACCTCGCTCCCCAGCGCCACAGACTCCTCAGGCTGCCCTTGATCCAGCCTTCGATCTCCTCTTCTTTAACCACGACCTGCGCAGCCTTTGCCTCGTCTTCCGGGAGCAGCTCAAACCGGCGCATGCGCTCCACGACACGGCTATCCATCTTCATGGGGCTCGCCCAAATCTTCTCCTTGGGAGGCGCTGGCGGCTCGTTGGCCTGTTCTTCTGTTGGCTCCTCATCCTTCCAGACTGACTTGACCCAGTCCTTTTCTTCGTGCTGGAGAACGCCTGCCTGCTCGTACTCGCCGCCGACTTCACGCCAGTCGCGCGACGCGGCAAAGCATACAGCCGCTACTTCGCGGCCGATGTCGTCGGCGAGCTTGCGCCGGTTGAAGAACCAGCCGAGGCGGACAAAGACGTGACGGAAGCCTAGACGGTGTGGGAAGGGAAGCGCAGTTGAAGGAGCGAACTCGGCGGGGATGGTGGCTGGGAGGGCGGATTCGGGATAGCTGTCGGGGGAGTTGTATGGTATCGGTTGTGGTGGTCGTTTTGGCTTTTCGGCTTTCTTTTCGTCTTCCTTCTTCTTCTCTTCCTGGTTTTCGTCAGGCTTCATTTCACCATCGACAGGGGGTGTAGCGGTTTCCGCTTCCGCCTTGATGGGAGCTTCGGGAAGGGAAGATTCAGGAAGCGCAGGGGGATCCAGAGGTCCCAGCCAGCCCTCGTGCAGGCCGCGCATGTATTCTTTCCAGGCATGACGGCCTATGACAATGTCGCCATGGACGCCCTGATACTCGGGCAGGTTGAGTTTCTTACGGAGGTCCTCAATGATATTCTCGTCCGTCTGCGGAAGCTGTTCGTCGGGGCGTTCCTGACGCTTCCTCGTGCGACGAATCTTCTCTGCGACGGCCGCGCGGACGTCACCCTGCTGTCTGCCCTGAACAAACTCCCAATCGAGACCAGACGATGCCAGCACGGGCTTTGCGTACTCGATGAAGTGGTCTTGTGCCACGCGCAGGCCGTCACCAGGAGGAGACTCGATGTAGATTGTGAGTTTGCGCGGCAGCTGGTTTGAAGCACCGATGGGTTCTTTGGCGAGCGGCGCTACGGCATGGCGCCACTTGGCTGTTGCGCGGTTCTTTTCGCGCTTGTCGTAGATTATGGATGCGGTAAAGGTGCCGCATATCGCCCAGAAGATCATCCAGTTGCGCGATGGGAGCTTCTTGGGTAGGTTGGGGATGCCCATCATCCGAAGAGCCGGGTTCCCTGTCGGCGCGGCGGGCTTGGGAGCCGCTGCCGGCTGGCCAGAGGGTTGAGACTCGGCCATTTTTGTGATTTAGCACGGTGGACTCTTTGTGCCTGGCTGGTTAAGGCGCAGGGACAAGAGACGTTGGTGTATAGTTGTCAGATGTGGTGAGGTCTGGTGGTCGGAGATTGACGGGACCTGGAAAAAAAAATAGCTGCGATAAAGAGCTGCGTCCCGATAAGGTAGGCGCCAATTGCCGCGGTTCACCCGTGCTTAAACGCGAAACAACCGCCGAAAGCTCTAAATAAATCGAATTCTATAAATGTAGTCGCATACATCTACCGCTTGAATATGCTGTTATCCGTATGGCTATGTACCATCTTGAGAATGTATTACTTGTATATCTTGTGGCCTTATGGTGAGATTTGGATGCTCTTTGGCAGAGACCAAAACACGTGGTCAGCTGCATGAGAATGCAGGGTCGCTACAGGCGTTCTTGCATGCTGCCAGGGTCATTTGCGCTTAATATATTTTTTATAATTCTGAGATAAGACCCTGAATGGGCGTGCGCTGCTTGGTGGAGTTGAAAATAGATTTACGCGTTTGCAGCACAGCAAACAGTAGAGCACCAAGTCGATATGTCGGCCTATGGTGTGTCGACTGGCCCTCTTGACTCGCACATAAAGAAGTCCGCCAGATTCCGGGCTACCCTTTTGTTGTAATTTCACTACCCGGGCGTCTACAATTATTACCGTATAATTCTTGAGAAACACGAAAGCTCTAGTGGTGGAGACGAAGCCGGGGTTTTTTGGGTTGGTGCTTCAGGTGGTGATGCGGGCCGAGATGAGCTATTCCGACTTTACGCTGTGTACGGAGTAGAATTAGGACAACGTGTGTGGGGTTTGCTCGCTGGCTATTAGAGGAAGAAAACAGGTAAATGATTTGCTCTACCATCGTACCTACACAAACGGTCATGGCTTCTGGACAAAGCAAATATTCAGTGCCTCTCCATGTTAGTTTATGTCTCGGTGTTGCCCTTTGGCTTAGTGTACGAGTAGACATGAGAAGTGACAGCCGCTGCGGAAACACAAATCTGGTTTCCTGGATAGCTGGTGGCAAGTTTTAGCGGGCCACAGGGGCCACAGGGGAAACACAACAGGGGACTGGGGCAGACACTTCACCCGCATCTGGTCCAACCCTTTGACGCGTCTGCAGGCTTCGTTTTCTCACCACAGCTTGAATTGGTGATACCTTTTCGCGTGCCAAGTCCTCTGGTACGGCCGTTAATCTCTCCACCTGTTACACAAGCAGAAGACCCCCAGTGCAGGCTTCCGTCTTGCGGCCCAGCTTTACTGATGCAAAGCTGCTTATAGGGCGGACTCCTGAGCTCCTCCTTTCCTCTCCTCTCTCCGCCCGTTTGCCCCGCCCTCCCCTGAGCTGACCGCCCTCGCGTGCCAGGCTCGAGTCTTCTTGACATCGACATTGATCTCCGTCGGTCGTCTGGCATCGTTCAACCTCTATCCATCCGTTATTAGTAGGACTGTAGTCGGTTACGCCCTATTGACGATTTGGAGAGGACAGCCTGAAGTGCCTACCGCCGGAGACAGCTGCGCAGCCAACAAGCCAGAAACCATCCGTCGCACCAGCAGCCCACCCCGCGTTTCGAGTTGGGACGTTTTGTGACGGACTTTTGCGTGGCATTTGACCCGGCGTTACCGCCTTCTTTGCAAAGATGGACGCCAATAATAACCGCCTGCATCTCAACTTTGGCAACGAGAGGTTGCCCATACCAAATGACCGGGCATATCCCACGACGCCGTCGACCTTTCCTCAGCCCGTCTTCCCTCCGTCGGCGAATCAGCAGCCTAGCGGAATGCAGCAGCCACAGCAGCAGCAGCCGCAGCAGCAACAAGCATATGGAAATGCCGCCGGATATGCTCCTCAAGGATACTTTCAGCAAGCTCCCTGCCAGCAGCAACAGCAGCAGCAACAACAGCCGCCGCCGCAGCAGTATGCCTATCAGCAGCCCGCCGCTCACGGCTACTCTGATGTTCACGCTCCACCTGCTCCCTACCAGCCTCGATCCAACACTCCCGGTAACGACCCGAATAGCGGACTTGCGCACCAATTTTCCCACCAAAACCTAGGCGGTGCTGCTCGACAGGCTCCTTATGCCCCCCGGGCTCCAACACAGGCTCAGCGCCCTAGAACGGCGGGTGCCACCGGCCAGCAGCCCTCATACGGCGGCTATGCAAATGTGCCGCTGCCTTCGCAGGGCTCTTCCCAGGGTTCAGAATTTCAGCCGATTCCCGAGAGGAATCCGGACAAGTATGGCTCCAATGCCAATAGCAACCAAAAGAAGTGCTCCCAGCTTGCGGCAGACTTTTTCAAGGACAGTGTCAAGAGAGCTAGAGAGCGCAACCAGAGGTAACATTCACAATTTGCAAATTATTACTTGTCTGTATACTAACCCTCCTTCCAGACAGAGCGAACTGGAACAGAAGTTGCAGGACCCCCAGCAGACTCCTGCGCGAAAGGAACAGCTATGGTCGACGGCAGGTCGGAAAGAGGGCCAGTATCTGCGCTTCCTGCGAACAAAGGACAAGCCCGAAAACTACAGTACTGTCAAAATCATTGGCAAGGGTGCCTTTGGCGAGGTCAAATTGGTGCAGAAGAAGGGCGACGGCAAAGTCTACGCTATGAAGTCTCTGATCAAGACGGAAATGTTTAAGAAGGACCAGCTTGCACACGTTCGCTCAGAACGTGATATCCTGGCAGAGTCAGACAGCCCATGGGTTGTCAAGCTCTACACCACCTTTCAAGACACGTACTTTTTGTACATGCTCATGGAATTCTTGCCTGGTGGTGACTTGATGACTATGCTCATCAAGTATGAGATTTTCTCCGAAGACATTACCCGCTTCTATATTGCTGAAATTGTTCTTGCCATTGACGCCGTTCATAAGCTCGGCTTCATTCACCGGTACGTTAATTAATATGTTATGTGACGAGGACCTCTGCTTACAACTGGACAGTGATATCAAGCCTGACAATATTTTGCTCGACCGCGGAGGCCACGTCAAGCTGACGGATTTCGGTCTCTCTACTGGATTCCATCGACTTCACGATAACAACTACTACCAGCAACTTCTGCAAGGTCGCTCAAACAAGCCCAGAGACCGAAGCTCGGTTGCTATTGACCAGATCAACCTTACTGTCAGCAACCGATCCCAAATCAATGACTGGCGAAGGTCGCGGCGTCTGATGGCATACTCGACCGTCGGAACCCCAGACTACATTGCCCCAGAGATTTTCACGGGCCATGGCTACTCCTTTGACTGCGATTGGTGGTCACTGGGCACCATTATGTTTGAGTGCCTTGTCGGTTGGCCACCATTCTGCGCTGAAGACAGCCACGATACCTATCGTAAAATTGTCAACTGGCGCCAGACCCTCTACTTCCCTGATGACATTACCCTCGGCGTCGAGGCTGAGAACCTCATTCGCAGGTTAGTACCGAAGCAGCAGACCCCCTAAACATGGCACACAACTAACGCTCCTCACAGCATGGTTTGCAACACTGAGAACCGTCTTGGCCGTGGTGGAGCCCATGAACTCAAGAATCACAGCTTCTTCCGCGGCGTCGACTTTGACAGCCTGCGTCGCATTCGCGCGCCGTTTGAGCCTCGTCTGACTTCTAACATTGATACGACATACTTCCCCACGGATGAGATTGACCAGACTGACAATGCAACTGTGCTCAAGGCGCAGGCCCTGCAGCAGAATGGTCTTCGCCAGCAGGAAGAGTCGCCTGAAATGAGCCTGCCGTTCATTGGCTACACATTTAAGCGGTTTGATAACAACTTCCGATAAATCAGTACATGAGGCGCAAGGAGAAGCGAGAGAGGTCTTTGGCGGGTTCATAATTTGGCCGCATATCATTAGAAAAAGAAGTGTTTATTTCCATTTGGTGGCATTCACGACGTATCATGTCGGATCTCCTGGCTGCTGTCAGGATCCGACCCAAAGGGAGGGAAAGAAGTATGCATCACGAGCCCACATATAGATGAATCTATGCGACGATTGTCGAAATTTTGAATCACATTCCTCGTGAATATAGTCTAAATTACGTTGAGATTGCGGCTATCATACAATGTACCTTTAAAAAAAGCCCCTTTTTATGCGGCCAACCCGATACCAGTTGTGTGTCCACCCCGTAAACGCCTTTCCCATATTCCCAGATGCAGAGCAAATACATCACATCACGCTTCACAGTTCACCTCCTAGCTGTCAAGCCAGGCGCAGCATTAAACCTCTCCTCGCGTTCCGTCATGAACATGACTTGCAGCCAAAACTCCTTTCCATCAGGATCCCAAAAGCTAAACTGCTTATCCTCACGCTTATCCAGCTCGCGCGCAGGCACCTTGAACCCAACCGTCTCGTACGGCTCAGCCGCAACAAGCAGGTACTGAAAATTCTTATCCGGCTCCTCGACGCGCTGCGTAAACGCATTCATCACCTGCCACTTGGGCGCCGTCTCGGGCGTCGCGTCCGGGTACTGCAGCTGAAACAGCAGCCCTTGCTGTCTAGACACGGGGTCGCGAATCTTGGTAATCTTGTACCCGGGCCTCCCAATCTTGACGACGTTTTTGCGAGCGCCGAACCCGGCGGCGACGCTGGTCGGCAGGCCTGTGGCTGGGTCGATGCCGGACTGGTTCTGCTTGCCTTCGCGCTGTTCGCGGGCGGCGCGGCGCGCGAGGTTGGTCTGGTGCTTTTTGCCCTGCGTGTGGGCGAGGTAGGAGCCATCATTTTGGTGCACGGTCAGGCAGAGCCGGCATTCAAATGTGCCGACGTGGTTTTTGAAAAAGTACGGGTCTTTGTCGAGGTCGATTGTTTCCAGGGCTAGTTTGCGCAGGCGCTCGCGGCGGTCAGCGTTGGTGGCGGATTGTGAGGCGACGCCGCCGCCGCCGAACTTGGAGCCGGCACGATTTTGGTAGTCCATTGTTGTTGTCTGCGCAGGGACGACCTTTTGTTTGGGATGGTGATGTGAGGTGAAGTGAGAGAGGCGTGGAGTTGGGTGCGGTGGTGGTTGACGATGCGTGGAGAAAAAGTTGTAGCCTGCACGCTTCCGCAGTGGGTCTGCCGCAGTGGCAGTGGCGGCAGGCGCGGCTATGGCCTAAGCGACTTACAACAGGTGGATGCTCTTGCTTTCAAGTCCTGTACAAACGTCTTCAGGCCTGACAACACGCATAGAGAACGATTTCCTGCCCTTTCAGAATGGCGTGCCCGAGAAAGGAAGTCGACGAAAGGGCTCCTATATAAGGCGAATGTGATATGATGGCCAATGGGATTGCACTATCATGAGGCAGTATGCATGCCCCTGTTTCTCCTCGTTCTTTGGCGCTTAGCTGCCGCCACTCAGCGAACACCACGTACCTCACCTTTTGCGAAAGACGGGGATGACACTGAGTATTGAAGCCTAAGCCAAATACATGTTAACAGCTCTTCTCCGCTTCTGGCGAGAAATGGCCGTTCAAGAGCAGAAGGGGCTGGACAACGCAATCGGCTTATCCCCAGGAATTACGTGCCGTCTACGACAACGTTCCACGGTGAGATTGCAGACGGACTGGACATGTTGCGTAAAAACAAGCACCGAAATCACGGAGAATCACTGCTCTTGGCATAGTCGGCTTTGTGTCCGTGCATTAGCAGGAGAAAGGAGAGGCAAAGGTGGTTGCATACACATGCAGCATGGGAAAATCAGGCAAGGATGCCTCGCCCCGTTACATGCACATTGCAGGTAGGCGCAGTGTGACCTGAACAAAGCCGCAGGCGAACCACTCTCTGCTGAAAGAGGAGTGTCTTAACATCTTCTCAAAGTTTGTGTTACACCAACATGGCTCTCCAAGCTCAGTGGAGTCTCGACAATACGGCCGACTCTGCCATTGCAATCTCGCGCGGCATTTTGAAAGCCGCGACTAGTGATAATGTCAAGCCGCTGGCCATATTTGCGTGCGAACGGTTTGGAAATACTCTGGCTATATGTCCGGAGACGTGCCACAAAGTTGAACGCGTCATTCTCCCAACTCCACCGCCAGCGGTACTCAAATTCCTGCGCGGAGTTGTCGGCTATTCAGCTCACGACTGCGTAACACAGCTTGGATCGTCTCTTGCAGGAGTTCGATTTCTTGCGCTTACCACTGCGCTAGTCACCACCATGGGCCTATTCAAAGCGGCAGAGGCATTGTCTGCCATGCTCGAAAGTTCTGCCAGCGACAAGACAATACTACCCACGGTGTTACAACTCAAAGAGCTATTAGTTAGCGTGGAACCGAGATGCCAGCGATCAGTGTTTGCAGAAGAAGTTGTCGGATGGCATTTAATGTTACAAAATGCTCTTGGTGTTAAGGGAGACAATTACACTCAGCTCAATCGTGACAGGCTTTTCCCATCAGCTGGAGCCATTGCAAAGATTGTGGACATTTTTCGACGGCTCAATCGTATTGGTGATTGCACAGTCGATTCAGCTACGTTTGGAGTGCATAGAACGGTTCCATGGCTGATTGCTTTTACTAAGTGGTGCTTGGGGAAGCCCCCCTCTGTATATCTGGAGGACGGAACACCGGTGATGAAACAGCCTGGCCAAAAAGTTTCTATCATCATGCGAACTGGCGATGGCAATGATCCACAAATGTCTATAACGATACACCACAATTTAACGAGCCCTCAGACACTGTTGGCTGCCCCTACAGGGGGGTTTTGGCAGGGGATGGTTTCAATTGAGACCTTTGGGCAGCTGGTTCTCGCATGCAACGGAAACAATAGTCCTAGCGAGACGGAGGCGCTAAGAGAGTGCCTCCCGAGGGCGATCCGTTTGGTCTCACAATTTGTCAGATTCTCGGACACCGAAACTTCCTTCCAGGCTACGGCATACGAAACCTGCCCGTTTCCGAGTGATGGCATGATATGTGAGATTGTGCGCCGATTACTGAACCTGGACACTTCGCCTGATCTTCCAACGTTCGATCCAAAGCATGGTGTCATGGATAGCGCAACAGTCCAAGCGTACTGTTTAGAATTGGAGCGTCTTTGCAGGTGTAATACGTGTCAAACAAGTGAAGATAATGCACCAAATACGAAAAATCATTGTCTCAAATCGAAATTTGAGGGGCTTGTTTGGGACTTGACATGCAAAATCTTGGCGCTTTCCTTATTTGATTGCTGTGAGTTACTGAAAGTGAGCACTAACAGTGCCCTCATGTACTATCCGCCGAGGATTCGTACAAACGAGACCTTTGAGTCAACTGTCACTAATGGACGCTTTTTGACTTCTCGAGCGACTACATTCTGCGACATAGAGAGCCTCAAAAATCTTGCGTTACGCTTAGTCGGCCATGAAACGGAGTTGTTGAGCCGGGGTTTAAAAAATATGCAAATGTCCAGTCTGAATGGACAGACTGTATACTATAAAATGTTTGACACTCAGCGTGTTGTGAAACGGGGCTTCCTGGGCCTGTCGTGGCATCCGGGATTTCTGAGTTTAAAAGGACAGAAGTACACAGCTGTTTATTCCCAAGTTCTACACTTTCCATTTCCTGAGTTTGAGACTGAGAAAGCATACGAATGCTATTCTCGCGAATCAACTAAATCTATATTTCGTTATTCGTTGACGTGGCAGGCTGCGGTTTGTGATGGAGTTTTGAGCCTTGAAATTGGTTTTACAAATTCTCGCCACGAGGGCAGGTTTGCTCTACATACTCCAAGCCAAGCGGTGCACAATGTGAAGAATTGGTCCATCATGGACAGATGCGAACACGACAACAGAGCCGGATTGGAAGGGAGCGACACTGGCTTGCGGTACAAAGATCCTTGTTGCCCTCTTCTTAGCGAAGCCCAAGAAGATGAAATATCCGTTGTTCGAACCGAAGGGTTAAGCCTAGCACCCTTTTTGGTGGCTACTAACACACCAAACAATCGAGGGGTCGTATGCGGTTTGGGAGCGTGCTTGGATTGCTGTGTTAAAGCCAGCAATGCCACTCGGTCAAAAATCATTATATTTTAGGTCAAACAACTCTTGGTCAACCATGGGTATATTCATCCGCAGTACTGTTAGTCGTTTCAACGCCATTGTCCTATTGTTTATGCCATTCGGGACGGTCTAGAGGGTTCCTCAATTTATTCTCTATTGCACGAGTCAGCGAAGAACTCTGAAGGAAGTACTGCGTCAGCCATTTACCTTGTAGTATATTCTCAGTGCTCGCATCCTTGCTCGCCAACTCGATATCAACCGTTTTTATAATTCCTAGGCCAGCTTCATGCCTGACAGCTGACTCGTCGCGCCACGCTCCCGTGCTGCCGCTCTCGTCACGGCTAACAATGTATCCACTTGATCTCGACGTTCTGCCGCGGCCGTACTTGGACGTGTTGCGACTGGATGTATTGTGGCTGGCGTACGGCGATGTAGGACAGAGGGTGTCGAAGATGGCTTGGAAGCAGGGCCGCATGACGACGAGAGAGGCGGCGATGATGGTCATGTTCATTTCGACGACGATGATGATGTGGGTGGGAATGATGCGCCCTGGAGGTGATGCGGTTAGAAACATGGAATATGTAGGAGATCAGAAGGAGAACGTACAAGTAAAGTCCTCCTTGACATTGTATAAATCGGTAATCATGTATAGTCTAAAGATGGAGATTCCAGTATCACTAAAAAGAGTTAGCAGTTGTTCATTTAGCACCAAAGCTGTGAGACAGAGAGACGTACATTAAACCAAATAATATCAGCGCAGTCAACTGCTTAACCTCAATTCGTTTATTCTTGGCCAGATACAACACCGGCAACGGAATACAAAGCAGGCATATACTCGTCGACACATTGACGGAGCTGGTGACATAGTTGAACATGATGGTCGTGTCGACGCAGTGGCCCGGCGTCTTGGGAAGCCAGCTCTTGTGGATGGGATCGCAGGCAAACATGCTGACGAGGGTGGCAGCGGAAAAGAAGCCGGCGAGGACGACCATGAGGGTGTAGTTGACGATGCGGGAGACGGCCACAACGGGGTGGTCGACGAGGTGGATGAGGTCGCGGTAGACAAAGGTTAGGGAGAGCTTGCTGAAGAGGAGGGGAAGTTTGGTGAATATTTTGATGAGCCAGAACATCTAGTTTCGTTAGAAAGATGTTGAGTTGAGGGTTAGCTTGTATGGATAACGTACAAGAGCTGTTTTCCAAGAGCCTTGCAGTTCTGGCGGGAGATCTTTCTGGTGTCGTGCATAGCCAAATGCTGCAGTGACTAAAAGGCTGTTAGTCTCCAGAATCAAGTATAATATTCTCTAGGGAATATAGTGGACATACTGATAATATCCAGAATCAAGTGTATCAGAGAGGTCACCTAACTGGCGTGGTTAGTTTTACAAGCTTCTTCTTTTTCCGATTCTGTACCTCCAGACAGAGGACACTTGACGAACCATTGCCGTGCTAACCAAATAATCCGAAACGGCAAGCTGTCTACGAGACCATCGATAGCCGACTCTCAGCACCACCACAGCCAAAGCCAATACGGTGATGCCGATATCGACGCCGAGAAAAACGCCGACGCGAGATTCCGGCATTGTGGCTAACGCATAATAGCCCTACTACCACAGATCAGAGCATCGCCAAGTAAGCCATTTACTCGTATACACAGTTGGTGTTTGTTGGACAGAGAAAAGGTAAAGTGGTTTGGCGCATCTTTGTGGCGTTTCTCTGTCCTTTCTGTTACTCACGTCTTTCCGCCCTCTTCATGGAATCCTTCTTTGGTTAGAGGAGCGTAATGGCCCCCCATGTTTTGCTTACAGCTTAGTTCGTTTAGGGCATTTTCCCGTGTCGTCTCGTGTCTGTACGAAACCCATCCTCGTCGAATGAGGGCAGCGAACAAGGATCCATACGGGCGGGTCAGGCGTAACGGGCCGCCGAGGCTTTATGGGATCTGCGGGCTACTGGGCTGTTTTGGGTTCTGGGCGCTCCTTCACCGGATACTTTTGTTCCACTAGGCTTTCGCCGGCGCGACGCTAACAAGGGCGGCGCGAACCGATTTGGGAGTGGCCCGCCCCCGTGGCGCAATTTGGGGGACAATCTCCTGGAAGACGTGGGTTTCGCTGGGCTGACGGGCACTTGTACGAAGCTGCTTATTTGGTGGTGGGGAGGCTGAATGGACCGTGGTTCATTCTGCAAGGTAAGTTCAGCTTGTTTACGACGTAATGCTTGGTTGCATTGACGGGTAGTAACGTGGGATGGAATCTCGCTAGAACGTTGGGTATGTTTCAGATTGACGTCTCATCTCGAGACAAGAAGTGTCATGATCATCTCTTGTAACTGAAAGACGTCCGTCTCTATGCAAAATTCTACAACACATATCTAATATTCTCCTGGTCCTCTGCAATATCCTTCTTTGTCCTCTCCCGATTCTTGCGGTCAAACTGCCTGTTATGCCACGCCAAGATGAGCGTCACGACAGCGATGTTCACAATAGCCAGCGCGGCAAGACCAACACCCGTCGCAAAACCAGTAGGGTACTTGGGCCGCTCCGTCGTGATAAAGACGTTGCTGGCGACAAAGTTGGCACAGTTGCCCACGCCTAGCTGGATCGCGCACGCAATGGCCTGCTGCGGACGGCCACGTAGATTGCTATTCAACCAGCCGATGAGGATGGGGAACTGCAGAAACGAGCCAAAGGCAATAATGTACAGAGCAAAGTAGCGTACACCTGGAGGTTGCAGCTGTTCATACTGGATGCACCAGCCGACGAGCGCAAAAATGGCTCCAGAGAGGACAAATGGCCAGCGAAGAGCGAGCTTTCCTGAAGCGTACGACGTGGACAGCGTGACGACGATGCCGACCATCCAGATCGGGATGCTCATGACCTGTGCGCGCTGCTTGTTCCAGCCGAGTTCATTGAGGATGGTGGGAGTGAAAGCCGAGATGGAGGCGGCGCCCATGTCGGCGCAAAAGTAGATGAGCGTAAAGGACCAAATCTTCCAGTCGGCAAAAACCTTGACCCAGTTGATGCCCTTGAAGGTGAGGCGTTCGTTGCCGCGGTCGTGGCGCAGGCGGGCAAGGAGCATGGCGCGCTCGTCCTCGTTGAGAAAGGTTGCATCTTGGGGAAAGGCAGGGATGATGAACCAGGCTACCATGCCAAAGGCGACAGTAAAGAGGCCTTCGAGAATAAAGACCCAGCGCCAGGCTTCGTAACCTTGTAGACCGTCCATTTCGTAAATGGCGTATGCGAGAAGCTGTGGAATGTAAGTGGCGGCTTAAAGCGTTGGGCGATGCGAGAGACTCACGCCACTGAATGCGCTTCCAAAGAGAGCAAAGCAGATAAAGTAGGAGAAGCGGATGTAGAATTCGCTGCGCTTGTAGTATTGTCCGATAAGCAGCGCAGCGCCTTTAAAGGTCAGCATGGACTTGACCGCGGAGAGATTGCAAGTTCAAACGTACCAGGTGGCAGCGCAGCTTCCATGATGCCCATGATGAATCTGCATGCAAGGAGGCCACCGTAGCTTGCTGTAAGGCCTTGACACATTGATACAACACCTACACTCGTCAATTTCGATACACAAGTCGTCTCAATCAGCCTTGAAACCTACCGAGAATCAACATGGCTCCCGCCAGCCATTGATTCGGCTTAATCTTGTTCAGACTCATAAACAAGTTGCTTGGAATCTCAACCACCACAAAAGGCAGGTAGAAAATCCACAGACAGGTATTAAACCCATTAGACGGCATATTCAGAGACTTTTCCAGCCCAAACAGCCGCGCATTGGCAATGTTGGATCGGTCCAGGAACGACACGAGATACAGGCATCCCAGGATCGGAATCAGGCGCAAATCGCACTTGATCAGCAGCCGCCGCGCAGCCTTGGGGTCTTCGTAAAACTCCTCGTCCTCGCTCGAGGCATTGGGCATACCATGGTAGTCGGCGGGGACTTGGTCGCTGGTAACATTGGTAGTGCCGTTTGCCTTTTCGTTCCTGTCTGCGGGCTTGACGTCTGGAAACGCCATGATGAGCTGATTCTGAGCGATTCGAGGGCTTGAAAAGGAGGGAAACAGCGAAGAAAGTTTTAAAACCTCCTCGGCTTACGGATACTCGCCATTAAATTGAAAACCGCCCGCTGCAACCCACTCACTCACCTTGTTCCAGCACCGTGCCGGACGTCTTGCCTCGTTTTGTTAGTTTGGGTCGGACAAGGGGTGGTGGGTGTTGCGGGGCCAGAACGCGTGCCCGCTGCAACCCCCCTAGGTACCTTTTAGTGCCGAGTCAACTGCCTCCGTTCTCGTGCATGTTGCCATGCAGAACTGGGGGTTTTATTAATTTATAATGCCTCAGGGTCTGGCTTTTCCTCTTCGGCTGTATATTGCGGAATTTGCAAATTTGCCACTTTAAAGAGTCTGAAGGCGGGTACTCTCAGGCCATCCTGGACGAAGAAGCAGACGGTCCTTTGGTTAAAGCGAGCTAGCTGATGACAAACTCTGCTACAACGCCAGCCGTGAGATAGTTGATTCTAGTAATCTGGCTCTGCAGACGAATTCAAGATGGACTCCACTTCGATTGAAACGCGGTTATTTATCAACGGTCAGGTAAGGATGTGACCATGGAATGAGCCGTGCTCCTTTCGACTTACGCCGTCTTAGTTCCGGCCCTCGTCAGACAATGGGACCTTTGATCTGCCCTCTGCGTCATCTGGGTCATTATTAGCCAAGGGTAAGTTTGCTTTATGCAGCCTTTCGATTATCTCCTTGGTAAAGTAAAAGTCTGACCCAGGCAATACAGTCTACGAAGCAACCAAAGAAGATGTAGACGATGCTGTTGCTGCCGCCAAAGCCGCCTTCCCGGCATGGGCGGCTCTCTCTCCTTTTGAAAGAGGCAGATATCTCGTCAAGCTTGCCGACCTCATTGTGCAAGCCACTCCAGAATTGGCCAAGTTGGAGGCCGAGTCCATGGGCAGACCAGTGTCGACGTACTTTGATGCGACCATGGGCTCCAAGCACTTTCGCTACTTTTCTGAGGCCGCTTACCCCCAGGGCGGCTCAAGCTTGAATACACCGGGATTCGTCAACATTACCCTCAAACAGCCAGTGGGCGTTGTTGCGGCCATTATACCATGGAATGCTCCTCTCGTCTTCTTCTGTAAGAAACTGGCGCCGGCATTGGCTGCTGGTAACGCTGTGGTTCTCAAGAGCAGTGAGAAAGCACCTTTGACTGTTAGTTCCTTATTTTATTTGCATTTGATTCATGCTTACACATTGTACAGTCACTATACGTCGCCGGCCTTGCCCAGAAAGCTGGTTTCCCCCCGGGTGTTCTGAATGTACTCTCCGGACACGGCCCCGTCTCCGGCGCTGCGCTTGCATCACACATGGACGTCCGGGCCCTATCGTTTACCGGCTCTAACCGTACTGGAAAATTAATCGCTAAAATGGCTGCCGACTCCAACATGAAGAACCTCATCTTTGAACTCGGGGGCAAGTCACCCGCCATCATCTTTGACGACGCCGACATTGAGGCCGCCGTCAAGGACACACAGTTCAGCATCCAGCTCATCAGCGGCCAAACCTGCATGGCCAACTCGCGCATCTACGTCCACCGCAACATTGCCCAGACCTTTGTAGACAAGTTCAAGACTGCATTCACGTCTGCTCGTCTCGGCGACCCAACAGACCCCAGAGTCAACCACGGCCCGCAGGCGGACAAGATTCAACACGCGACTGTCTTGCGGTATATCGAAATGGGCAAAAAGACGGGAAAACTGATGACGGAGGAACAGTCTGCTTCCGGACTATACATCAACCCTACGATTTTCACCGATGTGCCCGAGGATGCGCAAATAATGAAGGAGGAAATTTTTGGCCCCGTGGCTATAATCAATACGTTTGATACCGAAGAAGAAGCTGTGGCGAATGCGAATAATACCGAGCACGGTCTATATGCGGCGGTTTATACCAAAGATTTGGACCGTGCCATGAGAGTTGCTGCCAGATTAGAGGCCGGTACAGTTGGTGTCAACTGCACTAGCCCGACCAAGGGCGATGATATGCCGTTTGGTGGACAAAAGGGAAGTGGCGTGCAGAGGGAAAGTTACTTGCATAGTATGGAGACGTTTATGGAGACTAAATCGGTATTGATCAAGGTTGCTGGCCTGTGAGCGCAAAATCATGGATATAACAACAAACCTCACAATAGTTCAGTAGGTTGCAAAGGTGAAGTCTAAATTCCTCAATTGCCCGCTTCTCCTTGGCGGCTACCTTCTCTCCTATACTTTACTCTTTTTTCTAGTGACACTTTAAAAACTCTCGGCGTAACACGCCGAGAAACTCTCTAAACGGCTTCGTGTCACAAACTCTTCTACGCCACGCCCAAAGTTTCTTGCCTACCATCTCGCGTATTTATATTGCGCTCTTCCCACGTCCTTTTCTACTTTGTCCTACAATATCCAGTTCTCAGCCCAACATCTTGCAGGAAAATGAAATTTAGTGACTGCCCGAACGGATTCAGAGTTAAGCACTGGCGCCATCTGTATGATGCGTGCATTTCCAGTCCTGAAGCACTCAAGAAAATTGCCGACAATACAGCTTTTGTCGTTTTTGACGCTGAGCCATGGGGCGGACATACTACCAAGGCTGCCGAGATTGGTATATCCATCCTACGAATGGCCGAATCTTGGGGAAAGAATATCCCTCCAACGACATTAAGCGGCTTTGTCAAGGACTTTGCAGTTGAAACGCACCGTATACACTTGACCGGCCTAGAAAGAATTAGGAACTGCCAACCACACAGATTCGGCCAAGAACATTATGTTCCTAGCATTGATGCCGAGGAATATATCATAAACTTGATTGACTCACACCGGCAGAAATATAGCATTACAGAGGATACGACTCCAGATACACAACATGTAGTTTTCGTTGTTTTCGACTTACAATTCGAGTTTCGGCTGCTCTCAACCATCTATAATGGCCTTACCCATTACTTTACATCCTGGCTAGATCTTCAAGAGCTCGCCCGACTTGCTAGCCGCCCCGACAAGCCAGGATTAAGTGAGACTCTCAAAGCCTGCGGTTTTGGATACCAAGACCCAAAAGACCTACATACGTTGAACGGCAGACATAACGCAGCCACGGACACGGTTCGTGCAGCGGCGATATTACAACACTTCTCGGCGCGATTAGACAGTGATCTACAACTAGACATTGCAGCCTCAAACCGCAACGCTAGTTCTTTAGCTAGAAGACGTCGAGCGCTACCTGCCAACGCTCCTGACGAACGGAAGCTGTGGAATGGTACGAGACCCAAACCAAGAGAACTTTATCCGTACACCGCACGGGTCAGACTCTCTGCCGGGAATGTTCTGACACCTCATGGTCTTTTTGAAGCTCTTGAAGAATACAATCCAGTTGCAGTTGGTACTGCAAAACAGCGTACAAACCGGGGCGCTTAAAGCGATTGGCCAATGATGTTGGAATGAAATTTGTAGAAAAGGCATACTAGTTGGCGATGCATCACAGCAACTTCAGCAATTCTCCACCCTGCTGGCAGTGTACCCAACACGTCGTAATTTTGCTAGGTAGGAAAGCTACCCTTTCAGGTAATGCAATTATCCAGAAGAAAGTGACCATACGATAGCTAGCCAGCACAAATCCGGACAGGACAATTCCAGTACACAGCAAACCTTCGGGGTCTTTGCGCGAGTCCCTAGCACCAAGGATATAAAACCCAATATGTTGATTGTTTATCAGGTCTTCCAACACTTGGAGAGTTTTTAAGCTTTCTTCGCTTCCACCCAATTCGTCAATCCCCGAGGCTGGTTTGTTTAACCAGACCTTTTAGAACAGCGACGTCGTCAGCCGTTATCTCATTACCAAGATCAGCGTCTGACGAACATTTGCAAATTGCAGAACGGTCTTCTCGGCGCGAAGACGGTCGTTCCTTCACCTCCAAAAGCCATACCCACAGCTAAAGTACTGTCACAACAGCCGTAAACATGATCGTGGTCGTTGATGTAGCTAGGCTAACAGTCGAGAGGCTCCTCGGGTCTAAAACCGTTCTATTCAGTGCTCAAGGGGCCATAACGAGTGGCGAGTACTGAAGTCTCTAGAGATATGCTGAAAACATCAAACGCGGTGTAAAACATAGCCAAAAGAAGTGGCTTACACGGTCCTCAGCAGCTGCAGTAGTGACCATTTGGGAGTTCCATGTGTTCCGCCATACCTATGAATGAGGCTCCTGCATAACAACAACTGTGTCTTTCTTCTTTCGCGTTCACGACACGATGTCACATGTCGAGCTCTGCCGTGGGCCGATCCGCAGCTGCCGAACTAGTAGAGACGATCAATATCAAAGGGTAAGTCGTTAGAGCCCGCTTTCAACCACACATTGGACTGTGGCAGCCTCGAAAAGTTTTACCCATTCTCGAATGCCAAAACAAGATAGTGTTCGGGACTAAGCACGTGTTCAGAGCCGTTTCTCTCGGCGCCGCTCTCAACCTTAACAGCAAACTGCAGATCCACTGAATAGGCCAAATGACGATGTCCTGAAGAGAGTATCAGATTATGAAATACTGGGCCATGATTCAGCTGAAAACTATACCTCCTACCTCCCTTATCGGCCCATTGGGTCAATAATTCAATCGAGTGCTCTAATACGAATGCAACGTAAGTCCAGTTTAGTTTCGTTGGCCAAGGTCCATCGTAACGCTGCGCCTTGGATTTTTCCACCTGCGCGCGTGCAAGAAAGGCAGCGCTTAAGGTTGGCCGTTTAAGTAATAATCTGACTGGTGAAGATTGACGCGGCCTTCAGATATTTGCTGGACGAATGTACAAGGATCGTGGGATATCATGGTATACTTGGCCCATATCGCCCCCACAAATGCGAACCATGGAATTACTCGTGCGTACCAGAAATTCCCGGGGAAAAAAACCCACCATGTGTAACCCTTTGTGTAGCTCAGCGCTACAATGGCGTGGTTGAAGCCCAGCGTGTGTCGCTTGAAGATAGACACAGACGCCTATTCGCCGTCACAACAGACGTAGAGTAGCCAATAAACCCCGAAACATGCACAGGAGGCTCTGTAAGAGTGAAGCTCTTCAGTGTGCCTCAGGTCTGGATAGATGAAGTGTAGCACATGGTACACACCTCTGGTTGCACTTGCACAGCATATCTTCACGCTGTGAGATTCTTTAAGCTGTAACGATATAGACTTGCATGCGGCCGTTTCTGGATTTCCGGGAGATCTCCTGCTAACAGGGGCTAGATGCTTGTCTGTGATGAGCAGCGCAGGAGGGATACTCCGCACAAATAAGGATGTCTAGGAACGGAAGATCAATCCCGTGCTTGATTTTTGGTAAATTTGAATGCATAAAAGAATAATAACTACATTAGAAAAAAAAATAATATTATTTCTTGTTTCGGGAGAACTGGGCACAGTCAACTGCCGAGATGTATAAATGGTCCTGACAGAGGCGGCACCCGAGACAGACATGGCAACAACCCAGCTGACCGAGGGTAGCAACTTCTTCTTCTCTTTACTTTTTTCATTATATTTTATTTTATTCTGGTAAGTAATTCAATAGCTAGAAATTAGTTACAATGACTTCTCTTTTTTAAAGCAATGTTTATGCAACATGTGCAGTTACGTGTAGGAGAACAGTGAGGAGCTTTTGCCCTATTGTGTACAACCTTGTACAGACTTTGTTGGTCATATCGTCGTACTATGTATTACAAGCTTAATGGGAAAGGATAATCTAGACAATTAATTGAAAACTTGGGGAGCTCATTAGAGATTTCGTATGTTACTGGGCACAAAACCTGACAGCTTTTGTGGCGGCTTCTTCGAAGTATACGCTTGTCTCGGAAACCGCTTCTGCGGGGGACATTGTCACATCACACAGCATTTTGCCTCGTGTACAGACAATGCAGCGATCCAATAAATACAAAACGTGCACACAAATAATACAATCTTCAGCTATTACCGCTCAATTAACTCTGCGCCGAAAAGTGTGCATCTTATACCCCTCACGCTTCGATCTGTACGAGGCTCTTATACTTGGAGAGAAATTCCGTGACAACCTCCACAAACCGGTCCAACTCTGACTGTGGCGTCTCCAAGACCAATGCAATGAAGCCTCGTCGAGTCACCCAGAAGCCATTCTCCAGGAGCTCGAACCAAAACAGATCCTTGAGTTCCTGAATCTCCTTGACGTCAAAAACGTTTTGAATTTCCCGAGGGCCGTGAGAAACAAAGTGGCTGGTCATTACCGACCCCATGCCTGTAAAACAGAGCTTGGTCCCACGAGTGACGTCGTCTAGTCTTGCAAGCAGCTTATTGCCCTTTTCTGTAAACTCGTCGGCAATACTCGGCGTGTAGACTTTGCTGAGACCTGCATAACCCGCGTGCGTGACCAAAGTATTGTTGTTAAACGTGCCAGAGTGTGCTACAGAGTTCTTCGCACGAGGGTCGTACACGGCCATGATATCCGCACGGCCTCCAAACGCACCGAATGCAATACCACCACCAAGGTACTTTCCAAACGTCTTCAGATCTGGCTGTAAGCCATGGATGCCTGCGAGGCCCTTGGACGTAAGTCGCGATGTCATGACCTCGTCGAGAATCACAATGACACCAGCCTGTGACTTGTCAGTTTTTGTGCCTGTCTTTCGTTTAATAATCCGTACCTTTTTGGCTGCTTCTTGAATACCTTGGAGGAACTCTGCTGTTCCTGGTATGCAGCCGCCTGACCCTTGCATGCCCTCAAGAATAACTGCAGCAACATCCTCGCTCTGGATAGCCTTAACAGCGCTGTCGAGGTTATTATAAGCGGCGATAATCCAATCATCTTTGTCCACATTATTAGCAGCAGGACCACCCTCTTTGAAGCCCAATACAGCGCCATGATACCCGCCACCAAAGGCAACGACTTTGTTCTTGCCGGTAAACAGTTTGGCAGCCTGCAATGCATGTAAATTGGCTTCTGTGCCAGAGTTTGTCAAGCGAATACGCTCGAGGCCAAATCGACGACAGATTTCACTTGCAAAGAGCTGCTCCTGCGCTGTGGTAGCACCGACACTCAAACCAATGTTTTGAAGAACATTGTTGAGGGCATCTAGAATGACAGGATTGGAGTGCCCATACAAGCCGGCGGTAAACTCGGCCGTCAAATCTGTGTACCTATTCAATAGATTCGTCTTAGCAAAATCTGCTCTGCCGAGTTTTGTGCAACATACGTATCGCCATCCTCCGAAAAGACTTGATACCCCTTGCCAGACTTCATACACAGCGGAAACGGGTTGGTATGCAGGACGGTCCGCGTGTTGCCTCCGGGGAATGTCTTGACAGCTTCGTCATGAAGCTCCTTTGACTTTTGGTTGCGGGATACATAGCGCTCAGCGGCCGCTGCAAGAGCGCTTTGGAGAGTCTGAGTTTCGCTGGACATGGTGAAATATGTACTTGCTCAACCTGGTCAGTTGAAGCTAAACGATGTTGCGAGGTGAGAACCGTGCATGTAAATACGTCCACAAATACTCAAAGTTTATAAAGCAAAGAGATTTAAGGAACCAAAATACTGAATGGTTAATATCGGGTTTTATGTATCGAAACTAGACCGTTGAGGAGAACCCAGCCCGATTACGCATAACGGAGCGGCTGACCTCCGATATCCGGCCTGGGCGAGGCATCGAGGCCCGGGAGTGGGCACCGGAGCGGCAGGTGAGCGGCGTAACTTGTGGGGAGACACCAGGCTCTGGAGATCATGTGTTAATTCCATTCGAGCTTTAATTTATAAAAATAATTCTGATTTGCTATTTATTTCAAGTGGTCAGTTGTTGCGGCGAGCTAGTCTTTCGGGCGTGGATCGTGGCATCTCTTGATCAATCAGAGATCAGGTAGAAACCCAGCCAAGAACCTCAATTGTGCCACACAGTCAATCAAAATGACATATCGAGACAACATAATATCCTCAAGTTACATGGAAGTTCATTTTTTAATTCGGCAATCTGCAAAAAGATGCCGACTCGCCAGACGCTCGGCGTCTTAATATACGGGACCCAAATAGGAAAGGCGGTGTGGGCCACCGAAGCGGCAGAACGTCCATCCCACTTAATTTTTTTTACTGCCATCTCCAACCACAACGGTGAAGCGACGACCATCCAGAACCAAGCATTGTCAACGGCAATCTCGACACAATGGCCGGTTCAATCAATAAGCCAAAGAGTAAGTCCTCTTAATATAAACACATCTTTCAGTCAGACACTTGTTGGATCTTGCTAACGCGCTGCAGAGCCGACGTCAAAGCGAGGCACCTCCCGCCTTCGCCACAAGATTGAAAAGAAGTCCGCGGCAAAGCAGCGCAAGGACCGTAAAAATGCAAAAAAGAACCCGGAATGGCGCACCAAGTTGAAAAAAGACCCCGGCATCCCGAACCTGTTCCCTTATAAAGAGAAGCTCCTGCAAGAAATTGAGGAGAAGCGCATGAAAAAGGCAGAGGAAGTCAAACGTCGCAAGGAAATGGCCAAGGCGGCCAAGACTGGCGTCGCCGCAGGTGAGGCAACTATGGACGGTGTCGAGGGTGCCAACAATGATGCCATGGATGATGACGACGACTACATGGACGACGACGTCGACGAGTCGAACCCTATGGCTGCTCTGCTTGCCAGCGCAAAGGCGGCCGCCGCCCAATACGACCAGGACCTCGAGGACAGCGACGGCATGGACGAAGACGATGAAAGCGACTCTGACGGTGCTGACGGAAATGAAATCTCTGTTGGCCAAGCCTCGTCTCGCAAGACGTACGACAAGGTCTTCAAAAAGGTGGTTGACCAAGCCGACGTCGTGCTCTATGTTCTCGACGCCCGTGACCCCGAAGGCACTCGATCTCGCGAGGTTGAGCGCAGCGTCATGGCTGCCGCATCTGGTGGCAAGCGTCTTATCCTCATTCTTAACAAGGTCGATCTGGTCCCCCCCAAGGTTCTGCACAACTGGCTCATCTATCTTCGCCGCTATTTCCCCACCTTGCCTTTGCGTGCATCTGGCGCCGCTCCCAATGCTCACGTCTTTAACCACCGTGACGTGACCGTTCAGAGCACGTCTGCCGCCCTTTTCAAGGCGCTCAAAAGCTTCGCAGCCGGACGCAATCTCAAACGCGCCGTCTCTGTCGGTGTCATCGGCTACCCCAACGTCGGCAAAAGCTCCGTCATCAACGCTCTCCTTAGCAGAATGGGCGGCAAGGGCGCCAGCGCCGCCAAGGCTTGCCCTGCCGGAGCCGAAGCGGGTGTTACGACGAGCATCCGCTCCGTCAAGATTGACAGCAAGCTGACTCTCCTCGACTCGCCCGGTGTCGTCTTCCCGTCGTCCTCGTCCATCCAGTCCGGCGGCCTCGTCAACCTCAAGAACGCGGCCGAGGCCCACGCCCATCTGGTCCTGCTCAACGCCGTACCGCCCAAGCAGATTGACGATCCCGTGCCCGCCGTAACGCTGCTCATCCGCCGCCTCTCCAGCTCCCCCGACCTCATCCAAAAACTCACAAACGTCTATGACATTCCCGAGCTGCTGCCTAGCCGCACCGATGGTGACATCACAACCGACTTCCTCGTCCAGGTTGCTCGCAAGCGCGGTAGGCTTGGTCGCGGCGGTATCCCCAACGTCAACGCTGCCGCCATGACGGTTGTAACGGACTGGCGTGACGGCCGTATCCAGGGCTGGGTTGAGCCGCCTGTGCTCGCTGTGGAAAACGCTGGCAACGGTGCTCCTACGGACAAGCCTGTGACCAAGAATGCGGGCGAGGAAGAGGTCAGCGCTGACCAGAAACAGATTGTCACTGAGTGGGCTGCCGAGTTTAAGCTTGATGGTCTGTGGGGTGACGAGACCCCGGTTGCCGATGAAGATACAATGAAGCAGTAGAGAAACTTTAAGTGGGAAGAGAATTTCATATAGTATTTATGATGGTATGTTTCTTTTTTATCATACAGAGAGTTTCGGCGTTATGGGACTTGCGCAAAAGAAAACGGGGGATTAGAATGTTGCATGTAGCTTTTTTCTCCTTTTTTATATATACTCGTATAGAGAGAAAGAGCAATGAAGGATTTTTCGTCACAAGTTTAGTATCGTCCAACACTCCATTCAATCAAACATCTTGGATGGGGAAAAAGTCTAAGCGCGAACCAGCTCCATTTTGACACCCCTCTTGCCAGTCTTCTCATCCTTCTCGTCATGTACCCTAACTACAACTTTCTGGAACAACTCAACCTTGACCTCTCTGCTGCCCTTGGTCGTAAGCGTATACGTCTCCGCGTCAAACTCGCTCTCAGGCTCCTGCTCGGCCAAATCCCGCAGACGAATTAAGCCTTCGATGCCAAACCGCGGCACCAGGACGACGAATCCGTTGCTAAAGATGCGCATCACAAAGGCCTCTTCCTCTGCGACCTTGCCGCGGAGCGCCTGGCCGACGTAGTAGGCTATGCTTGCGCGCCCGGCCATTTGCGCATTGCGGTGTCGCACGTTGATGTTTTTGCAGACGGCTTCGAGACGGCCTCTGCTTCGGACGGAGGGGTGCACGGCCTCGTAGTCAATGGCTGCTGCTAGCTGTCTGTGGGCGAGCAAGTCGGCATAGCGGCGAATTGGCGAGGTAAAGTGAGTGTAGATTTCAGAGGCGAGACCGTAGTGGCGGAACTCGGGATAGGACTGGGTGCCTGAGCAGAAATACTCGGCGCTCATCATGCAGCGGGTTGCCATGATGCGCACGAGTGTGTTGAAGAATGGCTCCTTGGTGTCGACGCAGTTATCTAGCGAGTCGGCAAGTGCTTTGCTTGAGTCTGTGCGCAGTTCGAGGTTGCGCTTGACGCGGAGCTGTTCGGAGAGCTCGTCAAAGTTTGTCTTTGGTGGTGCGGCGTGGCGACGAAGGATGGCGGTTTGGGGGAAGGCTTCGTAGATTTTGGCGGCGACGGAGATGTTGGCGAACAGCATGAATTCCTCGACGAGGGAGTTGGTGTCTAGTAGCTGCTTCGTCTTTACGTCGATCGGGTCTGATGTCTCGGATTCCATCTGGACCTTGACTTCTGGCGAGGAAAGGCTCAGAGCACCAGCGTCCATACGCTTCTTCTTCAGCTTCTTGGATAGATGCAAGAGCATTCGCATGCCGTTTGTGAGGTCATCTTGCTGCGATGCGTCGTCTATGCGCAGTTGTGCCTGTTCATAGCTAAATGCTTCGCGAGACTTGATGACAGACTTTGTAAAGCGGGCGTTGATAATATCGGCGTTATCATCGACTTCCCAGATGACGGAAAATGCGTAACGTTCAACGTAGGGCTTAAGAGAGCACAAATCGGTACCCAACAGAGGAGGCAACATGTCGATACGCTTGTCCACAAGGTACACCGTCGTGCCGCGAACGCTAGCTTCAGTGTCCATGGCATTTGCGGGCTTGACAAAATGTGAAACGTCGGCAATGTGAACACCCACTTCATAGTTGCCGTTGGGAAGCTTTCTGGCGTGTAGTGCATCGTCAATATCCTGGCACCCTGGGGGATCTATACTGCAGATGAGAAGATCACGAAGATCTGCGCGGTCTCGCCAGCCAGGGTCGTCAGTGCTTGCAGGAACCCGCCAGTCGTGGCCCTCCTTGGGTAGACAATCAAGTACAGTCTTGGGGAATGGACGGTACTGTACATCCCACTCCAGCAACAGTGCCTCTGTTTCCGCAGCCTTTGTCTCCAACTCTCCAAGAGATCGCACAAAGTGGCCAACTGGATGCCTCGAGTCTCGCTCCCAGGCGTCAATAGTAACGAGCAGTCGCTTGCCTAGCAGCTCAGAAACCTGGCGCGTACGCAGACGGATCTTGGGAATCTTCTTATCCATGGGAATAAGGAACACGCTATCCTGCTTGCGCCCTTGGCTGGAAGCCTTGCTAGCAGATGAAGGGTCAATATGTCCGACATACTGCCGCCAGTTACGCTTGATTACACCCACAACCTTGGCAGTCGGCTGAGGTTGGCTCTCAGAGCCACTCTTGTGTGTCTTTCTAACCTCTTCCTGTAGTGCCTTGCGTTCACGATCCGAGACAAAGTCCTGCCGATCATCAGTATCGGCATCTTCGTTCTTTGTTAACGCATCCTCCTCGATAATCTTTGTAGACGGTTGCTTCCACTGCTCCTTGGGAAGCAGTTCCACAACCACTACGTCTCCATCCACGGCCCTGTTGATGTTTTCTCTGCCCAGGACGAGTAATGACTTGGGGAAAGCCGGGACCTTGATCGAACCCTCGAGGTAGTTGTATGGTGAAACGTTGAATATGCCCTGATGCATCAAACCAGCCTTGACGCCAGTCATCATGCGCGAAATGGTCAAGTACTCGGGGTACAGCATCTGCGTGCCCTTGTTGAAGCCTTGCCGGCCCTGTGTCTCAGCAACCATGTCCAACAGACTCTCGCCATCCTCCAGGCTAGCAACGTAGTCCCTCAGCGACGCCGCATTCAGCGTCTCAGCCTTGGCCTTGCGCAAATTATCCTGGTCGTCACTGAGCATCACAATGGCCGGCACATTCTTGCCCTTTGTCCTAGCCAGGTGCTCACCATACCACTGCACAGCTCTGCGCACCGCACGATCGTTGCGATCATTGACAGACTCGTTTGCGCCACGCTGCACGTACGTCTCCATGCGAAAGTCGTTGAAAAATACATAGAAGCGCTTATCCTCGCTCTTGGTCAGGCCAATAAGGCGGTTATAAAGCGGCAGCGAGCGATTGCGTAGCTCTTCGAGCACCGTTTGCAGGATAATCACATCGTAAAACGCAGAGCTCTGCTCAAACAAGTCCATGCCATTTAACAGCGCATTAGTATCCGGGACCAAGTAATGGCCCTGTGGGAAACTTTTGGTTCCTGCAGGTTTACCCGAGAGGACAAACGGCTGGACTTTTTACCCCGGTCAAAAACCATTAGCGTCATTGCTTCTATGTGTGTTTGAAAAGGTAAACGAAAACCAGGAACAAGTGCTTACCTTGCTGAGCTGCATTTCGAGGAGCTCCCTCAAGACAAGCTCTGCATAGCTTCGATGAGCAGGGAATGTCAGTTCGCAGATAGACCTCGCGAACAATCTTTTGCACCTTGCCGCTCCGCGTTGAGCGAACATAGACTTTGCTTGAAATATTCGATGCGAGCGGATCAGGCTCATGTGTCCGCTTAAGCGAAGTCATTATTCTCTCCCTAAGACCTACAGGCGAGACAAGACAAAAGTGGTTGTTTGGGTGTAGTTTTTCGCAAAATGATGTCAAAGAGCGATTGCGGTTAGCAGGCGAATCAAAGTCAATGCCGCGCTTGCTCCAGCTTATCGATTAACTTTACTGGCTGATGTTGTGCCAACTCATACATGCAGCACCCACGTCCCGATAGGGAAAAAAGTTTGCTAGATTCAGATCTGTCTAACCTCTTCTAAAAGGATAAAAGCAACGCACCTTCACCTCAATTACTTTTGTATTGCTTTCAACCACGCTGCGGGTTAGTGACCATTTTTGGTTTCCGGGACCCTGCATCACGTGATAGGTGACAGTGTAGGTCACGTGTATTCAGCTTGCGGCCTGGCTTCTGAGACTTCGTCGCTAACATTTTAAAGGGAATTCTTTTTTCGTTGCAATTTCCTAGAGCTTTGGTCGAAAAGTGACGTTTTATTATAATTGTTCAAAGATTGGTATGGAGCTATAGCTCTGTTGGTGGACCAATATCGCTATACGCCACCTCCAAGTCTTATGAGATGCCACTTACACAATGGCCCACTGATGAGCGAGTTTGTGACTGGCGGTGAACCAAATGCAGGCCACTTTTAGCTTCAAACATATGGTACTGTACCAAGGGATAATGCTTTGGGGTGTCGTCGCTAATTCCAATCGTACAGCTGCGATGCGAGACGTGTGGACATATGACCTAGTGCCAGCGGCAGGGTCGTATTACCATTGTTTGTGATGATTCAAAATATTCCTGCCGGATGGTACGGCTCATGCAATACAAGCGAATTAGGGACACGAATATATGCTTAAGAATGTGTAAAGTAGGATCGGAGGCCTCATTATCGCAATACATCATATGAGGAGCGAGCAATGAGCATCGAGAGTGCAACGAAAAGGACCATCCGCCAATGTACTCAAGCGCTGCCTACGCAATAATATATTCCAAGGGATAGAATCGAAAGCCTCTCACTGTGCTATTGCCAATATAATTTGGGCAATATCGCAGCACCCGCGGTCAACCAAGACATGTGGTCCGTCATTTACTTGAAATCCAAGTCAGAAACCAAATAGCAAGCCAGCTACAACCTGCGTCCGCAAATTTAAGCCAAGTCTAAAGGGATCAAGCCGACATTATAGCCTTGTTTTTTTGATACGAAAAGAGGCGCAGATAGATGGTGTGAAGGCTGTGAGTCAATCAGAACGTTATATCTCGCCCTGTCCGGTAATTTCTGCAGCCGAACAAGTCCCCCATGCAGGAAGCCAGGTTCATGAAAGGCTGGCGTATGAAACTACGTCCGAGATACTACGGCATCAATACCCTATTCCCGTATTTCTGCCATGGTTCGTATACACCATATGCCGGGGGTATATGGGAGAGGAGGGGTGTTCAGTAATTCATACAATGAGATGAGAGATGTGGCAACAGCACGCCTTGCAAACTCGCCTCGTACTGGCTAGCCCTGGGAATACGCTCGCCCTCGCGTCGAGTAGGTGCGGTGATGTGGGTTTGCGGGCACTTCCCGCAGCGACCAGATGACCTATTGACACCACCCAAACGTTCAACGGGTGACGCAACAATGATTGCGTATCTTGGCGTAGCAGGCGCTCGCTACGACGCGATATGAGGATAACCTGTATACTCCAAGGCAGAGATCTTACGTGGCTTTTAGCGGCGAGTATACGGCTGTTGTCCCCATTATTCGCCTCGTGTTGACGGTTACGGGAAACAAGGACGGGATCGCGCCGTTCCCTCAGGAGCGGACCGCGGGCGGGAGGAGTGAGAGAGGAGTTTGAAAGTTTTGCGGCGCAACACGAAACCACGATACTCCCAGAAGTGAGCAAGTGAGCAAACTGCGACATCTCGCCGGAAGCAAAGAGATCCGCCAAAAACATGCCGATATGCGCTGCACGAGCGGGAAGACAAGGGCGGGCAGAGTGGTGGAGGTGGACGAAAGCTGGATATTGGAGCAACGTGCTGTAGGGCGTCGATACAGGGCGGCACTTTGACAAGGCAAAGTGGCAGCAGCCTGTGGTTTGCCTGCTCCAAGTTGCGTTTACTGCTTTTCCAATGCGGCCCCCATGTCCACGAGGTGAGTATTCATCCGCTTCGGCCTGCTCGGCTGCCGTTTGATTGTCTGTGGCAGAGTGGTGGCAGCAGAAAGTGTTGTTGAGGTGCAGTAGCTTGTGGGGTCAACCACACCAAGATGTTAGGGGCATTCATCGGCCCATGATGCGCAGTACGGCGGTTTTTCTGATGGTGTGGGCCGCCGAGGACAGACCTCATGATCCATGACATGGTTCCTTTCAGCCAATAAAGTGGCGTATAACGACCAATGACCCTTGCTGGCAGCACCAAAGCAACTCTCGGCCTGTGCATGGGGAGGGAGAACTATGCGAGAGTGTGGCATCACCCCTAGCAAGCGTCTCACGACTTGCTGCGAGGCGGGGATTCGCGGGCGGTATTCACTTGGTCGGCAGAGCCGGCGGGAACGGAAGAGATATGAAGGAGGACTATTATTAACAACCCTGGCCTACAATGCTTGCGTGCTTTTGCTGCGTTGAAGCTGCATAGCATTCTCCCCGGCCTCCTTGGCTGCAGTTCTCCTCTTGGCTGGAAGGTCACATGCGTGCATATGCAAGCGAAGACGGCGGAGAAGAGTCGGCAAAGCAACTTCTGTTGATGTTTCCGTTGTAGAGCTGCGATCGACAACCCTTGATGTCTTGTCCGCGTCGAAGCTGAGTGATACCCCATTGTTTATGTAGCGAGTGTCATGCGATGCGAAATCTGACCCGTCGCTACCAGCAAAGATGTGTAATATGTGTAATGAATGTAACATTGATAGGACTCTCTCTCAAGGCTGCAGTTCCACGGACGCGAGTGCCTTGTTTGCGAATATGATCAGAACAAAGAGCATATCGACACAGAGATGCTTTGTGGCGCAAAAGCCCACCGCAGTAAATTAAGGCTCCAGTCAACGAGCACGACAGTGAAGCCTTTCTCGCGTTATTCCATTGCAGCCGCGATTGCCGCGAGACACAAAAGACGATTACAACTGGTGAGGCTGTAACTTGTTTCGTAATCGTTTAAGCCAGGGAAACAGAGCAGTAGCTCAAAGTTAAAATATTCGCTGTTATGCTCCGCAGCCTTGTGTAGCATCCCTCCTTATCGCTGGATGTTCAGATATCGCCTGCCTGGTTGCAGCATACCGTTATGCAGCTCGGCCAATTCCATACAAGGCCATTGGTAGGTTGTGGTTGTCAATGTGCAACCCACACAGCCTTCACGACTTGCACCATCTCCCTCAGCCGGCAATCGAAAGTCTTTGTTGTGTAGGTGTGGGGGGTGAACACCAACAGTTTGTCGGACCCTTGCACTACTTGCGCACGAACGGACGGGCCAGGCAGATGGTCGTATGTGTAGGGCCTCCAATCAGGTGCAAAGAAGTGTTTGGACAAGAAGGTGTAGATGGGCCATTTTCAAGCTCAATTATTGATTTGCTCAGTACTAGGGCAGTCCGTCTGTGCCTTTCGCACGGGATACGCTGCTGACGGATTCACACCTCGTCTTTTGAGGATGTAAGTCATGCCGTGGCACGGCCGAGAAACGCAGGAGCGCTAGAATGCAAAGGGAGGAGTCAAGACGTCATGCTGTGGGTAGCGGACATTTCAGTTGCGTGATAGAGGATACTAGACATTAATACGAACAGACGGCAAGGAAAGGACTGGTGGACTCCAGTTCTCGGTTGATCCGTTAGATATTAAGTGCACATATCAAAAGTGCGTTGCTCAGCTCTACCAGCCGCACTGGGGCAGCGTATGCTAGTTCTGTTGCTGGACCGCAGCGCATCTTTAGCGGGTTACCGCGCTAGTGGAGGTCACTACAGGTGCTCGCTCAGGGCTCAACGCGCTAATTCGACGACGGTGCGTAACCTTGGACTACGTCGTACATTCAAGTGCGGCAATCAGCAACACACGGGCTTATTATGGAGGCTTATCATCGTTCCGTTGGCTTGAATACGTCACGCGCATTCGTCGCCGCAGCCATCGGCATGCACCATATTCCGTTGCGGTGGAGTCTTCCGATGCACGTAATCCGAACCTGTAAGCGCTGAACCAGCCGTTAGGTCGATCTAGGGAGGCGTTGGGGCGCGCAAAACCCAACTCTCCTGCGCGATACACCGTCCCAGCCACGGGCTCTGACTGCACGACAAGTTGCGGGGTGTTGCAGGCGGGGGTGCTTCGATTTCGCTGGGGCTTTCCCAAGGTGCATGGGATGCGGTGGAGCGGCCACAACGATCGTTCCCGCACCTCACACAGAGAGGAGGAGCTGCAGATGTGCACACCCTTGTGCTGCATGGATTGGCCAAAACTTGAAGCCAGAGCCAACGTCCAACATGCACCATTTCCTTGCACAAGTCAGTACACGTATACGATAGTGTAATCTGACGAGGGCCCATACACGTACGAGTAGTGCACAAACTAATCATGTCAGCTGATTATTGGCCATGGGCTTCGCGGGTTATATCAAAAGTGCTTCTCCAATAGCGACTACTAGAAGTCGACTAGAACGGAAAATGATGCGTACGACTCATGCAGCGTCTAAGATGTACAATATTAGTATTGTGTTGCCTTTGTTTTTCTTGACTTTCAGGATTCCATAGCTGCCGCGGTTGATCTGACCAACTTAAAATGCTCCGCTTCAGTGTGCCGACGAAGGACATTCCGGGCTGACATGAGACACCACCCGTGCCCTGGGGACGAAACATGGCGTAGTTGACAGCCAGTGGAATGTCACCAACCTTCGCTTAATAAACTTCTGGCTTCTAGACTACACATGTAGCAGCCGTTGGCAATGCTGCGGAACTACATCAGGCGCAGCGTAGTACCATGTCTGCTCACCAAACTGCAATGCTCCAAATAAAGGGATATTGAGCATATACTCGTAGACAACGCCCTAGTAGTCCGGCGACGGCGAAAATCTGTATACTCAAAGGGATAGATTGGCAGGCTGCCGCTGTGTGTCTTTCGCATTGACTACCGGGTAGAGGCAAGCATTCCATGACTGTCATCGTCGACAAGGGGCACGTTGAGCGTACTCGTAAGCATTCCGATTTTGCAGACATTAGTAATTAGTGGGCAGACTACTCTATGAACACGGAGGAAGCCATGGGGATACTCAACCGCTCTGGAGCCTTGTTCTCGCTTGAACCAGGCTCGAGGGCCCTGAACGGGAAAACGACTTCGTGCCAAGTGCTGATGAACAAGGATGCTTCAGCGCCAGGCATGCAGACTAGTAAGGTTGATATCGGTCAAAAAGCTCTGCAGAAGAAACTGGGAACTTTTGTCGCCCAGAGTACTAAGCCGCCCACGATCTTTGATGGCAAGTACGAATAGCATTTTTTCATGAGTATCCGTGAATAACGGTTTCATCTTTGTTTGGCGAAAGGCAGCACGGAGCGATGGGCCTCGCGCGGCCCAAAGGTGGGCTCTTCACGTCGGCCGAGCCACTTGCGCGCTGAGGTCAGAGTGGGCATCATTCGCAGGGAGGAAAAGAGCCGCTAGAAAGCCCGCGATGAGCTAAGTTTAGATCAGTGAGGAATGGTGATGGATCTCCGGAGCAGAGAGTAGTCTAACTGCGACGAGTAAGGAGCGGAGAGAGTGGCCCGCTAGCGTTGAACAAACAAGCGTGCGCGAGGCGGGGCGATACATGGGAGTGCAGTGGTGCCACACGCCCACGGGTTCTTATAGAGCAAAGTAGACTGTGTTCATAGGTACCCCATTATCCTCAAAGCATTCCATGTAATCAAGTGTATCTCCGGGACATGATGTACTTTCACACCCGTCATTGGGCTCCGGACAGGCAGCATCGACGACGTCCCGAATTATCTGCCTTATTATTGTTACGAACTGTATGCTGCCACTTTTACAAATGCTTTTGTCATGGTCGAATCAGTTTTGTGGCGCTAGTTTGACTCTGATGAATCGCTGCAAAATGCTGTCTTTGCCAGCACCTCTCCGCAGACGTGCAGAGCTGCTTCACTTCTGCCTAATAATAACACACCATGTGGTATCGGGCTTTCACACATTGTTCCACTGAAAGACGTGCCTTGCAGGGTACGAGCACCATGTATTTAACCCATGCAGGAGTGTGCGAATTGCCTGTACGAGTACGAGTATACGAGTGTAGTATCTGTCACCCTGCTATTGCAGTCTATCAACCAACTACGCCTTGTGGGCTGGCTCACGCCACGTTCAACTTGGTACTGTACGACGTAGGAGTACAATCGACATAAGCTCACCGCGACACGGGTCTTTAGGCAGTCAGTAATAATAGTAGTTGATTTCTCTACCTGTTTTCGCGTAGTCATGGGAAAGGTACAAGAAAAAAAAAAAGGTAACGACGTGTAATCATGATGTAACACATCTTTCTACTAGGGCTATTCTAGTGTCGTTATGGAGTACGTAGCGGCTAGTATACGTCGTAAACCAATTTCATTTTAGCATGTCGACAAAGTTTACAGACCTGTCCATGGAGCGCCATCCCGACCAGCCGCACCTCCAATACCCAATACCGTTCGGCCCTGCTAGCCAAACAAAAAAAAAAAAACTCTATTGTCCATTTCGCACTGTTTCTAGCGGGGCTTTCTCGGTGCCCCGGGGGGTGTCATTGTCTTCTAGGCGACTAGGTCATACAGGGCCATGTTCATCACGGATAGACACAGTTCCGTCTCTCAATTTTAGCGGCGATGATGAACAGCTGAAAAGAACGGCCATAAAAGACAAAAAGGATTACTCGCACGGCGCTATAATTGCGGAACGGCAACGAGTCGATTGGAATTATCATGGCACTGGCTGCGAGTGGCGACTCCGATATTTCGGAGCCAAGCCAGATGCGGCGAAACAAACTGGCAGCTTTCTCGGCACTACTGCATCTCGAGCGTTTCTGATTATGAGAGCAATGTGTGTCGGGAGGTGAGCGAGGCCATTGTTATTTTTGGGGTGGTTCGAGTCAGAGTTTAAGCCATGTAAAACGGCCTCGCTAAAGACTTTTGAACTGGTACGCGGCTGTAGCTGCTTTTGCGGGCAGACAAGCGTGTATTTTTTCCTTTTTCTTTCAGCTCAGCGTTGTCAGTTTAGTCGACGTCTTCTTTTGCCACCATTATGGGACACGCCAGCTCTATTTTCCCCATGTTCTTCGCCACTGAGCCTCTATAAAACTAACTAAATAATGGAAAATATCGTGTATTGCCTAGTTTATACGCGGAAAGCGGCAATAAAAAATGGAAATGCAAAATCCGTGCTAGCGAGCAACAAGTGGGAAGGGCACATCTGACGCCAGTTTTTTACTTGATATGGCCACCTATTACGCAAGGATTTGTCACCCGCAGCCGGGCAGCAGCGAGACAGGACAGTATAGAATCAATCCTGGTAAAAAAAAATGCAAGTTATATTAGTCTTGGTATTAATAGTAATGACTCCATCCATGCTCCGTGCCTGTAATTGGCAGCTTAACGATAGTATACGGTGTGTATTGATGAACGCGTGTTGTTTCGGCACCGGCGCGGCATCGGCATCTGGTGCAGGATGGCAATAGTGGCTACGACTTTTCCTAATTATTTTCACGATCCTTAATGATCGACCTCTTGCTGATCTTCAAGCTGACCTTGCTCTGGGCTTTGGGGTTCATGGTTCGGACAATAGGTTCCTCTTTAATAAACAACGTACCTTGGCTTCTTTTTTTGTGGTTGACAATGGCTGCTGTAACAGATGACAGAGGCCCTCTGACGACTGCCATTGGCCGCCCCAAGATGTCGCAAGGGAGCCACCAACGCTGGGTCCGTGGTGTGCTGTGGATGCGCTAAGCAAGCCATCTGAGCTCCGAGTGGTTCCAGCCTCTCCCTGGAAGCACCGCTAAAGCACCGCTAAAAAGGAAGTCAAGTGTGTGGTTTGTGCGAGCAGTGGGGTCGTACATAAGTAAGCCACACGAGCCCAGCCGCACACGCCCCCCCGTCACCTCTTGACCACCTTTTTACCCCAGCTTTGCGCGCCCTCGCAGCCAACTGTCATTCGCCATCGGGGCCTCCCTTTGTCGGACGCCATCGATTCATCGCTGCCAGGCCCCCTCCTTCTTTCCAAGCTTTGACAATCTTCTGCGGAGCTGGGGGAGCTTGGTGCTTTGCGCGACGCTACGGCATAGCAAGAAATGGAGTATTGGTGGGAATGCCCTTTCTGTCAACAACATTGATATACATCAAGAAGAAGCAACGGAAAATGGCGCGCTGAATAACATACTTTATACGACGGTAGTAAAAAGACCGGGAAAAAAGAAAAAAAAAAAGAAAAAAAAAAGAACCTTGCAAGGAAAAGATCTCCGGCGCTACGAGTAGACTAAGTCCAGCCCAGCTCAGCCTAGCCTCGTACTGGTGCATCCTCGATATAGATGGACTTGAACTGTAGAATACTGATCTTAAGCTACAATTTATCCCAAGCTTATCCCTAATATCATTTAAAGAAAAAGAGAGCTACAATACTATATGTATCGGACAATCTCCTAAGCTAACTAGCATGTTGCTCGAGCCGTTCCGTAAAGAAATCCACGTCTCGAATTGGTTAGCCTCCCTCTGTCACCACAGTTGCTCGTCACTCTCGTACTGTTGACTACTGACACCCTGCTGGCCGGTTACAGCAGCTGCTGGAAGATGTTGAACAGTGAGTGGCAAGCTAAGAAGCCTGCTAAAATAAAATCAAGCCTTGTAAACGCCCGTTATTATCATTACACACGAGCTGGCGGAGGAACGGGCGGCATCGACTTTGTGGTGAGAAGCCTGTTGATGCTGAAATAAGCCACCCTCCCCCCGTCATCTCGACCTTGTTTCCCCTCCCCTCCTACTTTTGCCAGTTCCCTGCTCGGTTTGCGGTATATGATACGCCCTGGTCTTGTATTAAGCTGGGTCTCTTGAGAGCAACAATTCTTTTTCTTCATCTATTCTTTATTATAGTGTTTAATACGTAAGTACAGTTCTTGCCCACCTGTAGTTGGTAGCACTTGAGACGCCGTGCACCTCGAGTCTGTTCTGAGACTTGCTGGCCTCGGAATTAGTCAGTGCAAACGACAAGGCATCATCTATCTTAGTATTCCCTGCCGTTGTGAGGCACCTACCTTACGAAACAACAAACAGGCCCCCCGCTTTTCATCGGCCGAACCAGCACCTGCTCGTCTTCGTACCTCTGCTCCTGCCCTTCTCCTGCACGGCACCCGTTGACTTGCACTTGCACTGCACATCACTGCCCAGCTGTGTCTCTAACCTAGTATAGTACTATTACTATACTATTACTCTATACCAGCAGAACGCCTAAAGCATTGTACCTGCACCTGCTGGAGGATTCGCGACCCTCCTCCTTCCACACCCCTCTGCCGTTCTTGCCTCGCCGCTGCCGTTGAACCACCACCCCACCCCCTGCCGCTGACCTGCTGCCACGCCCCCCCCTTCATCCCCGCTAGCTCTACGAGTCCAGCACTCCGTGCTCCGTACAGCCAACCCGTAACTTGTAAAAAAGCGCCTGGGGACCGCATCGAGCCACGCTCAAAGTCACCTACTCATCCTCCCCTCTTCCTGCATACAATTTGCTTTCTCAACCTTCCCATCTCCACCACGACACCACACCCTTTCAACACCACCATCCCACTTCCCGCCCACCCACGCCCTCGCCCACCTCAGGCCAAGCTACAACCATCTCGCACGCGCGTCAAACGTCTGTCGTGTTTGTCGTTGCAAGAAAAAAAAGATAGGTCGACGATACCTTTGATATCAACTTCGCCAGTCTTTGGTCGCCGCGCCCGCCCGCCGCTGCATCGACGTTTGTCGCCACTGAGCGCCGACGCAACTCGCTCTTTTCGCCCGCTCGCTTCTCCCGGACAAGCCGGTCATTTGGCCTGTGTCGCTTCACTGCCGCTGCCATCATCACTGGCGCCTGTCGCACTCGGCACATACGCGCTCTACGCCCGGCGACTTGAATCGCATATCCTCTGACTGACTAAAGGTAAACTATACGAACCGGATTTGCGCGCTTTCTCCTTTCACCGCTGTCGTCCTTTTCTCTTTCGCTTTTTTTCTTTTCTTATTTTCTTCTGGCCCTACTCGCATCTTAATTCGTCCATCTCCGCTTTGTGTTCCCGCTTCGCCTTTGTCTCCCTCGCCCCAAGCCTCGTCGGTCTGCGCCCACTTGCACAGTTGCCTGCTGTGCTTCACCGCGCCGCACCCATTTGTCACGGTCAATTCCGCGTGCGACATCCCCAAGTCCCGCGGGCTCGACACCCTCTTACATACTTTGCGACGCCAACTGCGTGCATGCATCTTTTGAGTTGCCCTTTTCGCAACTTTATTTGAATGCTCACCCGCGCTGCGCGACACACGGTGCACAGCTTTTGATCTTCCCTTGCTGCCGCCGCTGTCGCCCCCCCGCATGTTGGAGTGCCAGTGCCATGTATTCTGGCCGGACCAACAGCTCGGATGGTGGGACAATCAATCCCGCTGCACTCAACTCTCCAGGTAAGCCTTCTACTCTCTTTTTATCCCAGCTTCCGCCTGCCCTATCCTCTTCGACAACATGCCAGCCCGATACTGGCCGGCGTCAACCTAAACATGGTCGATGCTCTGCCAACGTCACGCCATGTGGTTCCGCTACGCGCGTTCCGTTTCTCGCGACTTGCGATGAGCCCCGCAATTACCACAAGATGCTTGGCCAGCCGACCTGTCTCTTGTTTCCTCTCTCGCCTAAAATTCTTACAACGTCCAACCTTGCGCCTTGGACAATTTTCTCTTCGTTGCTAACTCTTCTTCTTCTAAAGCGCCAACTCCTCACAACCTTCCGCCGCGCGGGGCAAAGCGAGCCCGATCCCAAGAATCCATCACCGCTGATTACCCTGGCGATGACGGTACGTCGCTGCAGCTCTGAATGAGTTTCTGCTTCGTGTCGCGTACGAAGCTGAGGCTTGCCAAGCGTCTGCACTCGCACACAGATTGTCTTTTGCGATTATCCTCCTGCTGTGCTTGCAAGCGCAAGTCCCCGCGCCGCCAATATAGTGCTTGCATAAACCTGACTTTGGACAAGACCGCTAATACTTGCTCCCTGACAGGTAATTTCCAAACGCAACGAAAAAGAGCCAGACCAATGAAGGGCCATTCAGGGAGCATTTCCGACGCTCCCGGGCAGCCGCCCGTCGGAGCTGCACCTCTGCCTCCGCCCCAGACGCCGCAGAACCAGAGCGCACCGCTTCCCAGCCAACCCGCGCCTGCATACTCTGGTGGCCAAGCTCCCCCCAAGACAACGCCGACCAAGTCGACCCTCAAAGCATTGCCCACAGTCCGGGACCATACCACAGACCAGCTCAACCCCAGTGGTGATGAGTACATTCCCCGCGAGGTGGATGAATTCGGCGAGAAAAAGGTTATGCAAAACGGACAGCTTCTAGGCAGCCGCCAGTACCGATGCCGGACGTTCCTCGTACCCAATCGCGGAGATAAGCTCTTCATGCTTGCCACCGAATGCGCTCGCGTCCTGGGATACCGAGACTCGTATCTGCTTTTTAACAAGAATAGGTCGCTTTTCAAAATCATTGCCAGCCAGGCTGAAAAGGATGATCTTGTCCAGCAGGAGATTCTGCCCTTCTCCTATCGCTCTCGGCAGATTGCCATTGTCACAGCCCGTTCCATGTTCCGACAGTTTGGCAGCCGCGTCATCGAAGGAGGCCGTCGTGTTCGGGATGACTACTGGGAGACCAAGGCCCGGAAACAGGGATTTACCGAGAATGACCTTGCCGGAGAGAAGCGCCCTGGTGCCGCCAAGGCACGCGAAGCTGCCGAAGCACAGAATAACGTTCTTCTGAGCGGACCCCATACGGAAATCGTCTACAACAATGCCCCAGGACCTTATCCCGGCGCACCACAGTCTCATCTTGTCCAGCCAGGTATGATGGGAGGCCCGCCAGGATCTGCGACTAGGATGCCCGCGTTAACAGTCGCCCCAGAACTTAGTGATAGCCGCCCCAGGGACTATTCTGGAATCATCAAGGGCGGCCCCCGCCAGGAAATCACCGGACCAGCCTACCAGGATCAGACGAGGCCCTCACCCATGGTCGAGTTGCACTCCCAAGCCCACCATGCCGCAGAGTTTAACCGCTCTGTCAACCAACAGCGTGATATGCGCGGCGACTATCTCCAGGGAATCTGGCGCCGTCCGCATGAGCAGCCCGCCTCCAACCTGCCTCAGCCAAACGAGTCAATACCCACAACGCGGCCGACAAACTCGCCACACAATGCCGCAGCTGGCTTGCCTCAACCCAATGTCGTATCTTCCCAGAGTCCTCAGATGATGATGACGACTCCTCCCTATTCGCAACCCCTCCATGCGCAAAACAATCTTGGACAGGGCTCCATGAGAGGTAAGTTGAAACGGCGGGTAGACGTGGATTACCTCTCCAGAACTAACGCATCGCAGGATCAACTGGTAGCATCAGCGGCGCCCCGGGCTACAACTATCAGTCTGGGCAAATGTGGTCGCAGAGCCCACAAGGTGGGCAACCCGGCTACGGCAGCTACACGGCACAGTCTCAGCAGCAACAGCAGCAGCAGCAGCAGCAGCAGCAACACCCGTCACAATCGCCGGCTCCTCATATGCGTCAGCCCAGCGGCCAAATGCAACCCAATATGCAATTCCCTCCCATGGGTGGCATGCAGTATGCTGGCGGCCAAGGCATGTACCCATCCGACCAGACACCTCGACAATACATGCAACAGGGCACCCCCGGCCCTGGTGGACCGCAAGCATGGTCTGGTCAGCACTCGCCGCCTCAACAGCATCAGCAGCAACAATGGTGGACTGGCCAACAGCAATAGGCTAGCCGTGTGCGTCGGCGGTGAGCCTGCCAACTTGGACCGGTTCTACTTGATACGTAATCCCCAGATATCCTCTGTTTGTCGTCCAGCTTGTCGTTTTGAACTTTCGCCAATTTTCGGATGATTGTGTTTGCTCGCTTTTCTTTGCTGCTATCTGGAGTTCATGCTGCATTCCTGGATACCCCAATCGTACTTTGTTTGGTTGGCGCAGCTGTCCTTGTTAGGGTCAATGACACAAGAGTGCCACAAAACTTTTTGAATGGAATAGAGGAGTCTGGGAATGGATTGTGCTTTTAAAGGCTGAACAATTGCTGGGAAAGCGGTTTGCCAGCGTTCGGGTCTGATTTCTTTCTACGACGTTTTTCTTTTCTTACGCTTCGACCGAATGGCTGGATAGTGTTTATGACATTGGCCCTATCCGCTGGCTTCTAGGCTACATATTTCCTCTTGGGTACGCACCATTTTATTCTGGCAAAAGTTTCCTGGAGAAATGACCGGTTCGGTTGCCTAATGTTTGCGTGATGACTTGGCGTCTCTGACATGATGTTTTGTTTTGTCTTGTTCTTTTCAGCTTGTCTTGTTTCCTGCACCCGCTGAGTATTGTTAATTGTCTTATGATGGAGACAATCTGGTCTTTGAGACGGCCTGTGTTTCTGTTCTGTTTATGCCGTTGGTCGGAGTATACTGCGTACAAATTCTCTTCTCTTACTCCGCGTTTTATCTCCTTTTTCTTCCCCCTTTTGATTTGGTATCTGTTACCGTCGAATGCATTGGACTTATGAATGGGACTGGGATATTCTATTCTGTATGGCTATGATTTGATATTTTACTGCTGTTGTTTTTATTTTTCAAATGTTGTTACAATTTGGCAATGGAATTGAACACGTTTTTCTTTTGGTTGGAATTGAAGTGACTATGCGCTTTTTGAATCATGTGTCTTGTGCAACGTACGTCTGCCTCTTTTTGTTACGCTATTGTGTTGCCTTGTACGACTTGAGTTAGCTTTTCCAATGGCATTGTGAACCTCATAAACTTGCATGCATGCATATCGGCGGTATTTCAACCTAGACGAAAAATCGTGTATCCAGAAAAGTAAAGACGTACATCCTTGTTCAGTCACTATCATCACCATCGATGGCCTCATCTGGCTCAACCTCGTCTCTACTCGCCCTCTCCTCAAGCGCATCTTGTGTCTCATCACCGCTTTCTTGGCCGCCCTCCTCCTCCTCGTCTTCTTCTTCTTCCTCTTCTTCTGCCCCGTCACCCTCATCGTCGTCTTCTTCCTGCGCGTCTTCCTGGTCCTCGTCCTCATCTTCTGCATCCAGTTCCTCTTCCGTCTCCTCTCCCCTGCCACTCGCAGCATCCACGCGCGCCTTTTTCGCCGGCGGCGTTGTCGTTGTAGAGTTTGCGCCCACTGCTGAAGTGCTCATGCTTGTGTCGGCTTGCATTGACGTGTCGGCCATGTCTGCATCTGCGTCGCCGTCTTTTTTGGTTGTTGTCTCTGTCGTGGGCTTTTTGACTTTTGCGCGGTATGTGTTGCGCTTTTCGGTTTGGATTGCGTTGAATTCTAGCCGTATTTGAATACCCCATTAGTATTTTTGTTTTTTGACTCCTTCTTTTCCCTTCCTCTGAATTTAGTGAAAAGGGATAATACGTACTCGCAAATTCTGCCTCTAGGGGCTCCTTTAAAAACCCGAATTCGATTTCATCCAACGCCTTGAATACATCCCCAGGCGCAATAGTCTTTTTATTTGCATTCATTGTAATTTCGTTTGCACTGTATAATTTTCCCCGTCCCCGTTGTTAGCTTTTTTTTTTTTTTTCAATACGATGTAGAATATGCGAGGAAGTAATGGGAAACAGTACTGTGCAGCAAGATAATTGATAAACACCGTCGTGCTCTTACTCATGGCCAGTATCGCATTTGCTTGGACCTGCGTATTCTGTGGCAGCACGCCCTTTGCTAGCCTTGTGATGATGGAGCGCGGCAGCGTGAGGTCTTCGATTGTAGTCTTGTCATGGTCCTTTTCCTTTTCCTTTTCTTTGTCCTTTTCTTTTTCCTTTTCCATTTCCTTGTCTCTGTCCTTCTTTTCGGCTTTGCCTGTTGTACCAGACTCTGTTGACGCGGCCGCAGTAGCGTTTTGTGTAGAGGCTTCCCCGGTCGCGGAGGGACTTGCTGCTGATGACTTATCGGCGGCGGCTGTTGAGGCGTCGCTTTTGCGGCCTGTGTCGGATTTGCGTGGTGGCATTGTCGCCTGAAGAAATTATGTGGTGGGAGGTTTCGGGACGGGGGTTAATCTCGGGGCGCGCGGGTGGGTTGGGGAGACGTTTCGGGTGTATTCAGGGGTTTTAAGGACCAACTAGCAATAGTGTTTGACAGGATAAGACGAGATATCGCGATTCGCCTTGTCTTGTCGTCGCAATTTTGCAAAAGTTGGAGGTTGGATGTTGCAAGAGCTACTAGACGGTGCGATGCGCCTTGGCCTGGAGCCGACTTTGACCCCGCCATCGACTGGCCGCCCTGGTCCATTGGATTTGGTCGGCATATATGATGGAGACTGTCAACTACACCATAAGGACAGTATGCGTGAGCTTTACGCGTCTCGAGATGAATGGCATATTCAAATCTCACCCACACTAGTCGCAAGCATGCAGCCCGCCGCATGTACCACCTGATCTGGTCAACTCTGTAGATCGAGATGCGTGGGTTCAGCCGGTCTTTCAATGAAGCCGCTCAGAACTCAGCACAAACAAATACTCATCCCTCTACTTCCAATCCCTCCGCATGCTTACAAGCTCGCTCTTCTCGGCTCATTGAGCCTCTGAGCCTCGGTATGGCGCTGTCTGCAAATGAGTCGTGGCGTTGACCCAAGGCTTAATTCCCACCCAATTACGGAGTACAGTCGACGGCCAAGACAATGGTGGCTTACAGCAACGGCACAGGCACAGCAAAGCCCTGTTAACTCTCGTATATCTGGTGCCTGGCCACAATACCTAACAGCAGCGGAGTTCATGCTGGTGTTGTGGCTAACGCTCGGCCCTTCGCCATCGAACGAGAGTGGAACTTGCAATGCGGCTGTCGGTTATCGACCTGGGGAATCTGGCTCTCTCGGCTCTTGAGCCATATATGAAAGGCTCTTGGGCTGGTGGTTAAATTCCTCTATTGTTGTTTTGACGTTTCTACACATTGTCGTATTGCGGCACTGTTGCGGCCTGTTTATCTAACGAGCGCCGGCCGTACTGCATTGTGTATACTCGAGCCCGATAATACTTCAAAGATAGCCGTCATGCGACTTTCCTTCTTTACCGCAGCAGCAGCTCCACTGGCAGTGTTGGCCATGGAAGCTCCAGCATCCGGCTTCTTCGAAGCGCCGGGTCTTGTGCGATTTCCCATCTCTGCTCACCGCGGTGCAGGCTTAAATCTCGTCAAACGCCAGGAGCAGATTCCCCTCGCCAATCAAGAGACAGGTTATTACTACACCATTGACATTGACGTTGGAACACCCCCGCAGCGTGTAACTGTCTTCTTCGATACCGGCTCCGGGGAGCTCTGGGTAAACCCAAACTGCTCCACGGCAGCCAATACTTCTTTGTGCAATAGCTTTGGACGCTTTGACGAGAGCTCCTCTTTTGTTGATCTAAATTTGACCAATATTCTGCGGTACGGTGGCCAGCGCTTTGCCATTATTCGCTATGGCTACGACTTTGTCACTGTCGGGTGTAAGTTGTTTCTTCCCACCTTCCACACTTTCGCTCCGTCATTGGGGCCGCGACTAATCTATTGAATCCAGCGGCAAAAATCAATCAACAAATTTTTGGCGTCGCGCTCGAGAGCAATGGCCAACCTGCTGGCATCCTCGGCGTTGGTCCAAGTCTTCGTGGCTGGGACAGCCCCTATCCCTACGTCCTGGACAACTTGTACAAACAAAACTTTATAAACAGCAGATCCTTCAGTCTCGACCTTAGATCAGTCAACGTCGCCAGTGGAGCCGTCATTTTTGGCGGCATCGATCTCAAAAAGTTTACCGGCAAGCTAGAGAAGCGACCAATCATTCCCGCGTCGGAGTCACCAGACAAGCGAACCCGCTACTGGATTCATCTCGATGGCATTTCCATTACGGGGGAAGACGGAACAAAACAAACAACCATCTTCAACTCGCCAAACGCACAGCCCGTGCTTCTCGACTCGGGATATACTATAAGTGCTCTGCCAAAGGAGGCATTCGCCAAAATTCTCGCCGCGTTTCCCTCTGCAAGACTAGATGAAACCACAAACCAGTACCTCGTAGACTGCAGCATCACAAACACACAAGGCAGCGTCGACTTTACTTTTGGGAATACAACTATCAAGGTCCCCTACAGGGACTTTGTCTGGCAGCAACCAAGCGCAAACGTTTGTGTTCTTGGCGTGGTTGAGGCCACATCATTTGCTGTTCTCGGAGACACGTTCCTTAGAGCAGCGTATGCTGTTTACGACTATGATAATCGCAATATTTACTTGGCCAATGCTAAAGTTTGTGGTTCGGAGCTTATTGCCATTGGCAGTGGCCCTGATGCTGTGCCAGCTGGCCTTGAAGGACAGTGCCTTGGTGTTGCTGGTTCTTCTAGTCTGTCTTCCACTTTGACTTTTGCCGCTAGCAGCTCTACAAGCTCATCAGAGCCAGTATCAATATCTGCTAGTAGCAATGTTATCGGTTCTCCAACATCTGAAGAGATATCAACGAGAAGTTCTATCAGCACTTCTACCATCGAGTCAACCTCATCGAGCAATTCTGTCCCCGAGTCGACTTCACTGAGCAGTGCTATTAGCTCTAGTACCTCCGAAACAACAAAAACGACCAGCCCTGCCAGCGCTTCTGTCGCCAGCTCAACCTCAACGAGCTTCCTTTCAACCTCCGCATCTGCCCTTCCAACAAGCAGTTTGTGGACGAGCGATACCTCTGTGCGGGCTTCAACAGAGGAAACTACCTCTACTTTATCCCCCTCGACTCCAATATCATCCAGCAGCTTCGACTCCAGTACTGGGTCTCTCACACTTTCGTCACAAACGGATGGTTCAACAGTATCGTCAAAAGTGATTTCTTCTTCGTCCGGTCCCACTCGCTCTCAAGACACGAAATTCTCGACAGTAAAGGTCACCAAAATCTACAACAGTACTTCCTGTGCGCCATTCATAACATATTGCCCCGTGGGCCAAGTCACGACAGAAGTCACAATGGGGACGAGCGTTTCAGAGCCTTCTGCCCCTTCACCGCAGCCGAGCATCCCATACGTCAAGCCAGATACTCCCCAGGTTACACGCTCGGTTGTCATTCCACAAGTCATCTGCCCAGGCAACGCAGGCATAGACTGCAACAAGGACGAACTTGTGACGACGTCAGTGGAGACGGTAATTGTGCCAATTACGCCTAACGCAAAGCCCACACCAATACCAAGCTGCGCCCTTTGTCAAGATGAGAAGAAGACGCCACCGTCAAATACAGGTCCATCAGCTACAAACATTGACACTCAAGGTCCGTTTTATACTAGCACAACAAAACCATCGGGTATTTTGACCGCAATCATGGGACCGCTTGTAGAGCCTTTCATCAGCAGCCCTGGTAGAGAACTGCCTACAAATGTTACGGCAACTGCCCCTATCATTGCCAGTGTCACGGGCGAGTCTGGAAGAGTAGGCTTAGGTGGGCTTACAACGGCAGGCATCGCATTCTCATTTCTTCTTCAATTTGCACTATAGTCACTTCTACGTGTCACATTGTGCAGCAGGAACAATTGATGGCTCGCCTGCTTTTAAATATCACGGCGCCAGAATTTAATATAAAGACTATCGAGGGGAAAATGAAGTCTACATAAAAAAATGTCATCAAAGATATAAATAAAAATCAGAGCCGAGTAAGCCTAAACACTATATACCGATCCATCCTCATCTTATTAACACTAATACGCATTCTAACTATCGCTATAAAGCTTTATAATTATAAAACCTCTAACCTACTACTACTACTAACTTCCTATAAAAAATATTAAATATTTCAATAATAATAGTTATAATATAAAATTTATATTCATATATTCTAATATATTTTTAATAGTCGTGCCTATTTAAGTTAAAAAACAATTTTAAAAATACTTTTTATTAATATTTTATTTTATTCCATATTTATAAGAAAAATAAGAAAAATAGTTTAAGTTATTTAAATAATTAATAAAATATAATCCACGGCCCCCCGTCGATGTAGTGTGTGCTCCGCTAAGGCCGGGCATGGGCCTAGCTAAGGGCCGTGCCGGTGACAAGCCTAAGCTGAAGTATAAATACTAATAGCTTTATAATAGCGCCTAGAGAACGCTAGAATAAAGTTGGAAAAAAAAATGGAAAATAAACTTTCTTAAGGACTCTATAAGATGCATCACGGTAAATATCTGCACCTACCAAGGTGTATTATCGGAAACTAAGCAGATAACCTTAATTCCCAGCTGCCGGCAACAGTACAGCAAAAGCCACCATCATGACAACCACCATCGTGCAGCAGTGAAACTACTGTATGCCAAAAAAAAAAAACCCAGTCGTCATCCCACCTATTCCAGCGTTTTCCCAACAGCCATGACAAAGGAAACCCAACCAAGCAAGTCAACAGTCCACGTCCTCAACGAATTGATACCAATCCAGTCATCCAAGCGTCCATTCAGATCCATGCCATGCTTCCCCTCAACAATATCCTGAACAGCCGGCGCAACCAACGGCACAAATAACAAATGACTCAACGCAGCGGTACTTGCAGCAGCATACCACCAAAACGAGCCTCGCAATTCCACCACCGAGCGACGCACAAACAGGTTGGCTATGCCGCTCCAGAACGAGACACTAATGGCCGCAACCACAAACCATATTCCAGACTGGAAGAATGCGGTAAAGTAGGAGCGCACCACGGGTTTGCTGGCGTTGCGAGTCTCTGGTCTGTTGAAGAGGCCGAGGAAGAAGGACTGATCGCGGCCATAGAGTAGAGTGCAAGTGGATGATACGAGGGGAAGAACACGGAGCGCCACCACAGGGTCAAAGAAGGCGCGAGAAGCCATGATTTGCGATATATAAAAAATAGGACAAATCAACAAAGATTGGAGTAGTTTGAGATTGTTCGAATTGATTCTTGCGAGCAAAAGGGGGGGAAAAGACGATTACGCAGGAGGGGAGAGGAGAGCGCACTTATCAATCAGGCTACGTGAGCCAGGTCCATCAGGTCAGGGATCCGCCCCTCCAGATTCGCTACGCGGCAAAATCATGTGAAACGAGCAAAGAATACGGCAGCAGTGCGGTAGACTAGTTCACGACACCGTGTTCAAGCTCAAACAGATGTACATTTGCAGACCAGGTTTGTCCGGAAGAAGCAGACTTACTGTTGATGAGATAGACACCTCGAACCAACAGCTTCTCTTTCAGAGGTCGCTAGAATGAGCAAGTGTTTTGTCCTCATCGTTTCATCTTCTTTCAAAACATTGGAACCATCGCCATATATAGCCAATATACTGCAGTTTCAATCTTTATTCTTTATTTCAATTCAAGTCATATAGACAGTTGAGAGGGGCCGCGCCTCTAGGCCCGCCTAACATGGGTATATCGTATCTACATACTCCGTGACCCGTAAAGCATTACAGCATCTGATCCTTGTCACAGGAGTGGTCCAGCCTCTCCCAGCAGGTAATTTGTCCTCTCCCCTCCTAAATATGTACCCCAAAAATAGGACGCCTCAAAGAAAAAAGTAAATCTGCAGAATGTCTTCTCGGGTATATCCAAACATTATATACGTATGGCCAACTGGAAACGAAGACGGCCGTCAATATGTGCGTCAGGATGCAGACGAAAGAATTTTGTTTGGGTGGATGAATTTTATTCACCACTTTCACCATCACGGTGAAATTGTCGGTTGCGCTCCCACAGCATCATTTCCCAGCTGTTGAAGGAAAGATAATAATATCCGGAAGGAGCTCGGACTTTCCGGGTTTCGTAGCTTAGAAGATCTGCCACGTAGGTCCTATCCGTGGTAGGCATAAAATATGAACTCAACGCTGTCCAGGGTCTTGGAAACGCCGGACAGCCTGGAATACACCGTCTTGAAATGGCTCCTGCCAACGTGTAAACAGAGTCCTCTATTTCAGCGGCTCAATGCGATGCACGCAATAAATCAATAGTAAAGAAAACGAGGGTTGGAAAGACATGCCAGCCCATGCTCGATTTCGCACACTCAACCAATAGCGCGACCAATTTCAGACTTATGTACTGGTGGGCGAGGAGAGAGTCCGCCAATGTACATCTCTTCGTCGTAAGAAGCACGCGGCGGGTTGGCTGGACACGAATAGGCACTGTTGCGCCGGGCTTGACACAGTGAGCACATTGATCGGCTTCTGGCAAACGTCTCTGTCGAGTGCCAAGGTGGCGTCTCATTTTCCAGATCATATCCATACCACTGCGCATGTGCTGCGCCGCGACTCAGACTTCTAGTGCTTCGAGCATAGCTTTGTCGCAACGACACTGGCGGATGCTTGGAGAGGCGACTTCTTGGCCTCTTTGGCTGGGGAAGAAAAGCGTCGTCTCCCTGAATACTTTCGTCTGTCAGACCTGGTCTTGAATTTGGTGCTCGAGCGAGAATTGGAGTGCTTGGAATATCAAGACTGCTTCTGTAAGATGGTGAGGGACAAATTGACTGGTCCTCAGACATGCGGCGATCTGGAGGATTCTGGTAAACTATGACACTGGGCGGCTTTGGTATCGAAGCGGTGGATTGAGTTGTGTAATGAGAAGGCTTTCGCTCGTTCATTGGTGGACGCTCTGGTGGACGCTCTTCATCATTGCGGCTTCCCTTCCATGACTCAATCTCCTCGTCGTCGATGGGGGTTAACCCTCTCCTGAGGAAGCGCGCCTTTCGTCTATAACAGTACCAGCAGAAAACAATGCCGAGTAATATTAACGTCCACCCGGGAAGAACCGTTGCTAAGATGACGGTGAGCTCCCCGCAGGTGATAGGACTGTCCATCATAGTGAATAATACAGGCCCACCGGCTGCCTTGAACGTATGATGGTACCTGCAGTCCGGTGAATGGAAATGGAAGACCGGCTGCTATTGTGCCATGCAGAAGGATCGTGATATTATATCTCGAGGTAAGTAAGGGCGCAGTGAAACGAGATAGCAGCGGATAACCAAAGGAGAAAAAGCGAAAGACGTCGATAGTGTCAAAAAAAAAAAAAAAAAACTATTAAAGAGTGAGAAGCATGTGTTCCGTTGTTAGTTTCGAAGCGACGGCAGTGCCAATTCCGAGTTGCCGCAACTTGAGACCAGAGAGAGCTAACTGGGTAGTCAAGTAGGTCAGTAAGGCCCCCCAAAACAGGCGCATCTTTAAGTTGAAGATGCAAGAAAGAGCATGATATATCCACTTCTTCAATCAGGGGAGAATGCGAGCTGCAGTGCAAATACTTACATGAATAAGTGGTCACGATATCTCAACATGAACGCATATACACCGCCCTGCAGAAGCGAAACAGGATCGAAAGAGCTACGAGTGTGCAGGATGGCGAGATGCTATATACGCAGGTAGGCTGCCTGGGGGCAGAGATCCCGGACGCAGTCTGAGTGACGAGAGGGTGCGGTGGACCTGGTAGCACGGCCATGGACACCATCTCGAAAAGGCGAAGCGGAGACGAAGGGCCAAGACTCGTGTGGACGTGCGCTGGATGTCGACGAGAATGGGATGGATGTGCTCGCATCGTACGGTCTGTACACGATTGTAGACAACCCGCCACTCAAGCGGGAAGGGTACTGCGGATGGTCGGCTGTTACAACACATCTGGTGCCAGATCCTGAAAAAGAATAGCCCATGACGGCATGGGTCTCGCCAGGGAACGCACAGGGGTTAGAAACCGAAGAAAGAGAGTGGAGGAGAGCATGGGCGAACCAAAGAGCCCTCCCAGTTCATAGTCGTGCGCTCAAACGCCATCTCCAGCACCTTGAGTACGTGCTACTAGGCAGGGAGCGGCACAAGCGGTGCACGAGCAGCAGGAAAAAAGAATATGAGCTGCAGGGCCCCCGGTCAGCAACATCAAATTCGGAGCTCCGTCCGTGCCCACCGTGGATTGGGGGAGGATCAAGGGTGTCGAGCCAAGTTCATGAGGTGTGGGGAGCGGCTACGTTGCGGGTCGGTGGCCAGGGCCGTCGAAGACTAGACGAGGATCGCAGGTACCGCAAGCGGCTTCACCAAGATAGGGAAACGTGGCGTACCAGTAGGGGTGGGCCGGTTGTCCTAGTCTGGTGTTGACCCAGGATTTAGCCCGGGCTTGCACCTGGGTGAACAGCATTTTGCGTACTAAGAGCGACTGATATGTGACTGGTGCTTCCGGTTGGGGTGCGATGTCGACTCGCTGCCGCCGCACTCGCACATGTACTCTAAAAAACATTGACTGGTGTAGCTGAAAGACGCCAACGAGAGGGCCTGGTTTGTTCGCCCTCCGGTTGGGAAGAAGCTGTTTGTTTGGGCGTGCGAATAGACGCTCTGTACATATTTCGTGGGAGTGTGTTGGTGATTGAGCACTAGTCTGGTAAGACTTGTCTTTGATGAGCGGTACCGAGAACTGGTGACTGCCATAGCCTCAGCCAGTTCTATCCACAACCAGCCTTCGAATGGAATTAGCAACGAGTTGCAAGTATAATTTCTGGTGCTAGAGTGTCGGAGCATGTGCCAACAGACGCTTCTTGGGGTGGTTGGGGAGTGAGACGTTTGTCTCTAGTTCCTGACTTGTCCCAGCTAAGACACCCTTATTAGTCGCCGCTAGTAGAGGAGGACCGATACCGATAATTCGCTTCACGTCAGCGGAAAAAAAGTCTGGTAGACGCTGTTTGTCACCTTTGCGATATTAATAGATGACCACGACTGACAAGACACTGTATCATATAAATGGCGTTTTCGAAAGTTGACTGCAACGGCCTGGAATATTATATAGCTCAAGCTAATGGTCGAGTCCAGTTGCAAAGTAGGCATGCGAAATCTAACAGGCACTTTGCTCCTCTCGCGCGATGATTGCTGCCGTCCAACCAATAGCCAACTCTGCTCTCGTTTTGGCGGTAGTGCAGCTATAGTGATCTGCGTTAACTGGACAAGACGGCTCCCTTCTAACCCTTCATCAATCGCATCAAGGCGCAGCTATGCGAAACGTTACTTTGTTTTGGGTACAAGTCCATGCTCAGTCGCCCTGCAAAAAAATAAATTCATCATCTGTACAGACATGTGTAGCATGAAATGAGACGGCCATCATCATGCTTTTCGTACGTGCTCGGAATCATGTAGCCGGCAGTCGCCGGAAGGAGAGAAAATGTCTTGGACCGAGCGGAACAGCACCCCTGTCTCTGTTGAATCAGCAGAAAAGTCACACAAAAGAAGGAATTCAGCATGCCATCCATGAGTGCATCAATCACCAAAAAGAAACATCTTCAGAGTGTCTGTGCTTCCAAAGCTGGCGAGGTGGCGCAGTCAAGATTTACGTTGCAGGTAGCCAAGAAGCTCTATGGCGCAATGGAACCCTGTTCCATCTTGTCCGAAGTCGATTCTTCCCGTTGATGAAGGCAGGAACTTTCTCTGGAAAAATTTTTTTTTTAATGGCGTCCACCAAGGCAAAAGAAACAAAAACGGCGTCCAAGCACCACCGGTCTACCTTGAAGCGGCATGGCGGCCTGCAATAGAGGTGGTAGTGCATCCAAGTTGCATCAGTAGCATCGTGCGCTTGTCCGATCTGGCCGTGTGCCTGGGGGCAGCGTTTGCAGTTCCATTTGTCGACCCAGAAGTGAAGCAGGTGCCTACCTAGAATTGGCCAATCAAGACCACTGACTCTGGCTGTGCGTTGCCTTGACCGTACCTTCCCAACTTAGTCTGCATTTGGCCACCTGCGCATCGACAAGACGTTTTCTTTTTCTCGTCGCCTTGACTTGAACAGCAAAAGAGAGCCATCAGATTGGGCCGCGGCGTACGGGATAATCATCATTCCCATTTTGAAAGGCGAGAACAATTCTCTGTAAGCGTCAGCATCGACTCGACATTGTCCAGTAGCGTACGGACGTACAAAGATGACTGCGACCATAACTCTAAGTGCATCCACACATCCCGCGTTAATAATCGGTACTGCAAGATATCCACGGATGGAGTGTTGCAGAGGCATGACCACTACTGTGCATCGCTAAAGGTCTGCAACTGCAGCTGCAGCTTACATTTGCTTTTACTTGACGATGCATTTGTTCTAGTGCAAGCATGTAGCTTCAAGCATTGCTTTTGATGTCAATTGGGTCTCTGCGCCCGTGGAACTGGAGGCGGAGCTTGTCCATCAAGCCATCGGCGTACATCCCGTCCAGGAAGCAAAGCGAGGATCGCCTGGGTGCATATTGGAAAAGAAACGTGCCGCTGCAACCCCACGGGTCCCCTTGGGAACAATATCGAACTCAGCTCGGCAAACGGTCAGCACTCGCCGTACTGCAGCTAGGATACGCCGGGTATCAACGTAATGCTGCACATCTAGTTATTATACCACTGTACAACAGGTCGACTTGATTGCCCGGTGCATGAATACCTTGGTAACTACGTCGTAGTCTCTGGCAGGTCTACACAACCCTTTCAAACGCCTCACATGACAGATCCGGTTAGCACCAGTGTAACAAACACCAGAACCTCAGCCACACCGGTATATTGCAATTGGCTCACAGCCGACCACCAATCACTTGCAAGCAATAACGATTCTCGCACGGAGCTGATTGCTGTGTGGCTGCGCCTTTATTACCCGGCATTGCTTCGTCAATGAGAGTAACACACTCACTCACCCCCCGCTCTGCCTGCTTGTTTACGGAATGCTTTGACAGTACTGTCTGCGATGATGCCGAAATTGTGTAATCTGGCAAACGTCAAAGGGTCTTTCCAACCATCTAAACGCAAAAGATTGTTTCTACCATCAAGTGCGGATGCGTGCTCTTTAGAGCTCCACGCAGACTCTTAGGTGATGTAGCGTCGTCTCAGCTCGCTGCTCTAACTCCCGTGCCTGGGGTGTGAAAGTTCAAGCCACCTCAGCCAACCGTAGGAAGTTGGTGGTGCGCCTCTTTCACCTTGCACGGCTCGTCGTCGACACCCCTGGAAAGGCTGGATCATGTGCGGCATCGACCAGGCACATGCGGTCCCGTTTGGCGATTGTGGGGGCTTTACTGTCTCCGATAGAGAAGCCCTGCGGCTTTGACGAATCAACACAATTGATGCCGCGGCCTCGAAATGAAACTCTGCGACTATCGATTCTATGTAGGCCGTACTTGACCGCTTATTTACTAGGTATCAATTGACTGCCATGTCGCATTTTGCTGCCCTTCGAAGCACTTACTGTTTGCGCCATTGCCAAAGTGGCCATTAGCCCACCATTCAAACACCTGCTGCAAGGAACTGGTGGTGTACGCCGACGAAACGCCACACGCCGCCATGTTACAGAAATATACACTAGGCGACCACCACCTGCCGCGTGATGTTGACCGCGACAGATCATCAATTGATACAAGGCCGCTTTGTTATGTTTCTCTAGTTATTCTAATGGTCTAGATTAGCCCTCTATGGCTGTTCGGCTGCTGCAGCCTGAGGCGGGATTCCTCCTGCTTCATTGAGCAGGTGCAGTTCGACACGTGTATGGCAAGACAATGCAATGGATCATGCGTTGAATCAACAAATATGAGCCATGTGCGATGAAGCAAAACAAACTCTGAACTTTTGTAACTAAGTCTGCCCTCCATCTTGACTTGAAATTCCAAGTTGATCAGCGTAGCAGGTAAACATTCACGCGATGGCTGAAGCTGGCTGAAGCTGGCTGACTCGCTTGCCTGCACTACTCGCAGCTAAAAGAACCAGCTGGGTACAAGTGCCAATCAGCCGTCTCTCCCTCTCTCAACATCAACTGGCATGGATACTTGACGTTTCGCCATCTTGAATTCGTCATTGCGTATATTTCGGGAGACTTCATACTTGCCATTGTGTGAGGAGCCGGATGTTTGGCGGCGCTCCTCGCTTGTCTACTGGCTTTTCAGCCCACCAGGACACATGACAACAAAGTACCAGGATCAGGGATATTCAGAAACAAAATCGTCACCTTTATTTCCGCCAATTTTCGGCCAGGTCGCTCGAGCTTGTCGCAGCGCATCTCTCGTGCGGTAAGGCCATCTGCCGAGATGCATCTGTAACGACGTAATTACTTTGCATCTTCAATCCAGGCATACTGAATATCCCAACTCGGCAGTATAATGGACATATGTAGCATGGCCAATGCACCAGTATTCGACATCTCCATGCGCTTTTCGGAGTTCGCAATCCTTGCTGTCTTGAAAGCGGGATCCAGGAATCAACCGGCGGCGCCCACCTACGCCGGAGCTCTGAGCCCGCCGGACGACAAATCGCACTACCGAGTATTTCGCTTCAAGATGAACTCTATCAAAAGCGGGCTGTTAATTACACGATCACTTGTGCAAGCCGCGCTCTATGGTTGGCTACATGTGGCCCTTGGCAGCGTAACCTCCCGTACAAAATGGTGGGGGTACCGGCGCCATCCAGCGTCGACGCGAACGCTTTCTCTCTACGCGACGACTCGTCGAGAACACACACGAAGCGACGTTGTGCGTGTTAGTGTATCATTAATGACAGAAACAGAACTACACCAGAAACCTGTCAATCTCTGCCGTGTTTGACTGTACATACGACAGTGGGCGTGAATTCTCCGAGAACGTCTTTCAATGCGGTCATTCGGAGTGATCCCAAACACCCATGCATGTACAGGGTTTATCCCAAATTCAGCTCCGACGCATAATAATTGATTTCTAAGGCGTGTTTTGGACGTAACTTGGACTGTCAACTTGTATGCTCTGTTTTGTCCGCTGCCGAGATGAAGTTTATGCGCTTCGGCCGAGATGGATAGTAGTCGCAAGGTGGATATCTTGCCAAATTGCACACTGACCAGGCGGTCAATAATCTGCAAAGAGGAGTTGCCGACGGCTTTTAACCATGTTACATTGATTTCAGTTTCGTTCTTTGCAGCGGCGCACATTTACGTCTGGTTTTCGGCGGTGAGTGTGATATTGTCAGACCTGATTAGAGTGCACACCACTCCAGGGTAGACAGTGCTGCCGCAGTCCAAGATGTTGACATTACAACAAAAGTACTGAGTATCTCTTGAATATTGGACGAGACTGTGGAGCTGACTACTCATATTATAGCTATGAATTGCATTTTGTGTAGGTGGTACTGGTCCGAGTGCGACGTACGTGACAACCATTAAATGTATCCTGCAACCCACCAATGTCGCACCGCAACGGTCGTAGATCTGGAATTACAAATATCCAAGTCAAGTAAAAAAAAAAAAAAGAGCCTTAGAGATACTAATTGGTAACAGGTGTTAGGCCCTAAATGCCAAAACCGTGTCTTACTTCATTAGAACCGAACAACCGCGCTCCAGTTAGCCCAGTCCCGTCAACATACGACTTGACGCCACCAAGCTTTTGTCAGACTTGACTTGAATTGAACTTTGAAACATACATCGCAACAATTGTCATTTCTTGCAGTCTAACAAAATACCAGACTTTAAGTAGATTCTCGCAATATCTTCAATAGGCCTGATATGGTCCATATACCCAGGTTTACTTTGCAAAACGATACTTGGAGCTCTGATGCTTCAGTTCTCTCCCCAGGCAAGAAGTTGTTCTGCACAAGCACTCGCACTCACACAACAAAACGCACCACATCGACCAGTTCTCTACAAGGCTACTGATAAAGCCGAATTCGTATATTCATGGTTGACGCGGGCCAAGTCCAAAATATCAACCCCTTGGCCACCAATTTGCATTCCGATTTCAGTGCACACCCGGCACAACATGATGGTAGTGATAGAGATGCTTACTGTACTTCTAATAGATGCTTTTAAAAAAATGCTAAAACATTATAGAGGCTGTTTATTTTAATAAGGTCGGTACCGTTGAGGTAGTAGGCGACGTGTTCACTCTAGATCTAAGAACAAAATTCTATAGCTTCGCGGCGTCGGATAATGACCAGTATTTCGGCCAAGATGGGAAACAGACGTTATAGGTTTATGGACCCCGCAAAACGTTAAATGTTCTATAACCTAGTTTAAAATCATTCTTCTGTGTAAAACCAATACGAAACCAAGAATGGTACAGAGCAGCTAGCTGTCCGTGTCACCACCGACCGCCTTTATCCTGCATGGCTGTATTACTTTCGTCACATCTTTAAAGAAAAAGAAAACGCATAAGCTATGCCTATACCCTATATGGATCGACTGGCGAAGAACGTATTTTGGACACAAGGTCCAGGCCTATACCACCGAGCAGCTCAACATCAGCGTCAAGGCCAGTGTTGCTCCAGAAGACCGTCAACGAGGGCCGGTCTGGCTACGGCGGCCCCGACAAAAACAGCAACAATAGAAATTTTGTTGCTCCGGGTTTTTCAATCTGCAAGACTGTTTTCAATGCGGTATGGAGGAAGGGTGGGAAGAGGTGGAACGAGGCTTTTATATCTCTCCGTCAAGACAGGGAGCTGACATGCGCGAGTGCTTCACCCAATTATTCAAGCCGCGCTCTCCGTACGACATTGTCCGTAAATCACTCTCAGGCGCATAATATACAAAAACAATAAAAACATTCAAGATAATGCGTAAAGCTGCAGGATAGGAAAAATGGCGTCTCAATTCACAGCTGCCGCTATACAGACGTAAAACTTGAACGAGCTACACGGACAGAGACAACCAACAAAAGGACACAGTTTATAGACCTCCGGTTTCGTATTTATATACACCAAAATAAGCAACAAAAGTTTCTATAAAACTATATCCACCACCATCCGATAAAAGGCCCATGTACACTCCAGAAAAAAACACATCTCAAAAGACTCTCACCACTTCACAACTCACCTTTCAACCTGCTTCACCAATCCACCACATCTCGCGCATATATTTTGCGGTTCCCCCCCTTCTTTCTTTAGCATGTGTCAAAAATATAGAAAGAGCGATATTAAGTTAATGTCGCAAAACCGCATATGAACGAGCATCCGCCCCTCGCGCAGAAAAATGTTGTTAGTGTCCGTCTGCCTGTGTTCCCCAAACAGAAGTACCTACGTCGAATTGAACGCCACTGCTTCACAGTCGAAATACATTCATATATTCAAGCCCAAAGATCCATAGGAAAAACAAAAGCTTTGACATACTCTTAATTACTGTGCATCTCTGTTTATCCCATCTTGGCTTCACAAGTATATTTACTCACTCCACAGGCATCTCATCATCATCAGTTTACATCACCAACAGACGGCTCAAGTGTTGAACGGCTACCATTTGCATGGATCAAGCATTCTACCCAGGGCAACGGCTTAAATGCTCTACATATTCTTTAAATATTCACCACGATACTTTAATTAGATTTTTTATGGAGTTTTGGCCTTTCTCCTTGATCGTCCATTGCGGCACTGGTTTGGTCAAGATCGACAACCTCCACAATCCACAATCCGGGCTGATGAGCTTCACTGGTGCCGAAACAGGCAACCACAATGGGCGCTAGCCAAACTTACACCTTTATAAAACTAGAGTCTCTACAAGACCCTAGAAACAGCAAGATATACCATGACGCATTCTACAATCACGCATCCTAAATAACAGAAAGACACCCGCTGCTAAATCTAAATTAATGTATTGTAACTGTCCTACTCCGAATCGCCGCTACTGTGTGTCCACAAGTCGCAAAAAAAGCACAAAGAGATCAGACTCTACCGACTCCAAGACATCCTCCTCAAGCCCATTGTGTGTTGCCCATTACATACCACGTTACTCCAAATATAAGCAGAGCTTGTGATACGTAATCGAGAGCATTGACAACGGCCTTCATCGCCAGGCTCATCCATCAAGTCCATCGTAAAGACAATCCGTCATTTCGTCGTCTTTTTTTCCTTGCTCGTAAGATATAACGTCGTATTGTGCTCGAAAACAAAAGCCAAAAAGTGTACTGCGTAGTATAATCGGTACAAAGAATCGAAAGAATTAGTCGAGAGCAACACCCCACGCAAACGCTCTACAGTCGCTTGGTCCACTTCGCAGGATGCCTTCATCCTCGTTTAGATAACATAGGCAAAAGCGCCGAGAGCAGCGACAGCAGCAGCGATGCCCTGGCCAGGAGCCTTGGTAGGGGCAGCAAAGCCAGACATGGTGCTGGTGGCGGCGTCACCACCGTCCTCGCCAGTAGCCTTGGGGCCGCCAGTGGACGACGGAGCCTTGACAGAAGAGTCAGAGTCGTCGGAACCGGGGGCCTTGGCGGCGGGCTGCGTGCCACACAGATCCTGAATGTTGGTAATGCAAGCCTTTTGCGCATCAGCCTTGCCAATGTTCTGCTCATTGCACCGGTTAAAGAGCTCAAAGCAGATGCTGGAGGGCATGCTGTTGGCGTAGTACTGGAGGGCGGGGGCAGAGTCGTTAGATGCGCATTTGCACTCGTACTTGAGAGTACCCTGAGATCATGTTAGCGTTTTTAAGGAAAATAAGAAGCAGGCGGAGCGAGAGAAACGTACAACGTCGCAGGTGTTGGCGCTAGTGCTTTGGTCACACAGCTGGTTGCATGTGTCGGACTCGCTACCGCACCAGGTTGCTAGAAACCGAGTAATGTTAGTAAAAGCGACCATTGTTACATTTGGGAGTAAGATCCCCAAAAATACATACCGCGCTTCTGGGGCTCAACTGAGTTTGGGTCGATCTCCATTTCGAGGGCACTTGTGTAGTTTTGGACGGCGCCGGTAAGGCTAACCGAGGCGAGAGCGACAATGAGAGCGGAGCGCATCTTGACGGATGTTGCGAGAGTGATGTCGGGATCGACTGAGAGAAGAAATTGATTAGTATACGCAAGTCTTCAGGGGATCTCGAAGTGGGAGGGAAAATAAAACGGTCGAAATGAGGAGCAATAGCGGCTTTTCTTTGCATGTGGACGTACCCTTTTGCGGTGATTAAGTAGTTATGGATGCAAACAAGCAGATGTTTGGAGAGAGGAAGAAGCTCGGCCGCAAATTTTTGAAGTAGAGACTTGATGAGCGCAGCGCGAGCAGAGGAGTCGTTGGCAGAGAAGGAGAGAAAGGTGAGGAGGTAAGAAAGAAGAGGGTAGAATAAGCAGATGGAAGGCTCGGCAGAAGATGGTGAGCAACCGCGGAGCTCAGAGGGTTTTTAATTGGGGCAGGCAAGAGCAAGCAAACGGACCGGGGGGGGGGGCAAAGCAACGTCAGTGTGGAAGAAAGCCCGGTGAGGGGACAAGCCATATCGTGAGTGAGGAGAATGAGGGTCTTTCAGCAGCAACTGGCCAACCGCGTGGCAGCTTTACAGTTGCCAGAGCACGCTATTAGGTATTCATTCGGGACTGTTAGAGACGGGGGCATGCTGGGACGGCGGACGGGTTGCCGATGCCCCAACGACAGGGTTGGCCTGCTGGTGGGTGGTGGATTCGTGCCAAGCGGCGCTAGCAAGAGTGCACCAAAATGGGGGCTGGGCGGGTTACTCGTAGGCAGGCGAATGGCATGGACATGTCTTTTGTCTACAACGTTGTATAGTGCCTGTTTGATTGTATGGCATGGAAAAAGTATGACTTGGAAGGTGAGCTGACGTAGAGTAGAGGAAAACGTTAAAAAAGGGTAATACGTAATGGAAGCACTGTCAATGACGGCAACTATTGAAAGCTAGCCAAACGGCTTTCTACGACGCAGCAGTTGCGGTGCCGATATATCCACGTTTGTGTCTTTGCAGTCTCGGCGGACTAGGTCGAGTTGGGTGGCGCTAGCGAAACTTTAGCGTGCCAACAGGCCCCCAGCAGCCGTTGCCACCAGCCAATTTTTTTTTGCTTCAGTCGTTGACTCTGCAGCAAGGCGCTTGCAATGGATGCCGAGACCCTCTTCTGGTTCTTGTACAGACTACTAGGCGACAATTTTTTTTTTTTCGCCATCGTCATAGCATGGGGAATTTGCGCACTCTGATGCTTGGTACGACTACTTACTCGCCCACCCTGTGGTCGCCTCGCATGCTCGTAAAGTCCGATGCCAAGTGCGCAATGGCCAACCTTTGCCCCAAAACGACGTCATAAAATAATCTCCTACGGATGCCTGTCGAGGTGTCACAGCAGAGAGAGATCGTTTTTGAGCCCCCGTGACATGAAGTTTCGCAAATACTCGTAACAGACTCGTACAGTACTGTGCATTACTGGACTCAAGCCTCGTTGTTGTTGTTATTATTGTTGTCTTGTATATGCAGCGATGCACCCAAACACGGCTTGCCATGTGTCGTCGCTGTGAGACTTGCCGACGACTGGAACGTGTTGCCACCCCATTGTCATTGCCTAGGGACACAGCAAAAAACAGACAACATGGTAGTAACAAGAGAGCGGCATGGGTGTTGTTTTGGTATTAATTTATTTTATTTTTTGATGTAAAGATTAACGTGAAATATGAACATGGGTTTCTCCCCCAGTCTCAGTAAATTGAGCCAATATGACCAATATTACGGCTTATTTACTCGTACTCGTACATTGACCCCCGTGCGAGACGAGGCCCATCAGGTATGGGTACTAATGTATTTTATTACAAAGATCTTTTCGGCTGCCTCACCAGCCACTCTCTCCCCCCCGCCACCAACCAACTACTAAAAAAACCCACAACGGGCGCCAATGCAACCACTAAAGCTGCCCACCACAGCAAGCTCCTAGCTTCGCTGCAAAGCGCACGAGTAGATACGAGATGGAAAAACCATCCACTGCCATTGCCAAGCCGCATCGGATGGCAAAAATACGAAAACCTCTCACAGTGCTTCCTTTACCCCTCAATGGATTGCCCATGCAGTTTACATAGTCAAGTAAAATTTGGAAGCTGCGTTGCTTGCTCTCCTTTTTGTTTTCTTATCTGTCGCAGCTTGCGTCGCAGAACTGACCACACCCACCTTGTAGCAAGCAGCCCCCAGGACCAGGGCCCAGGGCGGCACGGATTGGTCGCCCACGTCTCTTTTCAAACCATCTTGGCGGGCGTTGCTAGGGGTTATCCAGCCCGCGAGTGTGAGTGGTGCGCCACGAATACCACCTCACCACCTAAAAAACTACCCGCCCAACATTTGAACTGGAACCCCCGCCTTTCGAAAGTCTCAAGAAGCTGTATGTATTTAGGTCGAGGGGGATGGATGCATGGGTCGACTTTTGAAAGACGGCATTGTCCTCAACGCTACTCCGTACTTTATGTTACTTGCGACCTGCCACCGCTTATTCTTACGACTATATACTTTGCATCATGCAGGCTCAACCCCTTGCTAGCTTCGTCTTCGTCGTACCAGCCTCATGATCATGTCCAGCCTCTCTCCGAGCTGACCTCCGGCTTTCCGGCACGAAACTTGTCGGATACCGGCATCGCATGTTTACGAGTCACTGTACTCCGTACTCCGTACGCACCTAGGCATATGGAACAATGTGCTTCCAATTCTCCGTAGCTGTAGGCGAAATCCGAGTTAGTACCACACTATCTGCTACCTAAGATATAGCGTTCTTTTGACCGAGCTACCTACTCGTGTCACGCACCCACTTTTGTACTTTGTATGGAGAGTGCTCTCATAAACTTTCTGTGCAAAGATCTGGCATCTCGGCAGTGTTAGTCGTCCTAGTAAGCGAAGAGTACCCCTACATAAGCTCAATGCACGAAAAGGAGCTCGTTGTTTGGAGATGCCACAAACTGTCGGATAATTGCCCAAATTGCTTCATCCCTACAGACGTACACGGCTTCTTTTAGACTCCAAGCTTATAAGCGTTCCTCTACGCTGCTCTACCCATATCGATAAGAGCTCAGCATACAAGCTCTCAGCCACTCGGAATGGTACCTCCGCATGTGTGTAAGCGGCGCATCATGTCCCGGAACAGCCCCAACATTATCTCTAAACTCCAAACGGAACGCTTTTCAATTCTTTCAATTGGTATTCCGTCTCCTGCTTAATCTTCTAAATGTTTAAAATGTCTAAAATATTCATTTAACAAGTACGCCGTCGACACACAATCCATCACGTGCCCAACCTTATAAGCCCACCACTTCCTCTCCGAGTCCACGCGCAAGCGCACACCACCGGTGCCTGAACCACTATACTTTCCCAATCCACCAATAGCAACACCTCATCGCCAACGTCACCCAAGCCAGCTCGGCCAAACGCCCCTGGTCTGGAAAACCGTCCATCAAACAACGACACCAGGAAGCATAAATTGCTGCCATCTCGGGCGCTTACCCCTCACTCGAGAGCTCTGCAGCGACTCCTCGCAGCCATGGACCGGCTCCCGCGGGAGCTCGTCGATGAGATCCTGTTGCAGTGCGTCAATGGCTCGTCCAAGAACATGGTCCTCCCGCTGCGCATGGTGTGTCGCCAGTTTGACCGCACGCTGAAGCCGTATGCATGCCGCACGCTGGGACTCGAGTTTTCACGCCTCAGCAAGTCGACTAACCTGCGCCGGCCGCAGATGGATGCGCTGCAGACGATTGGCTATCATTGTAAATGTCTATATGTTGACCTAATGGTACTGCGGGATGAATGTAAGACGGTCAATTTACTCACTCACCCACGCACTCACTCCTTTTGCTCAATCTACACACTCTATAAAAGATTTCATCCCATCACACATTCTACACTCCAAAACTGCCACTAACATTTTTAACCCTCCCCTCACTAGTGGAAGTCGAATTCCTCACCACGGTGCTAGACAGGGTGCCCGCCATGACAGACTTCCTCGCCTCCCTCCGCCAAAAATATTGCATGAACGAGGCCTCCTTCACCGAGGCCGACTTCTACAACACTCTCGAAGAGATGCTCTTCAACTGCCGCGAAATAGACAGCCTTCGCCTCAATCTCCCGTTCCAGCTCATCGGCATCTCCTTCAACGCCGCCACCATGATCCTCGCCAACACACTCAAAGCCTTTGCCAACCGGCCAGAAGAAGACTCGGCCTGGCTCAAGACGCTCGTCGTGGAAAACGTCACCGACATTGCCATCTGCGACCTGTGGCTCAACCCCTCGGACGTTCTCAACATTATGCGCGTCGTCGCCGTGCTGGAAAACCTAGTCCTGACGCTGCGCCGCCACGAGAGCGAGGCCCTGCAATCCGGCCTATTCGGCGCCTGTCTATGGAACGTCGTCGAACACGCCGAACACCTGCAGACGCTAAGCATAGCAGAAATAGACCACGACGGAGGAGGACACCCGGCCCCGGGCCTGCGACTAACACCACACACGCAGCAGTCCATCGACGACTTCCAAGCCCGCCTCCTTCCTTCGCCGCGCCTCATTCTCATATCTGCCCTCCGCTGCCTCGAGCTCAAGCGCGTGCTCATCTCTGCAGACTTTCTCATCAACGCCGCGCACAACTTTGGCAGCACCCTCGAGGAACTCTACCTCACAGAAGTCTACATGGCAATCGAGCAGACGCCAACCTGGAACACAAACTGCCAGCGACACCTCTGGATCGGACTCCCTAATACCCAGCCACCGTCTGACACAGCCGATGACAGCGGCCGCACAACATGGGTAGCAATGGCCTTTCGCGCACTCATGCCGCATCTACGCATCATCCGCGCAACAGGACTCGGCTACCACCTCCATACATCCTTTCCGGCATCCCTCGAACACGACCCTACTTCCCGCGCATTCGACCTGCAAGACCCAGCAGGCCTCTCACGCCCGCTATCGCGGCGCTTCGTCGAAGTCGTCAGCGGCATCACCCAACCGCCCACTCGCGGCACCAAAACGCCCATGGTATTCTACGCGCATGAGGCAGAGCACGCACACCTGCTCAAAGAAACGAAGCCGCGGCCGCAACACCTGTGCATAGAAGACTACGATACGCTGGCGCACCAGCTGGAAAACGGCAGCACAACGTCGGACTGGTTACGGAGCATAGATGGCGTTTTTGTAAATTGCAACACCAAGTCGCTTGATGAGCTGCATTTTATTGCGAATACCGCTTGTCAGGGGATGGGCGAGCTACCGGCGTATAGAGGCGATGGAGAGGATACGCAGCAGCAGCAGCAGCAGCAGCAGCAGCAGCAGCAAGAGGAGGATGAGGATGCTGGTGCGGCCAACTCTTTGGCAATGAGTCAGTAATGTTGTGAGGTTTGTTGGATTATAAAAACAAAAGTTATTAATACCCCCTAGGGACCGCTGGCCAGTGATCCGGTACCTGTATAAATATTACTACACATATAATCTCATCACGATGAAGATTTTAATAGATTGGAGGCATGAAAGGGTGATTATAAAGTCTCATTGCCTTATAAAAGGGCTTTGTATTCATTTCGCAATGCATATATTAGAAAAGAAAAAAGAGAAAAACCAACAGTCATTCCGGGGTCGTTGCCTCTAATGGGACTTATACGCCAGACTGTACCATAATCTAACCATTTCGTCGGTGAAAAGTATTCCACCATCTCATAAAAAGCGAGCTATATATATAAATAAAAAAGAAATCAAATTCTAATGCGTTGTACGTCGCCGTTAACTTTTTTCTTCTTCTTGTTTCTCTTTTTGCAGCCATTTTCCCCTTCTTTTTTTTTTTTGGTGAGTAAGAAAAAGATTGCGTCACTTAGTTGGTGCCATTGGCATTCGCCTTGGGCGAAATAGCAGCATCCAAAGCCTCCAAAACATCACGCTTCAAGTCCTCAGCGTCTTCGACACCGCAGCTCAAACGGACAAGATCATCAAAGACACCAACCGCCTCGCGCTGGTCTCGCGGGATGCCTGCGTGAGTCATGCTGCTGGGCAGCTCCACCAGGCTCTCAACACCGCCCAAGCTCTCAGCAAGGGTAAAGACCTTGGTAAGCTTGCAGAAGCGCAGAGCGGCATCGTGACCGCCCTTGATGCGAAAGGAGAGCATGCCGCCGCCCATGCCGTCGCGGTGCTGCTTCTTGGCAATGGCGCGGTGGGGGTGGGAGTCGAGGCCCGGGTAGTTGACGGCAATGACGTTGGGCGAGGCCTCGAGGGCGTTGGCGACGGCGGTAGCGTTGCGGCTGGCCTCGCGGGCGCGCAGGTGCAGGGTCTTGAGGCCGCGGTGGGCGAGCCACGAGTCAAAGGCCGAGGGGACGGCGCCAATGGCGTTTTGCAGGAAGCTCAGGCGCTTGTAGAGGTCGTCCGAGTTGAAGGCGGCAACGCCCATGACGACGTCGCTGTGGCCGTTGATGTACTTGGTGACGGAGTGGACGACAATGTCGGCGCCGAGGTCTAGCGGGTTCTGGACATAGGGAGAGAGAAAGGTGTTGTCGACGACGACGAGGATGCCGTGGCGGTGGGCGGCAGAGACGACGGCGCGGATGTCGACGAGGCGCAGGGTAGGGTTGCTGGGGCTCTCGATCCAGATGAGGCGTGTCTGCTCGGTGATGTGCTCGCTGATGTCGACTTCAATCTCGGGCGTAAACGTCACCTTGACGCCGTGGGCCTTTGCGACCTGCGTAAAGTAGCGATGCGTGCCGCCGTAGACGTCAGAGACGGAGATGACGTGGGAGCCGGCGGCCAGGCTCTGCAGGATGTTGGCCGTCGTGGCCGAGCCGGACGAGTAGGCGAGGGCATACTTGGCGTGCTCGAGAGCTGCGACAGCCGCCTCAAAGTTTGCGCGGTTGGGGTTGGCAGAGCGCGAGTACTCAAAGTCACCAACAGGCTTGCCAACAGCTGTCTGGGCAAAGGTGGTCGACAGCGAAATCGGCTCGATGACGGCGCCCGTAGAAGGGTCGTGGGGAGAACCGGCGTGCACGGCAAGGGTGCCAAAGTTGTGGACGGGAGTCGGAGGCCGGGGCGGCGTGGCGACGGATTGGTCCGCGGAGGGTGACATGGTGACGGCGAATGATGGTGAGGACGTGTACGAGCTCGGCGAATGTTTCAAAACAAGGAATCGCTTAAACGCAAGAACAGAAAGAGGTGACGATGATGAAGAAGAGGGGGAGGAGCAGAGAAAATCTTTTGGTCTCTTTTTGAAAATTCGGGATTAATAAAGCGGATCTCTCCTTGGGTCGGGAGGAGGAGTCGGGAGAGGAGGGGCCGCTACCTTCGGCTTGATACGGCAGCGGTGCACAGTGACGACCGGCCAAGCGATGACGGTGAGAGAGTTGAGGGGGAGCTGGATGGCCCTGGACGCCGCAAAAGCACAATTGTGGATGCTCTGCAAGCTCACGCGGATCCTGGAAAGACAATGGTTGGCTGCGCCGTGCAGAAGCGAGGTGACACGGACGTGGATTGTGGTTGTATGTTTTGGTGATGAGGTGAGACTGCAGCGCCGATGGTCGGATTAGACGGACAGATGTCGGGAGCGACTGGAGGGAACAGAGACGAGGGAGGTCCTGTCGTTTAAAGGGGGCGGCGATTTCGATGTGTTCAAGTCAGCTGGACAAAAGGCTGAACTAGGCTTGACGTAACACAACTATCGTTTTGCTATTGTCTTGGTTCAAATCGCTATTTGTGCCGTAAACGTTGTTCCTCGTCGGGAAAGATCATGAGTGAGTGGGACTGGAATCCAAAGCCGACTCGGGAATAGAGGAGCTCCTCCTGGAAGAAGAAAAAAAAAGGTCTTGCAGAATATCCACCGCAGTGGGCGCTTCGTTACGCGATCCGAGTCCACTCTATTTGTACGATACGTCGTATTAGTCAACGGGGTGTTGGAGACGGAGAACCCTAAATGTCTGGCGTAAAAATGCTTGATGAAGTCGATGCAGTTTGAGAGTGCCAAAGTATATTTCTTGGTCGAATGGAAATGGAAACACTAGTCATCCAACCGGAGGGGCGTCGACTCGCCCTTTATACCAACCGTATGACAAACCGCATCCATCACGTCGGGCAAGGGCGCAAAAACGAAGGATGATGAAATCAGCCGCGAGCGCTGACGTTTGTCATCATGGCCGCCCTGAAATTATTACACCGCATTGGTTATTGTCGCTTCAGTTCTGTTCCAGCTGGCCTTATAATACGTCGGTAGTCGGTACCTGCGGCAACCTGCGAGGACAGCGCTATAGTGCCCGTATCCAGTACCACGCTCCCTAGGAGAGGCCCGATTCGGAAACTGGTGTGGTGTCATGCTCGATGGCGCAATCGCAGATTCTGGCACATGGCAGGTTTTCTGGGCTGCCGATGCATAAAATCCACTGCTTCTAGAGTTTCCACGCGTCTCTTTTGCTCAGCTAAGCAGCTTGGTCCCTGCGTAATATGGTTCCTGAATGATGGCGCTGTCACGGCTACCCGGGCACTGGGCATGTATGTGATATGCTTCTATATTGTATTATAGCTCGAGAGGTTGCTGCGCAGTGGGATTCGCGACATAAGAATAGAACACACTGAAATGCCATGAATAGCGCCATCTGTGCTTACAACGCGCAAATTCTCGGTCCACTCTGGAGCCTGCCTGCCGTAACTTGCATGTCACAGGGGACGTTTGACGTGTTGAAGCGTCCACTCGCACGCCATATAGAGGGTGGGACTCTTTCCAGTACAGTATATTGATGAGAGGGCAAAGGCGAAAGGGCGAAGAGCTGACAACGAGGATTAATGGAGGCCATGCTAACTTTTGCGCAGAACTGTTATGCATTCAGCCTGAGCTGGGCTGTTGTCGGCGACATGCTTATTAGACACAATCAACGACGACTACCCTCACTCTTTAAGTTGCCTAAAAGCCGCAGCTCTGGAGTGGCAGTTTTTTGCCTCATTGTAAGAAAAATACGTTTTTAGTACAGATTACAAGGACACCGCACGAGTCTTGGTTCATCGCTGTAGTCTATCTCTTTGAAGCATTTTGTGGCAAAACTAATCAGAACCCTGGCCGGCACCTCGGCCACCAAATGGCAGCAACGCAACTCCCACAAAACAGCTTGAAATCCACTTGATTCGGGAATAAACACGTCTTTACCAGAATCAGAATACTTCCAGAAGCCTAATTAGCGTCGGCACACGGCCAAACTTGCTCGCCCACAATTCGATCGGCTCGATATGTCGACGCCGCGGCCAAAATGATTCGGCCGAGAACCGCCCGCCTCAGGTACCGTACGAGTACGAGGTGTTAGTACGAGTACGTCCCGAGCCCGCAATTCGGCTTGCACAACATCGGTAACCTGCTATCAGCAAACGGGCGACAAGAGCCGATTTCCTGCTCGCCTTGATCGGAGAGAATCCATGAATCCATTTCATTCTACTTCGCCTCGTTGCGTACGTCATTTTAAGGTGGGTTAGTTTGGTTAGTTTGTACTCTTTGGTTATTGCTCGTTATTGTTCCTCTATACGTCGTGCGAGCCTCGCTCTATATACCTAGTACCTCGTAGACATCACATCAGAGTTCTCTTCTCGCGCGCACCCTGCGCATGTCGCAGTGCTTCTGGCGGGAAAGAGTCGAACCCCGGTCGTCCATTGTACCCTTGACCGGAGTTCGCTCCTTGTTCGTATCGTAGTACATAATAAAAAAATGTGTCCCATCCGGTGCAGCTGTGACAACGGCTGAAGTTGCTCAGTGGTAACTCTTAGGATAACAGATCTATTTATTACCTTAGCCAAATACTTCCAAGACTTGGTTATTCCGGACTTAACCATAATGTGCATATAATTTCCATGCTATGAACCGTGCAAATTACGCTTACACCTCCTCGTTCAAACTCCGCAGCCCTCATCCACTGGCACAAGCCACTCTTGCGCCATAACGGGGAAACTCTGGTTGAACCCGCCCAAAAACCTGCCCTGGAACCCCCCTAAAACGGTCGGTGTAATCCTTCGTTCCCGCGGCTGACACGCTCCACCTGCCACCCACGGCGGTGCCTCTAGGTACCTAGTAGCGAGTAAAGACAGCTTTCCCTGGCCCCGTCCGTGGCTGTGTCCTGGATCTCAGCCCGATGATGGGCATGTAACCTGCCTCGATCGGTGCCGTCGCCTTTTCTTCGTCCAGCTTCCAGCCTCACGCTTGCCCAAAACTTGCAAACAAATCCTACAAATACCTCGCGACACAGAGACCCTTTCGCTGGAGGTCCGGCTCTTCATCCCCTTCCTGGCCCGTTTATTCACCGCGTCTAGAGCACCCTCGCCTGCGATCGTCGTCCCGTTCAACCTTGTTTCTTGGCCCATTCTTTGGTGGTTATGCTCTAGGGGTAGCTCTGCCCGCCTTTTCTTTTTTGTGTCGACGTTGTGAATCCCACCGGCCGAGTCTGGCCAACGCTCGCCCAATTCGTGATGCCGCCTCGTCGGTCTCACAAAAAGTCACGCGCCGGATGTCGCCGGTGTAAGAATAGAAAAATCAAGGTGCGTTATCCCCTCCAGCTAGACGGCAGCCAGCTCCGCGAAGCTTCACCATCGGCGATGGGTCCGCGCAAACCCCGACTGACGCCCTGACAGTGCGATGAAGTCCATCCGCGCTGCGGAAACTGCACCAAACATGGCGTCATGTGCGATTTCGAAAACCCAGACATCCTGGACGAGCTGGGGACAGCAGCAACGCCCGCCGCCCCGAGTCCGCCAGTTCCGTCGCCGACCCAGCTCAACGGGAGCAAACCTTCACCGCATGACCGACCATCACCCATCCCGCCCGTTTCTTCGCCTTCAGTCGCCGAATCCGCTCCAAACTCTGTGCGCACTTCATTAAACAGCGTACCGACTCCCAGCCCGTCTCGACCGGTTGACCGAATGATGGAGCTTCGGCTATGGCACCATTTCACAACGAGTACCTACAAGACGCTACTGATAAATGTCCCTGCGGATGACATTTTCAAGATAGACGTTCCACAGCTGGCATTCGGCGGTAAAACGTATCTGGCAGATGCAATACTCGCCGTCTCTGCCCTGCATTTGCGGTCACAGCATCCTGACGACAAGGCTCTTGTCCAAGCGTCGCATGCCTACTCTGCGTCTGCTCTAGCTGATTACTGCGACTCATTAACCGGCGGCATTCAAGAGGAGAATGCGGAAGCCCTCTTCCTCACCGCGTCTCTAATAGCTTTCCAGGCGACAGCTTCGAGAATCTTCATCAAGGACGACGGTGAGATGACGCCGAGCGTGTCCAAGTTGAGTAGTCGATATCCTCTACCACTTGCGTGGTTCCACGCATTCCAAGGCATTAAAACAGTCGTAGCCACTTCGTGGCAATGGATTCGGAATAGCGCGACTGTCATTGCCGTAATCAATTCACAACCGAGTTTCCAGCTCGATATGAACCCTCTGGGATCGAGTTCCTTCTTTGGTCATCTCCTCGAAGGCGTCGAGACTGAGCTTACAACAGACGACCCCGAAATGAAGCTGCTTTCGCATCAAGCTTATATCCACGCCGTATCAGTCCTGAACTGGGCGCACCGAAATCCTTATCCGCCAGCCACTCTCGCTTTTCCTGCAGCTGTCTCGAAACGCTTTGTCCAGCTAGTTGAAGCTCGACGACCACGTGCCCTTGCGATTGTTGCCTGCTTCTTTGCGCTACTGAAGCGCATGGACAGTGTATGGTGGCTCGGGGATGTTTCAAGGCGTGAAGTCATGGGTCTCGTGAGTCTGTTTGAGCCAGGATCCGGATGGTGGAGGCATCTCGAATGGCCAATTCGAATCGCTCTGTGGGACGGCGACGCTATCCCTCCGTCTGTATGGGGTGCTGAGTGCGAAGAGGAACCATCTGGCGAATTTGGTCTTGTCGAGACAATGATGAGCCACATTGAGCTGCTGGCGCGAATGAGCCATGCTATTCCACAGTCACCTACTGCCGATATGACGGATATTACAGGAGAGCTGGGCTTTGCGGCTGTCCCATTGGACTAGTTTCCTGAGACATGATTATGGCAGGAGCCGATACTTTTGAATTTGTGAATGCTGGAAATAGAGACATGGCGGAGCCTGCGTGCGATATATCATGGGGAAAATGGCGTTTCTTTCATTTGCTTTTCCCGTTGGGACGAAAGTGGTAATGACATTGGGCGGGGGAAATGGCGTTTTATCTTTTGGCATGGAACATGGGGTTTGAAGCGCATGTATTAGCGAGAAGGAAACAGCCTAGCCTAGCAAAAGGCAGGACAGGAAAGCATGTTTAAATGACGGCCGAAAAACAGGGTGAAGTAGCAGCAACGCCAAAATTGATTGCTATGTGTATAATAATATATGGAGAAATGACGAATAACAATTTCAAATGTCGAATCAATGGCGGGCAGTATTAACTGTAAAAGGTGGATGGATATTCATAAGTGTAAACTAGTAAACTGATGATAATTTTTATTGCCCCTAAACGCCAAACCAAGGTGCACACAAAGCAAGTCCAACATTAAACTTCTGCATTGCATTTATTTCCTTGAGCGCTTAGCATCCTCAGCCTCCAAATCATCCATGCCCTCAGCCTCATCCGCATCATCATGCCTACTGCGCTTAAGACCCTTCATCTTTCTGGTCTGCATATCGCTAAGATCTTGCTTGCCCAGATGCACGCGACCAAGCTTGTCGCCCATGATATCTGTCGTGACATTCTTCTTGGTGCGCTCCTCAAGGCCGCGAGGAGTCTTCATAGCCTCCTTGAGCATCGTCTCGTCTGCGTGCTGGACTCGTCCTACGCGAAAGTCCATGCGGGGACCGATTTCGTCAACCTCGACTCTAGGCAGCTTCTGGCCACTGCGCTTGGTGCGGATGAGATATACACGCATGTGAATGGGCGGCTTTCCGGTGCTGCCCGTCGCGTCCTCGGCGGTTGTTTCTTCCGCGGTAAACGATACAATGTACTGCAGGCCCTCGACGTCAATCTTGTCCGAGGGCTCGCCGCGGAAAAAGTCAATCAGCACGCTCTTGGCGAGCGTATACTCATTGGCAACAGGGCTTTCGAACGCGGTGCCGGCAAACAGAATCATGGGCCGCAGACCAATGGCAAACTTTTTCGTCTTGAACTGCGAAACGGCGCGGAAGCTGTCCGCGTCGAGGTGCAGCTCCAACATGTCGAGCAGCTTGTAGCCAAAGGTGCGGATAAACGTCATTGTGTGCGGGCGCTTCTTTTGGCTGTTGCCAAAGAGGAGCAGCGAGGCGTCATTCTTCTCCGAGAAGAACTCGAGCGAGCTGGCGTCTTCAAAGGGGTGGATGGGGTTCTTCTTGGTGAATTTCTTGGCGAGTGGCTGGCGCATCGAGTACAGATCGTTGAGGGCGTCCTGGACAGTCTGCGAGCAATTGTTGCCGCGCAGCATGAGGCATGATTTTGGGTTCTCGATGGCTTTGGGCTCGCGCTTCTCGAGGGCTCGCTTGGAGCGCGCGTTGCGAGGTTTTCTGCGGCGAATGTTAGTTTTATAATTACGACAAAATATGAATTTAAAAAGAAACGTGCACTTGACGAAGCATCCTGGGCGGCGTGGGTGTGTAAAGCCTGCTTTAATTAGGATTGCAGTGAGGTTTGACCTGGGATTCTCCAACATCAAAAAAGAGGCCTGAGAAAAAATGCCTTATCGATAGACGATGCCATCAGCCACTCGCCAAGTGGGCACCGGAGGTGAGCTTCTCGGTCATGGCCGTCCCCCGCAGTCACGTGCGGACTGGCCGTTTTCGCCGCCGACTTGCAGCGGGACAAGGAACCTGGCAGCCTGAGCAGGCACTGGATGGGTGGCTAATGGCACTGCGGGCCGGGCTGCCTCGGTAGATTCCCCACGCTCAGGCCGAGCCACAGGCCTCGTTTGGCGTCTCAAATCGTCCGACAACCCCGAACTTTCCCCAACATTGGATTCTACCGATTTCCTTTTCCTTGCATTATCTTCCAACCTTGCACCACTTGACCGCCTCTTATCCTATCTTCGTTTCATCTTCCTTTCGTTCGGTCATAGAGAAAAAGCTGCATTTCGTTCCTGTTTTTATTTTCCATCTGCGTTACTCCCACCCAGCCTGCGTGATATCCATCCGCCACGATGTCATTCCTCGGTGGCGCGGAGTGCTCGACCGGGGCAAACCCCCTCAGCCAGTTCCAGAAGCACGTTCAAGATGACAAGACATTGCAGCGTGATCGCCTCGTTGGCAGAGGCCCTGGCGGACAGCTTAATGGCTTCCGTAGTCAGAGCGCAAACGCTCCCCAAGATGAGGTATGTTTGCTCGCTCATTCCGGTTCTCGGAAGGCGGTCTTACTAATCCGAGATGTTTTCTCTATAGATGATGAATGGCTTCCTTAATGCTGGCCCCGGTCTGCAGCAAGAGTTTCCCATGCAGGGTCCTGCCCACATGAACCCAGCCCAACATGCGCCGATGCGTGCCAGTTCTGCCTCGCCGTCGTGGGCTCAAGATTTCAATAACCAGCCCGGCATGGAGTCGGCGTTTAAGCCTCCGGGCGCTACCCATTTCAGCCCCGAAGAGTTTGCCCGCTTCCACCAAGGGCAGGCATCTTCCGCACGATCGAGCCCGATGCAGAGCAACATGAGCAACATGCAGAACAATATGCAGCGCCCTATGATGGGTATGGGTATGGGAATGGGCATGGGCTACGGCATGGGCGGCCAGTCTATGATGCCCATGTACCAGCAGCAACAGCAGATGCACAACCAACAACAAGATGTCAAGGGCAAGGGCAAGCTCGTAGAGCTCGATGACAACACGTGGGAAGAGCAGTTTGCCCAGCTCGAGATGCACGACAAACAAGAGGCTGAGGAGGCCAAGGTTAAAGAAAATGACGAAGCAAACGCCGCTGAGCGTGAACTGGACGAAATGGATAAAGCCATGCAGTCTGAAACTAATGAGTTCGGTGACTTTGAATCCCTTTGGAGAGGAATACAAGCTGAGACAGCTGCTGCTAGGTCTATGGTCAATGACGAGTCCCTCTTTGACCAATTCGATACCGAGTGGACAAACGACATGATTCCCGACCTGCAAGGTCTTGGTGACTGGGGACGTTTCGGAGACCCAGTTGTCGAGAACTACATGTTTGAGGAGGAAAACTTTTTCAAAGACGAGAAGAATGCATTTGAGGAAGGCGTCAAGGTAATGAAGGAGGGTGGCAACCTGTCTCTGGCAGCGCTTGCATTCGAAGCTGCCATTCAGCAGAATCCCAATCACGTCGAGGCCTGGGTATATCTTGGCTCTGCCCAGGCACAGAACGAAAAGGAAACCGCCGCCATTCGCGCGCTTGAGCAGGCTCTCAAGCTGGATCCTAACAATCTGGCCGCCCTCATGGGTCTGGCTGTTTCATATACCAATGAAGGCTACGACAGCACAGCTTACCGCACACTTGAACGCTGGCTCTCGGTAAAGTATCCTACCATCCTCGACCCGAAAGACGTCCACCCGCCCGCCGATATGGGCTTTACCGACCGCCAGATTTTACACGACAAAGTTACCGATTTGTTCATCAAGGCAGCCCAGCTGAGCCCGGACGGCGAGCACATGGACCCTGACGTGCAAGTCGGTCTCGGTGTTCTCTTCTATGGTGCAGAGGAATACGACAAGGCAGTCGACTGCTTCCAGTCTGCCCTCCACTCCTCTGAACAGGGCACCATGAACCAGCAAGAACAGCTGCACCTTCTCTGGAACCGCCTCGGCGCCACCCTCGCTAACAGCGGCCGCTCTGAGGAAGCCATTGCGGCGTACGAGCAGGCCCTCTCGCTCTCTCCCAATTTTGTGCGCGCCCGCTACAACCTGGGCGTCAGCTGCATTAACATCAATTGCCACCAAGAAGCCGCATGCCACTTCCTGGCAGCGCTGGAGATGCACAAGTCTATTGAGAAGAGCGGCCGCCAGCAGGCGTACGAGATTCTCGGCGAGGGCTCAGCTGGTCAGGTCGACGAGACGCTCGACCGCATGTCGGCCCAGAACCGCAGCAGCACGCTGTACGACACCCTCCGCCGGGTGTTTACACAGATGGGCCGAAGGGATCTGGCGGAGAAGACGGTCCCTGGAGTCGATCCAGCAGTGTTCCGTTCCGAGTTTGATTTCTAAGTTTTCTACATGATGGCATGACGTCTTTGCTCAACATATAAAGTTGCATGTTTTTTTTCTTGGTTTTGGGATATCATTGAGAATACTGGGGCTGTACATTTACGATAAATAGTGACGAGTGAAGTTATACAGCGCATCTGTCCGGATGACAGAATGCATACCAAACAATTGAACTGCTGCATCGTGAATCCGAGTATGCCAGCAATATATCTAACGCCTGTTTGCATGTCATGTTAGTACTGACCTACGAACATTGCCTGCTCACATGCCGTGGCAATAAAATCACCCTTGACAAAATCGCACCGAGGCATCGGTAAAGCCGCACCATAGTCTCACCCGACCCATGGCACCGGTATCTCTTCACGTACCCCAACGAAGCGAGACAAGACAAAAGAGAGTGTGTGAAAGTATAAAAAGCTACACGTCAGTTTAACTGGTCCCGTCGTACGGTGCCTGTATAACAGTGTCGTGCGGGTGAAAAAGTGAAACATTGTGTCCGAGTAAAATAAAATCACATTGCGTGACAAGTATCCCACCGTATTGGGGAGTATGTAAGCTGACGGGGGTATTTTTTTTTTTCTTCGCAATTTTGTTTGAATATGCATTTTTATCCTTTTTTTTTTTTTTTGACTGACAAGGGATAACATAACATGGGACTGTGACTACAGTAACTTTCTTGTGGCAAGATCAGAGACATGGTGGTGGAAACTGGCCTGTTCTTTCTTTGAAACAAGCGTTTGCCACTAGGGAGTGAGTGAGACCTTTTTTTTTTTTCCCTCTGCAGTTTGCAAATCTTTCGTTCACACCGGGCTTTTCTACTGGTTATGGTATGGAATTTCATTTACGTTACGGCGACGTCGTTGTTTTCTTCACGGATACCGTGGCTCCATGCAGACGAACCATTATGTATGTCTCGGCGGTCTTTTCTTTGAAGAAGCCTTTTTACATATATTGTGTGCTCTAGTTATTTTACAAGCTGCTTGTCAGCCCCGAATGAACTTGACATATTCTAATTTCTTTCTTAATGGGCAAGGGGCGTGCAAAACATCAGACGATGGGTCGAGCTGGATTAGAGTTTACTAGCACTGTGACCTTCTCATCCATGTCGTGGGTCGATGGTCTGCGCTCACCTCGGCAACGACAGTTGTGTAGATCTAGCAAAGGTCTTTTGTACACTGGAAAGGACCTTTATTTCCCGGATACAACGAGTCAAGAAACTAATCTTTTTTTAAAGTTGCGTGACTCTCTCTCCCTTCCCTACCCATTGACGATGTATCTTCATGGTGTTTGGGTTCACACTCGCCAGGCATCGGTTTTTCAATTTTATGTTGCGTCGACCACATTTACATCCAAGTTTCCCCGTAATTGAGCGTAATTCAGCCTACTTTTCTTTTATGTTATTGAAGGCGTAACGTGATATATTATACTCTAACTTGTACCATAAAAACAATGTATACCGTCCAATTCTTTCCGCCATGGCCAAACCCAACAACCAAACCGGCACTTGCTAGCATACGAACCGCGTAAACCTTATTTTACATTCACCACCACCACGATCACATCCTCCCAGCCTACCTAGTAATGAAAATACAATTTTGCCATGAAGACTTTGCATACGACGGAAGCGTGCGCACTCCACAATAAAAAAAGAACGTGAGCCTTTGTAAAGAAGAGAGGGGCGCGGCGGCCGTGTTCCAAGTATAATAAACGACGCAATATTATTGGTGACATTTTTTTTTGCTGTGAGAACTCAACAACTTGGCTACTGGGTAGAGTTATTATTCTGTAGATGGAAGTCCAGTGCCTGGAAAGAAAACGTCTCCCTCGCTACTGTTGCGTATGTGCTCCTATCATACAGTAGCTACTGGGTTTATGTCGCGAATCGCAGCCGGCATGAAACCCCACAGAGACATCCGGGAGAAGTCACGATGTGAACGCAGAACTCGTAGAATTATGACATCACCTGTCCAGTCCAGACTTCTGTAGCCGAGCTATGGAGATTCCTCAAACAGGTTAAAACATCACCGGCAGTATTCAGTCGGCAATAGACACAACTGATACATGCCTATCATACGACGTAAGCACCCTTGTCACCAACACCGTCTTACATAGTAGAGGGGCAAATGTCTTGCTTTTCCGAACTGGGATGACCTGCGGGGCCGAAAAGCCTCGTGCGGTTTGAATCAGGTTCGATGACCTAAAAGATTGAGAGACGAAGAACGAGTTGCACTGAAATAAGACAAGTTTTGAAAGGAACCGGCGCAGAAAGGCTTTCATGCCCATACTGTAAAGATCTGCCTTGCACTAAAGGACAGTGCAACGTCGCAAGAAGCCTTTCCCCCGAGTCACCAGGTAGATGTTCAGGCCCAGTATAGCCAATAATGATACAGTAGATGAGAAATTGTAGCTACTACCCGCCTTCCCGGGAGTAGAGCGGCACGTCTAGGAAAGACTAAAATCATGTAAAAGAAACTACGACGAGTTAAGCGCCATAACGTCTTTGATGATACATAGACAAAGATGGTCGTGGCGCTAGACTGGAATGCGGGTTGGTGGATGCTGCGGAACTCATTCCGCTAGGCTGCCAGGCTAAATTACTTGATGATTCCTACCATTCAGTTGACCAAAGAAGAGACCGACTCTCGTATCGTTCAGAGAAAGCGGTTCTGCGGCCCAGTGGCTTATTATTAGGCCATTTAGTAGCCCAAGACTGAGTTGGAAGTCGATTGTGAGAGTTTCATTCACTCGTCAAGCACCAGGCCGACGGTCGACCTTTACAGTTCCTATCCATTGTCTGGATAGTGGCTCAACACACCCACGTGGGTCTCCTCCTGTGGTGACCCATCGCCGGGAGTTTGCTCGATATCGAGAGGGGGTAGCATGCATTTTCCCAGGTGCAATCACATCCATCACATCAGTTGTAAACCTTAACGGTTCAGCCTGTGGGGAATAGCTCCGCCGTACCCGGATTTTCAAAGACACAAACTGAGTGACTGATCAGTTGCTGGCCATCTTGAAGGCTGAATTAAAGGCTCAGAGTGCGATATACAATTGCCGATGACGGAATGAATTTGGCAAAACGTGCCCTGTACCAGTGCGGTCCACGACTTTAGGTGGCTTGACCTAGGGATCATCACCTCGGCGATCAAGGTTTAAAAAAAAAAGTTCCTTAATGCTGTGGCCTAATGTACGTCCCCGACAGAGGTAGGTGCATGTATTAAGCAACATAGGAGCCGCAAAGGAAAGGATCCGGGTGGCACACCCCAGAGCGCATGGGGGACGTGAGCACTGGAGCACTCTACAGGGTGTTCAAGTGCAGTGTGAACGCACTGCACAACATCCATGCCGACTCCCCAGCCAAAAGCAAGGTTTTCGCGGCCACTTTTACTGCCCGTAGTTTCTTGACTGGCTGGTCAATGGGCCACTTCACCGTTGGCGCCGCCACCGGGGGCCCTGGTAATATACCATGGACAGGTGCGTGCGGTCGAGGAGCTTTGCGTCTCGCGTGGCAGCTGCAGGCAGCCATGTCATGCTGCCGTGTTGTAACGAGAGGTGTAAATCACCAGCGGGAGAAAAAGCAACCAAGGGGAGCCTCATTCACCTTGAAAAGAAGAAGGATTGGCTGAGAGAGGCTCTGTGACGAATGTCAAAAGCAAATGTCGTCCGTATGGCTTGCGCCCCATCTGCAAGGCTCGAAGGCAGTGACGAGCAATCGCACGTGTCGTTTGGCTGTATAAACCTTGCACGGCTGCATTGATCTACTACTCGCCATTCTCTTGCATATGCGACCCGGGCGTCTTGATATCCGCAATATTGGCTGTATATTGGCCATCTGCGGATTTTTTTGAGAGGACCCCAGCGGTGGCTTGCGCAAAACGGCGACGTTTGCTGTTGAATGAATCAGCGACCATTCAAGACGTCTCATACGTGGAAATGGTAACTATTAACCCTGTAATAAACGTCGGCCAAAGCACTCCGTAGGCTGTACGTCTTACTCGTAATTCAGCTCGAGAATAGCAGGGGCAGCCTAGGCGAGAGCCGCTTCCTCCACATGTCTCGGCCGACGGCGGCATTTTGGCACAGGTTGGATACGAGCTGAACTGGTGGTCATTGTTTCCTTGTCCATGCCCTCTCGGGAAGAGTTCTATTAGTGGCGAAAGCAAGACTGAGCGTGTTGCTTTTCACTGTCCTCTGCAACGGAACTCCGTGAAGTTTTGCACATCGAGGCAAGTGTAACTGCCGCAAACATACAGGAGCGTCGTCCATGCAACAAAATCGAACGCCGGCATCCATTGGCACTGTACCCACTGTCTTCCGCTGTGGCATGCTATGTACGACGTACCAATGGGCGGCATACGGAGTCCACAGCGGCATAACCCTCTCGCCTACTCGTATATTGTTAGCGCCTAGTCAGTACTCGTAGCGTGGACACCAAGGCAATAGTGGCGCAAGAACAGACTGTTCAGAGTCAAGCGGCTGCCGGGAAGAGACGTTGCCGGATCTGGTGGCCGAGTTCGCCTGCAAGTTTAAGGGTTGGCACTGGCTGGTCGATGGTCCTGGACGCAGCAAACTGGAGAAAGAGCGCCAACGTGGGAGCAGTGGAGTAGAAACCGCCGCGTAAACACTGCCGCTGTCAGTGCAACCCTACCAATTGGTCCCATCGTGTATGTACGGAGTACCCGTACCTGCTTTGCACCGCCTGTTCGTGGATACTCGTAAGTCGTCAAAAAGAGTTGGCGGGGTTCGAGGTAAGGAACTGCCACGAGAGTATATGAATTGCAGGCTGTGCTGGTTGTGCCATGGTTGTTGCCTCCTGCAGAGTCTTGTTGGTCTGGTGCATGGAGGGCCTTGGATAGCTTGGACTGGAAATGTTTTAACAGAGGGATCAGCGACTAACTATGTTTCGGGATGAATGTTATACGTACTGTAGCATTCAGTAAACTATGGACATACCCTAGCTACTCGTATATCGCAGCCAAAGAACCTCGCCTCTCTACGATTCTGCTGTAGGCCGTGAATCCTGCACACATGTAGTTGCTGTCAAGCGAGGTCGCGACAAGGCCAAATGGTTGCTCCATGCCGTGCCCATCGTTCCAAAAAAAGAAAAAGAAAAAAGAAAAAGGCCTTGCAGGTGCTTGGCTGGCCTAGGCCTGGGCTATGTAGGCACCTCTATCGCCTGCTCGGACAATCGTATATATGAAGGGGGCGTGCGACCGGGGGGGAAAGAAGGTCAAGGAACCCCATGTTAAAGGCCTTCGCACCAGAGTTTTAGTTCTGTCGCCAGTGCCCCAGGGACGCACCAACCTTGTGCATGCGAGTGACTGCATCGCATCGCGTGCTCGGAAGAGGGCGATCCAAAAAGCCGTTGGATAAGGTTGCTGCCACCCTGTTATTCAAGTTGTGACTGCACTTGTGCAGGAAGCATAAATTCAATGCCGGGCTTATCCACAATGTGGATGGCGCTAGCACGCTACAGGCTACTAGATGCGCCTGTTGGGACGAAAGATGTGTCTGCCGGCATTTCACTAAATTATTATACACAGCAGCTTGAGGTACAAAACGTCATTAGTTGCACAAATGAGAGCTGTGCACTAGAAAGCTTGCTGTGGATTGTACTGAAGACGGTGTTTACTTGGTAGGGAATGAGGAATTCTGTTGGGCAGTCTCCCGTTACCGTACGGCACGGTACTTGTTAGTTGATTCTTATTACTTTGTCTGGTGCTCCGTTTGCCGCCTAGACTTATTAGTCTTCTCTTGGACACATGGGCCTCATAAACAAGTCCCCATTTATTTGTTTATTTAGGCGCTTTTGGCATGATGCAGGCTACGACATAGTACCACGTACAGTAGTCCGTACGGTGACGCTTATTAGTCTGGTTACATCTGTGCTAGAATAGAAGCTGGACGACGGCTGGTACAGTGGTAAAACGACAAGTGTAAACTATACGAGTACTCGCGCCGCGGAGATTTGGTGTGCGATTTGATATTTCCCAAGATAATCCTTGCCACAGACGAGGCAAGCTGCATGCTATTGCAACCAATGGGATCGGCGACTTGCACTCGTATCCAGTGCTTTCCACCAGGGTAGATCGGGCGAGGCGTGGCTATAATTATGACCTGCTAATAGAGTAGTATAGCCGCTGCCCCGCAGAGCGCCGGAGAAGACGCCGAATAATTCTTCCGTAGTGGTGGGCGACGGGGGGAGCAGGCAACTGGGTTTTGTAAACCCTATTAATACAAGCTAGCGAATTTTGATTGTGCTGCCAAGACGAGTAGTTGTGTCTACTCGTACGGACGTACGTACCACCTAGTACGCAGAATACAAGTACCGCGCAGAATAGGATGAGCACACGTCAGCAGTGAAGCAATGGTGAGCCGCTTCATCAAGTTGTACGGAGGTAGGTGGTATTCTTGACGACAGAGACGGACGGAAGGCGACAGCGACCCGGCAAAAATAGTGATACACGGACCCCGTCAGTATCAATAAATGGCATCAAAGTCTACATAGTACTTATCAAAGCCGCAAGAGCAGAGTGATGCCAATGTGCAACGTGCCACAATCACGGTCAACATGATCCCAAGACAGGACCGAACGCCTCCAGAACAAAGATCCCCCAGGGTACGCAGGGACCATCTTGAAAACGGTTCTTTTGGACCGTGACCGGTGACCGTTCAGTAGGAGTGGGAATAAATGTGCCGTGGGCGGTCGGTGTAATGTAATTGACAAGGCTGTTTTCTGCGGCCGGGCACCTAAACGGAGACCGACAAAAGGGTGGCAACGCCATTTTTACTAGGTTAGTACTAGATATTTTCTCTGCAGAGTATGTACTTTTTACTCATTATTATTATCATCATTAACTATTGAAACATGCTTAATTTACGCTCTACGGGCCATTCGCTTCCCGCCTTGGCCCTGTTTATGTATGTAATGGGCATATCTTTTGCTTTTTTATGCCCGTTTCAATAACAACGCCACGAGGCCACTGCACTTTGTATCGCTCCCGTGCCTCCACAACAAGACCGGTTTTATCGATTTCCCTGGCGCTATGATCAGTCAGATACACTACGAGTACATGTACGCGAAGATTGTATTCTAGTGAACTCTTACGAGTACTTCTTTGTACTCGTTGATAAGGCTTATCAGTGACATGTCGATGCATCATCTACGAGTACTTAATTATATATACCGACATGTACCTACCATTGTGCATGGCTGGTTGCTGGGGGCCATCTGACGGCAAATGGACTCGACTCATACATACCTAGTAGGCGGCTGCACTGGAGAGGGGGCCCGTGTGCGGGGAGCATGTGTCCTTTCTTTTTTTTTTTCTCCCTCAAGTGCAAGTGCAGTAATAAGTAAGCCTTTGTTGGTACCTGGCACGCCCAGTGATCCGTTACTGCAGGGCCTTTTTTTGATGGTGCCGCCAATGCACTGTCTGTCCGTTGTCCTGGCTGATAAATACCCACCAGACACATGGCTGGCTGGTTCAAAAGCTTTCAGGTGGGTCCTAACAAAGGATAGGTACCTACCGGCCGAGTTGCACCAGCGGCCAAAGTGCCCTCTGCCGGGCTGAAAGCTCAACTGGGGGGGGGGGCCCTTTTGGCCAGTCACAGCACCACCAAGGGGCCCCCATGCCGGAAACAGGGTGCTGGTCTCGGGAGTATTGCGGGCACCTACAGCGCCAACCTCGCCGCCACGAAACTTGGCCTGCCCTGTCTGCTCGTAGGTAATAAAAGGCCTGGCTTTGTGCTGGACATTGGACTATTCGTACGGATACGTCGTCTACATACTGTAGTGCTTCCTGTCAAGGCATTTGCTTATGGCTGCATTCCAGGATATCCAGCAGCATCTACATTCACCAGATCCAACACAAACGCCCTATACTCCATTCATGCCATTTCCATTGCTCATGCCATGCGCACCAAAAGAAAAGAAAAAATGGCCATGTTACAGCAGCCTGTCATTCTCCCAATGACAGCGTCCTTGCTGTGAGAGAGGGTATCAAGCTTTATTAGCCCAGCTCTCCCACCCAAACAACCACGAGAAAGAGATGGGCGAGAGGGGGGAGGGGGCGTGTGTACAGTATTGTTGTATGATATGTGTGTACGAGTACTTCGTACGTCGTAGTCTCGCGAGGCGTGGGCAGCAAAACGCATGGGAACAGGGAGTCCACGCAACACAGACACGCCACATGCTGCGAGCGAGACCTTTGGCCCCTCTCTCCCTCGTCCCCAAGACAAGACCCAATCCGGCCCGCCCGCCAGGCCCTTTCTCAGAAAGGGTCCCCGCTCACCTCGTGGGTGCCAGCGCTGTATAGGCTGCACTGTAGCGCCTCTCCCGCCCATCGTGGCACTGAGCTATCACCTTTGAGGCCAGTTAGTAAGGTATGCGCTCCCCTCCACAACTGAATGCCCGTTGCCAACAATGTACCTGATACCAACGGCCCCGGACTTTTTCGGTGTACCTTGGCCAGCGCCCAGCCAACTGCACACGCTATAGGTACTAACCTACCCCCATTGTGAGCAGCGCTTGCGAGCTCCCGGTGAACACTTGCAATGCCATCGTAACTTTGCCACGTTGGCCTAGCCGTGCCAGTGTTGAGATACTTTAGTTAGTTCTAGATATCACGAGTAGTCCACTCTTTCCAATTACTCGTACTACTAACTCGTACAAGTAAATTAGCAGTGTCATGTACGAGTATTTGTACAATTATTATTAGGGGCGACAAGCGCAGCTCCATTGGCTCCCTGAACCTGTGGCTACGGGTAGGATGTTGGCTTACTCGTACGCGGTAATAAACGAGGTGAGCCTTGCAATGCTGCTTATAGCAGGGCATGTGTCCTTCTCTCTCTAGACGCGCACCTGTCCGTACTCGCCGCGCATGGCAAACATTTTCGTCTCCGCGCAGCGCTACAACGACAAGAGGTGATGATTGCCAACGGCTAGAGCAGATCCTCCACGTTGCCGGTACACTTTTGTCGCTGTCTGTACGGGTACAGAGTACCTCTGAGCTCTGATTGTCGGTTCACCTGCCTGTCCCAGCCCGCCAGCTTGGTACTTTGTTCGCTGTTGCTGCAGCACTCCTCTCACCTTGTTGCACGGCCGCGGCAGGCGGCGGCGGCACTTCAGCAGCTGGCCACGACCTTTATCCGGCGCACACCCACACCATCACCCACTTTCGTTGGCGCACGCCCCTACCTACTCGCCTGTACCCAGCCAGCCTTCGCCCCTCCCCATCCCAGATCTCTCTTTTCGCTCGACTAACTCGAGTCGCTCACTCGCTCGCTCGCTCACACCCGGTCTCTATCCGCTTTCCCAGCTAGCACGAGCGGGCTATTGCTTATCCTCTTTGATTATTACACTTTTATGGCCACTCGCCCACAAAGCAAACGATTTACCACATCTTACGCTCCTTCACACTCGCTTTCTTCGACCCAGCTGTATGTTCATATTCCTGCCAGCATCATCGGTTAAACGTGCCGACCACGAAGTCCATTCTGCTCGTTTGTCCATGGCAATCGACTCGGTCCTGTGAGATACACGAGTAGCATCGCTCCGTCCAACAAAGCTCCCCCGGCTCTGTCGCCCACGCTGCCGTCGCAAGCATCAGACTGCTTTTCTTCCAGTGCACCGACTCTGTTGTTATTCCCGCTACGAGGTTTCCGTCTGCAAAGGTCTTCTTTGAACCGTGATTGCAATCGAGGGGGGCTCAAACTTGTCCGTGGCTCGACCAATCTTTTACTGATACGTCGTCCGTCCGCCGAGATTTGCTTCGACGCAAAACACGCCTTGACCTCGTTCCGACTCGACCACAATGGAAACCCAAACTCAACAGCGGCCTGCCAATGCGGCTCTCACCAATATCCTGAACAAGGACGAGCCTACCTCTACCAAAAGTGCGCCGCCTCCTCAGCTGCGAGACTCGGGCTTCTACTCCACCACCGAGGCGTCCAGCAAGCGTACGTTTCTTTCTCTGTTTCCCTTCCTCGCCACCTGTTGCCTGCGTCGCACTGTCAGTTTGCTCGCACAAGCCCCATGCTAACTCCTCTGTAGACACTTCCTCCGCCTCTTTCAATACCAATGGCCTGAGCCCTGTTCCCTCTGCATACCATACTCCTGCCACCGAAAAGACACCTTCGCCTATTGCCTCCAACATGGTTCCTCAGGTCGTATCCCCCTCGGGCAGTAGCATGAGCGTCGCTGCCATCATGTCTCCGAGTTCTCCAGGTGGAACAGAATACCGACGCTTCGACCGCCCCAACTCCAACGAAATGGCCCTGCAGCCTGGTGCTACTCTCGGCGAGGGCCTCAACAACACTGCTGCTGGTCGCCGAGAGAGCGTCGATAGCAGAATCAACCAAGGCATCAGTGACATGCGCCTTGGTGGCGGCTCGCCGTACACCAGTAACCATCCTTCCACCACCTCGATTCAAAACACTCTGCATTCGCAGCGCAACCCTCGTCCCGGCCTGGATTCCCTCTCCGTCCACAGAATATCGAATGGCTATCAGCCCAGCGCAGAACGTAACCCGGAGTCCAAGGGCGGCAGGACCGCGCCAGCCATTACCGGTCCTGCTACTGGCAACATTGCCAGAGCTGCTGAGCCTACAAAGGGTCAGGCGTGGGCTTTCCCTGAAGAGGAGATTAAACGTGTCGGGCCTCAAGGTCCGTATGACGACTCCAGGAGAAGCAGCATTACGGATTCCATTGCTAGCAGCCAGTTCACCACCGAGTCCCGCCTGCCACCTGGACAGCGAAGACTCGACGACAGTGGTGAATATGCCCGCATGCAAGATCCTGATTACCCCTCGGTGCACCACCACTCCATGCAGCATAAGCAGCTTAGCGACCTGCAGGCTGAAGAGATCAACGGTGTAGCTGGAGCTCAACCATATAGCAGGACACCTGAGCTGAGAGTCAGCCACAAGCTTGCTGAACGCAAGCGACGTACAGAGATGAAGGAGCTGTTTGATCAACTTCGTGACCTGATGCCACAGGAGCGTGGCTCCAAGGCATCTAAATGGGAGATTCTCACAAAAGGTAAGCATAGCGAATCTTGCATCGCTGGCTGGATCCCAACTAACTTTTGTGCAGCCATTGCGGAGCACTCACGCTTGCAAGACCATATGCGGATAATTCAGTCTCACTATAACACTGCAGCAGCCGACAATGAGATGCTGCGGCGCGAGATTCATGGCCTACGCGTGGAGCTCGCCCAGGCTCGCGGTGAAATGGGCCCATCTGGACAACATCCCCCAGCGCCCCAACAATCGCAGAGCCAACAGTCCTCACGAGTCGCACCGTATGCTTCTGAGCACTACCCTCCGAGCTCTAGCGGCACAGAGCTGCCGCCTCTGCGCTCCATCAGCAATGGTGTTCCCAACGGCCCTGATTCGATGACTGGTGTCCAGTACGAAGCGCCACGGACTAACGGATATCGATCTGAGCAATATTAACGCCGTTTTGAGATGGCGCTCGACTGTTCTGCAGGCCAAGAACCGGCAGAATTCGTCCTTTGCAACGTCATTCTTTTGCGAGATACCACACGAATATGATTATACGACGAGCCTGATACGATATGTACACATTGGTCAGCATTTATGGCCAGGGACATTGCTGCCGGCCATAACACACTTTTTTTTTCTTCTATGAAGTATACATACTATAGGGATCTTGTCGGTTCCTGTGTGTTATTAGAGCCGCTTTTGGCATTTTCTTCCTGCACATCTGCACATCTGCACAGTCTCTTTTCCTTTGTCTATGGCTCCACGATACCTGTTTTGAAATTTGCAAATTTCTTGGTAGCCAGTGTACAACTTGGCGATGCCATTATAAAGGGCGGGGTCCGTTGGTAGCCCTTGATTTTGAGTCTCTTGTTTGTTCTATCTGGTTGTCCCGCCTTGTTTTGTTAATGTCATTTACATATATTATTTCTTTCAGGGACAAGAAATACGTTGGCGAAACTTTGGGTTGCTTTTTTGGGTTTTGTTCAAAAAGGAGTGTGGGTTTGTCACAGAGATGGGAGCTCGGGTTGAGTGAGTTGTAGGGGGTGAGAAGCATTAGGGTTGAAGATGTATATACCCCAGCTGTTCAGAGATATGAGCATGGTAGTGGGATTCGGGACCGGGTTAATTGCATGCTTTATAGGCAGTTGGAGTTAATATCAATGATTGATATTGGAGCATTTGCATAGTATCATTTCAAGATGAGACTTGACGAGTTGGTAGTATCTCATATAGCGAAACCGATGAGGCGTCGTTGGATCACGTTTCATGCGAGTACCACGTGGCGAAGGGGTGGTGGGTTGAATCTCCAGCCACGTGGATGGCGTTGTGCATGCATAAAGAGGCAAAGGAGTGAATGTAAATGTGGACGCGCAGTGCATGTGCGTGCGGCTCAACTTTGTACATTAGCTTATGTTTATTTATGAATGGATTGCGAATGCGGGTCACTAGGTCGGCTGCTCTTTTATAATCAGCATGTGCTCTTCTTTGTTGCCATTGTATTCGTTCATCTTTACAGAGGACCTGAATTCCGCTTGATTGTTATGTATTTTGAGTCGCGTGGTTATTACAGGCACTAACGAGCTATGACTTGTTACTGTTCTCCGCTTAGCCCAGGAGGGCACAGCAACGAAACGAAACAAAGTTGATAGATATTATAGAAATAGAACGAATTGAAGAATTAATAGTATCATCACCTGCTACGTCAATGGCCTCTTCTCACCCAAATCCCGAATACGAATTCATTGTTTGCTGACTCAGCCGCCGCAACAAAGTAGGTTTGCGGAGTTGCGGAGTTGCGGAGTGTCCGGCCAGTGCGTTGCCGCGGACATTTGGGCTGTGCTGCTGGACATTGTAAGCTCCGCCGGGGCTGCGTCAGCGCTGTCAGCACCAGTCTCAAGGTGGCCCAACTTGTGGATAGCAGTGTACCGACTCACGCACACAAGGCTGATTGATGGAGCTGCTTTAAACTTTCGCATGTGCATCGAGTCGAGCAAGTTTTGTTTGTAATCCGAATGTAGACGTGGCTTGCGGACATTTGACTAGTCTTTTTATTCTCCTTTCAATTACTGAATACGTCCCGTTTTTATGGTGATTAATTCTTTATTTATTTCCTAACCACATATACATTGCGCTTTTTGACTGCGTCAGCTCTTGGACGAAAAACCGTTGCAGTTTTCGGTGTTAGCGGACCCGATAAGCCCGATCTACTAACTTGGTTACCTACTCTTGAGCCTCAATCTCCAAATTCCGACGACGTCGGACTTTCACTCTACACGTTGCATCTGCGGAAGCGGACTACCATTCATTCAAGTCGCTTTTTCCGCACAATACATACAACGCAGCAGAAGAGCCAGCTCGTTAATTACACAGATATACATAGTGCGCAGCCTCCCGGCCGGTGGTTCGCGCAGGATATACCATGGACTCGTTTGATCCCACCAACCCGCTCAACATGCCCAAGATTGACACGGCATCGGCGCTCAACTCGCGCCAAAAGAGTTGTAACGCCTGCGTCCGCGGTAAGCGCCGCTGCGACAAGCGCATGCCTCGGTGTACGCGCTGCGCCGCCAAGGGCCTTGACTGCGTCTACCACAAGATGCCGCCGTTTCAGAACCAGCAGCAACAAGAGCACCAGCATGCGCAGCAGTCTGCCCATAGCGGCTCTACTACTGGCGGGAGCACCACGCCGGAGATGGCGGATGTGCCGGATTTTGATATGGGCTTCGAAATGGAGAGCTTGTGCACGGATACGAGCCCTGAAGCCATGTATCCGCAGACGACGCCAGAGTCGCATCAGCAGCATCAGCATCAGCATCAGCATCAGCAACATCAACACCAAGGCGGGCTTAGTACCGGCGTCAACCTGGCGGGATTGGACTTTGACATTGCCGACTTTATGAATAGTACAAATCCTGGCAACAGCCTGTTCAACAGCATGGGCACGTTTGTCGACAATAAGCTTGATATCCCGCCTCTGCCCGTCGCTCCGCTGGTGCCGCAGCAGCAGCCGCAGCAGCAGCAGCAGCAACAACAAGAGCAGGAGCTGCAACTCAACCAACCTGTCAGAGATCTATCTCTCCTACGCAGCAAAGATGGCATGTGCCTCAGCCTCGATCCCCTCGATGTACACGACAGGCGGAGCTGGCTCGCCTACACAGTCGCACACATAACAGATCTACACAAGGGCTTCGCCAAAACCCGCGCTGGACCGTTTATGCACGAACGACTCTGGGCCACACGCCTGCCCAAGACGATTTTAAGTGTCTTTTCGGCGGCAACGGCCTACGCTAACCGTAGCGGCGATAACAAGGCCTGGGTAATGAAGCTGCTTTCAGACACGGCAACGGCTGTGCATCGCGACGGCGAAAATGTCACCTCGAACCTCGATAAGCTTGCGCGCTTGCAGGCCCTGCTCATCCTTGACTCTATCCGCGTTTTTGACGGTGATATTACTCTGCGTGCGGCTGCTGAGCGCGAGGCACCCGTGTTTATCAAGTGGTTCCGTGAACTAGGCGAGGTGCGCACACAGCTTGAGGCCGAGGCGGCACAGTTTGTGGGTGGCGCGGCGACGCATTTGAGGGACCTGCCGCCCAAGAACTGGGAAGCGTGGGTTATCTTGGAGAGCACACGGCGCACGCAGGTGATTTGCTGTGCGTTTATGTGCATGACGGAAGTGTTGAAGAGTAAAGAACGTGAGTTACTCCCCAGCAAAGGGGGTTTGGTTGGCTATTTACTAACATTTTTTCGTGTGTTGTAGCTGTCGATGATATCTGGACAGACATGTCGTTTACGGCGTCAAAACACCTCTGGGACGCGCCGTCGTCTGTGGAGTTTTTCCGTGCGTGGCGCGAGAAGCCGCAGTATAGAATTGTCAACTTTGACTTTAAGGATTTCTGGATGTATGCGCGTGCGGATGACGCGGATGAGTTTACCAAGCTGATGCTTGTACCGTAAGTACTGCGTAGCGGAGAATAGACGGCGTGTTGCTAGGTTACTGACTATAAAGCAGACATGTTGGGCTTGAGGCGGTAGAGCATTTCATGGCGGGCGAGACGCAAATTCCTGCGCCGTCTGCAGTGTGATGCAGTGAAATGTGTATACGACTTAGGAGATATGCTTGTACTTGGGCGTTTAATGAGGATTAGTAACATTTATTCAAAATAGGCTGGCGTTAACACAATACGGTGGAATTTCATACAAAACGGAAGAGCAACTCCACACAGCAAGAATTCGGGAAAGTAGCCCGACGACGAAAATTAGCAAAGTATATATACGCTAGATGTTTTTGCAACAATTTGTATAATTACATTATTTTGAAACGACTACTCGGATACCTTCCAGACCAATCGCTCACCACTAACCGCCTTATTCCTAAGCAAGTCGAGCGCCTTTTGTGCTCTCTCCAGCATAGTGTTTCCTGCAACGACTCGCTGCTTATTCGGCTGCACGACGCCCTGCGCCAGTAGTGCCGGGACAATCTCTGGCTGCAGCTTTTCCCTAAACATCTCATCCTACTCAGTGTATTAGCTTTTCTGCGTCACAAAGCCAGAGTTCTAAGACTTACATCAAGGTAGAAATGCGTCCGCACACCACGAAAGTCTACACCTTCTGCCCACTCGCCAACCAGCACATTCGCCACGTCCATTTCATATTCTGGCTCTTCCTCCTCCGTGGCGTCCTTTTCGATAATGGGCAGCATAGCCGCTACAATTGACCCGGGTCTTGCGATCTTTGCCAAGGGCTTTAGCGTGCTCTCCGTAGAGCCAACGCAGTCGATAATGTATGGAATCTTGCCGCCATGCTTCTCATCCACATACGTATTCATGTCCGCCACAATAGACGGGCTTGTATAATCAAAGCACGCAGTAGCGCCCAGTTTACGCAGGTAGTCGTGGTGTCGGGCGCTTGATACGGCGAGGATATTCGTGTATCCCCAGTGTCGAAGCACCTGTATCGCAAATATGCCCACGCTGCTGCTTGCACCCCAGATGAGAATCGGCGCGTCTGCTGCTGCTGGACTAGGGGTCCAGCTGGGATCTCTTGGCCAGGGAAGGTCCAGCTCCAGGTCCTTGGTTACGGTGTGGAATACCGTCACGAGGTTGGTTGGCACCGTGACAGCAGCTTGTGGCGGAATACCCTCTGGAATCTTGGAGACAAGATACGCAGGCACAGTCATGTATTCTTGGTGGTTGGCCTGCTTATCGCCGTAAAACGCAAAACTCATGACCTGGTCGCCGACCTTGAGGCCCTTGGTGTCGCCTTCGGTAGATACGGCTGCAATGGTGCCTGCTGCGCCGCCGCTACCGGAGAGGAACGGGTATCGCGAGACTAGAAGGCCGCCGTCGGCGCGGTGCAGGTCTAGTGGTGTTGAGGCGATCCATTGCACGCGGATGGTGACTTCGCCTGCTGACGGAGTGTAGACGGGAGAGGTGATGCTGATTAAGGGCTTGCGTTTGCCGGCGAGGGCAATGGAGGATTGTGTTGTTGGGAGGGCCATTGTGTAAGTGGACGGGGAGTTGTGTGTCGAGTCTGGAAGTAAGTGGTCAAGTTGGATACAATTAATATGAATCTATTTACACTTAAATGAAAGGCGGGAGATCTCTCTAAATATATGTGTGTGTGTTTTAAAATTGTACACAACTGTGGTTTATTAATGTAATATGAGTAATGTCGTTGAAACTCAGAAACGGGCGTCGGGCACGGAGACGGAGACGGACCAGTGGGGCCGTATGACGAATTGCGCCCGTGGCTGCCACTTTGTGTAGCCGTTTATCCGGTGTATTAGAAATATAGTAGAAGCGTATTAGAATGGAATAATTGGGGGAATCGTCTGCAAGTGATGTAGTACTTGTAGGAATAGGATATGGAGACACGTTGGGGGGCGTTGCATCTTGCACGCAACGAGTCGGAATATTCCAGTACGAAGCGACCTACGAGACGAAGCGGCTTAGTTATTGTATTACGCTACGTGCCTCATTAGAATGTTTTCTTCCATAAGAAATGCTCAAATATATCACAAAGCTAATAAAGACGCCAGGCAAATTCCTTCATGGTGGTCCAACGCCATTTTAATCCCATGCCCATCTTTCCAGCTACCGTCTCCCCTCAACCTCTCTTCCTCCTCTCATATTAAATCTTGCCTTGTCTATAAATCATATTTTCAAAAACACCCCCCGGATCCGCAAAATTCAGCGTCCGCTTGCCCTCCTTGGCATCCTGGCGCCGAGTCGGGGGCGCCCCTATATCCGACACCAGACTGCGTGCCTTTTGGCGCATGCTGCGGCGCTTCTTGACTTGTCCCTTTGATTCCTTTCCGAGCTTTGCTTCGACGAGGATGGCGGGGTCTTCTTTGATGATGCTGTAGGTTGTTGAGGAGGAGAGGGTGGATGCTGCGTCGGATGAAGTTGATTCGCGACGCATGTTGGGCAGATTTTTAACAATTCTTTTTCTTTTTCTTTTTTTTTCTCTCTTTTTAAATAGTTCAAGAGTCTCAGGTTTTGGAAAAAAACAGCCCGAGTATGGGATATCGGCTATGGTAAAGTAGATGCTTGGTCCGATGGCAGAGTATTCGCGCGGGATTGATTCCAGATCGCTGTATGGAAGTGCCTAGGATTCCGCGAGTCGCGTAGGCTCGCTATGTCGAGGACACACAAGCAAATAATGAGGCGCTTTTTCGCCGAGAGAAGGTTTAACGTACTCTCAATCTCTCGGCGCCAGAATGATCAAAAGAGAGATAAATGTAGAGGTGAGGAGTGGAGGGCAAAAGCGCCAAGGCGAGCCGTGCTTCTTATGTATGGTTGCCAGCCTGTATCCAAGTGCCGCCTCCAAGCACTCTGACGAAAGGCAGCGAGATTTCGACCTGGGGTGGCGTACTGTGTCAGTCAGTGGGCTAGACTTGCGTGTGGCTTGATGTATTAATTACTCGCAAACAGCAGGGTCGGTGATGGGAGAGCTCAGCTTACCCCACACATACCTCGTGGCGCTGGGATGATGAGAGGCCTCTGGGTTACAAGACTGTGCTGGGGTAGCTTGGGGCTTTGGGATGCCGGGATCTGGTGAGCGGCTCAGCAATGACGCTATGCAGATGCTGGTTTAAAGACGTTTCTGCGGATATAGACACAGCTAAGAGCTAAAGCATCGCTGTCAGCATGCCATCCTGGTACGCAAGCTGGGTACGATGATTCATAATTTGCTGAAATTTGGGTTTGAATTATTTACTAAAGCCAAGCGCTATAATAGGAGCCATGTCTGTTTGAAATAATTCCACTGAATCGTAAGGATGCTAGATTGCAGCCAAACTCGCCCCTTGTAAAAGCAACAGATAATATATACAAGAACGCCCATGCGCCAATACGTTGTAGTTTGGTATCTCTTTTTCCAGATAAACACACTCAAGCCCTAAATCAATGCAAAGTTCCAAAACGGCCCTCAACGTGCCGGCGCAGCTCCCTTGACCTCCTCGGCACCAAACCGCAGCGAGGCCTGCACGCGACGCTGGCCTAGGTCTTGCATCTTGCCGGTCAACTGGTTATTCTTGTCCAGGGCAACAATCTCATCTGCGCCGCCAATGCTGACGCCATTGATCAGTACGTTGGGCACCGTGCGACGGCCGGTCTTGGCCTCGAGCAGGTCTTGCAGTTCCGAGCCCAGCGGGTCCTCGTCCAACTCGACGACAAAGGGCGTGGGTTCAATGTTGTATTTCTCGAGGATGATGCCCTTGGCGCGTTTCGAGTATGGGCAGTATGATTTGGAAAAGATGACAACTGTAATCAACAATGATTAGCTTTTTCCTTCTTTTTCTTGCTGCGTGGCTAAACCGTTTTTAAAGTGATGTTGGGGATGGGTCAAAAGCTTTAATTTACCTGGACTCTTTTTCAGGAACCCGTTGAGCTTCGTCTCAGCAGCCGAAACAGCCTCCTTTTCCTGCTTGGGAGCATCTTCACCGACAACATCCGCAGGGTTCTTCTGTCCGTCAGCGGCGCTGCCAACACCAACCAGCTTGCTGGGAACGTCTGGTTTGTTGGGTGACTTCTCGTTGGCTTTGTCCTTGGCATCCTGCTCGGCCTTGCCCAGGCGCTGCTGCAGATCCTGGCCAGCCTTTTTATCATCGGCGTCGACGTCGCCGTCGCCATCTCGGTCGGCAGGTATGTGGCCTGCCTGCTTGCCCGTCCCCGTGTCGACGATTACTTGGCCGGGCGCGCGGCCGTGCATCGCGTCCATGGTCTTGTGGTAGAAATCTGAGGGACGAGCATCGCCGCCGTTGAGGCCCGAGGTGTAGAAGAGGACAAAGACGACTGTGACGATGAAGGCGAGGGTGAGGAGGCGTATTCGGCGTGCAGAAGGCATTTCTGGGGGGTGGTGTGATGCGGATAGAGGTCGGAGAGTAAGGGGTGAATCGCAAACAGAAAACTTTGGCCGGAAGAGGCGTGCAAGATTGGGCGGCTATAGCAAGATTCGTAGGTATCGAGTGAGGTTTATTTGATGCTTATTAATGTCGTGATTGGTCGATTAGAGATGCGTGTCGAAGCTGCAAGTTGGGGAATATAGGGTTCAAGCATTCATTGCATGACAAGCTTGGCTGGCAAAAGGAGAAGCAAAGCGGCTTACTGTACGTACGGAGCACCACTTGGCCGCTGGTTGGACCCACTTGCGCGATTGGCGGCCCGTCATGGCCACACGACTCTGATGGTGTATTAGATAAGAGGACGTGATTATCAGTTAGAGTACGTGATGGATTAAATGCGCACAGAGCGGTCCTACCAGATTTCGTAATGATCCTACAAAGATTAAAAATGTTAAAGCAAGCGCATTTATAAACCATGTCAAGCATGAAATCTTTCACCTACCATCTCCCATACAATGAGCGTTCGGCAAGGCATTTGCACGGGTAAATCGTTTGAAAGGCAGACACCGAAAAAAAAACTGAAAAAAAAAGGGAAAAGTGTAATGACGCACTTTACATCACCCAATCAGATAAACAACGTATACTTAAAATAATAAGGTTGCAGAGACCCTGTGGAAACTGCTAGTCACGGCCACGATGGGTTTGTTAGTGGCCGAGCAAGACCCGTGTAAAGCCTCGCCCGGCCAACTAAAACGAGATTTCGGTGCGGATATCGAATGAGACAGGCGGTTCTGCCATTGCTAGAACGGACGGATATCAGGCCTTATGACGTTTCTGTGTGAGATTGGGGGGTGACTTTGCGAACAAGGCATTGTGACCTAGATGAGCCAAACGGGTTTAAAAGGACAGATGATAACGTCTGGTTGGCGAGTTGAGGGAATTGGTTGACAAGACTCTATTAATCACTTTCAGCTTATCACCCTAAAAACCACTGAGAAACTCAAACTAACAAACCGTTATCATGGCAAAATATCAAGATCTACGAGTAGCCCTCATCATTGGCATATGCTCCCGAGCACTCATCGTGGCTCTCGTCATTGCAGCAATGGTGTTGCAAATTCCAGCAAATTTCCAGATACCTTTATGCTTGCATTTACAGGAGTAAGAATTTTATTGTCTTCTGTCTTCTGCATGATTACAAAAAAAAAGATTAAAGCGGCAGACAGATTACTTTAATCCGACGGCTGGGCTTACACCAACTCACGCTTCCCTTTGGGAGCCGCTATTATCCTGATTGAGTTGATACTCATGGGACGAGCAATTCGAAACCTCAGAAACGTCGCTCTCCGCATCTTTGCCGTCACTACTACCGCATTGGCCATTACAAGCAAAGTCATTTTGCTCTGGCTGCTCATTGTCGTCTTTGTATTCACGTTGGCTGAATTCAAGCCGCGGAAGACTACAACGTCGCCCTCCCTCCATGCTTCTTCCGCCCAAGCCTCCGCACGACTCGACGTCATGCACCAGTCCGATCGGCATGCGGGGGGCGAAAACAAAAACAGTGGGAATCTCCTCTCTCTCTCTCTCTCTCTCTCTGTCTGAACGAGGCAGATGTGCCGAAACCCCGCGCCCCCCATGCTCTTCTCCGCGCTAATAAGCTGCCTACTAACTCGGCAAGACGGCCGCCGGAGACGGCAGACCCAAGCATAACCAGGTGAGTGGCCCGAGGTATAATGGCCAAAGCGACCTGCTCTTTTGACATCCAGTCTAGCCCGTGCGGTGTCTGTAGATCTTCCACCCCCAGAGAGGAGCCTTTTTGAGAAACTCAGCAGCGGGGAAACTTTCAATCGACTGTTTATAACTTGCTCCTGTACACTTCCATATTTTTCTCTCTCGGCGAATTGAGCGCTCGTCTCATCGTCGTGCTCTCTTTAACCGGCTTCATCCTCCCACCTCTGGTAGCTGCTCCCACCTTGGAGCCGTTCACCTCGGTCGCTTTCGGTCAGCTCCCGCCTCTATTTTTACCCGCCAACAACCGAACCCCAACAACGGTCGCTTCGCCGTCATCATCATCATGGGCGAGTTGCAAGTCTCCAAGACGACTCGCATCGTCGAGCTGGTCCACCGCATCTGCGTCCTGGGTCCCTGCTTTGTTGCCATCATCGTTGCGGCAACCAGTGTTTACCCGGGCGGCTACATGATTGCATTCATCTTTGTACGCAGCACAGGTCCTTTCCTTTTGCTTTATTTATACTTTTTATCTCCCCCCCCCCCGCCGCTTTGATCGCTAACCTATACTTACTCATTAGGGTGGACTTGCTCTGATCCTCGACTTTGCTCTCGTCTGCAAGGCCGTCTGGTCCCTCGTCACGGCCAGGCCCGTCCAAGCCTTCAACAGCATCACCGCCGGCATCACCATCCTTGTGGACCTGATTCTCGTGGCATTGTTAATTGTCGCCGGTGTCTTTGCTTTCCGCGGCCTGGGTCCTACGTTTACCGACGACTATCGCAAAAAGTACGGCGGCTATGATCGACGTATTGCCAGCGGTGTTTTGTTTCTCCTCTCTTGGTATGCCCCATCCATCTTTCCACTACTTCTCTGCAATTAAGCGTGGCCTTATTGACCTTTTTCTTTACTTGGCAGCTTTATCCAGCTCGTGCCGACCCTGATGGTCGCGTCTAGGACCAAGCGTGCGTACGATGCCGAGCGCAACGCCAAGGACAAGACACGTGAATACAGCTAAACAAACTTGACGCAAATTATCTACGGCGTAGCTAGCCATCCACTGGTGGTGGCTAACTTTAATTGAAATCTTTTTACGACACACTCACTTACGCTTAAAACGCTCAAACGCATGATTTTGGGAGTACCTTTGGTTTTGATATTGGAAAATGGGATGATATACAATACCCGCAACTCCTGCCTTTGCCAATGTAATGGTTCATGATTCTTGTCAATTTTTTCTTAGCATTTTTAAACAGAATTACACTCATTTGGGGAAGAAACTTTTGCAGATGACATCTGTGTGTTTTTATTGTAGAACCCATAAAGGATAGTATTAGAGTTAGACGTCTAGTTTTGCTTTCTATCTAAAACAAAAAGAAAAAGAGAAAAATCAGACCAAAAAAAGTGGCCAGCCCTTTTTTGGCCTTGGTTTGAAAATAAACCTTGCGCCCAGTCAATGAGCAACCAGGAGCTCGAAGAATTGAACAAGAGTCTGAGGAAAGAAAGGAGTGTCGGCGAATTCCACAGATGGTGGTTCTCAATGATGGTTCTGTGCTACCCAGCCGAAAAGGAGCGACGAGATGAAAGATGCAGAGGAGTATAAAAGGAAAGAAGTTCCAGATCCAGCCGGAAACGTATAAAATCAAGTCCGCCAAAACGCCGAAAGAAAGAGAGAAATTCCCCAGATGGTGGTTCCCGTGGTTGTTCGGTGCTACCCACCCGAAAAGGAGCGACGAGATGAAAGATGCAGAGTATAAAAGGAAAGAAGTTCCAGATCCAGCCGGAAGCGTATAAAATCAAGTCCGCCAAAACGCCGAAAGAAAGAGAGAAATTCCCCAGATGGTGGTTCCCGTGGTTGTTCTGTGCTACCCACCCGAAAAGGAGCGACGAGATGAAAGACAGAGAGGAGTACAAAAAGGAAAGATATTCCAGATCCAGCCGGAAATGTATAAATCAAGTCCCCCAAAAACGCCGAAAGAGAAGAAAGCCAGGTCCAGCCGTATTAAATAAACCGCCCCGATAACGCCAAAGATAACGCCAAAGATAACGCCAAAAAGAAATGTCAAAAAAGAAACGCCAAAAAGAGCACCAAAAAAGAACGCCAAAAAAGAATGCCAAAAAAGAACGCCAAAAAAGAACACCCAAAAAGGACACCAAAAAAGGACACCAAAAAAGAACACCAAAAAGAAATGAGAAACGCCAAAAAGAACACCAAAAAGAAGAAGTCCCAAAAAATGTTTGAAAAAAATAAAAGAGAAAGCCCAGCTTCGCATCTCAAAAACGAATGTCGAGTAGGATAAAGCGAGCAATTAAGCCCTGAAGCGTCGTGGCATTTTGCGAACAGCATAGCCATGTCCAGCATGGCCGTGCCCCGACTCTGTATGTTTTACCAAGTTGTGTAAAGGAATGTCATTGTGCCATCCGGCAACGTCACGCTTCAAGCTGTGCATTGCGATATGGCCCTGGTGGCGTGAATGAGAGGATGGCGCGGCTTGTATACCGGATACTGCCAGGGCCAAGACGAAAAGATGGGACCAGGTAGGTAGGAATGACATGGTTTTCCGCAAGTAAGACTCCTTTGCGCCAGCAGAAGAAAAGAGTAAAGAAGAAAAAAGACTTTTGCCCGAGTGTTTAACTGAGGTGAATGAGCGAAATGAAGGATGAAACGGTGCCTAGATAACTTGGCTCACATTTGAATTTTGTTGCGATGGGGATTGAGTATGGAAAGGAGCTGTGTTGGTTGTGTGTTGGTTGATGGAAAAAAAAAGATTTGGACTTTCATGGGAAGAAACGATCAACTTTATACTTTGTCCCCCCATCTTCATGAACTCTACTGTAGAGTTGTTACCAGCCTCTTTTCATAGAGATACGACCATAATTGTGAACCATTGCGCGGGCTGGTGGTGGTTGTCTGTCAGCCCACCCACGCATCACAACGGCACCGACTGGAATGCTGGTGGTTCGGTGCACCCAGCCCCGACTAACAATGAGCTTGGAGTGCACCGGAGCCGTTATACTATGCAGTACAATTATTTGTAAATTTGTGGAGGCTTGCTAAATATATTTTGGCGGCCGGAAATAGAGTCATGGTTCGATTCCAGCTTTTCTAAAGTATGCGGATGTACGCATCTCTATACCGTGAGGTGGGATGTGCTCGTATGGGCGGCTAGTGATGCTGACTTGGGCTGTTTCGTGAGGAACGTTGGTCAAACAGAACGGGCCCATGTCACGTAACATGAGGATTTTCATCACCAAATTTGATAGTCTTTCTTTTTCCCCCCAAGTCATGGCTATTGTGAAGCGTTGTGCATGCAAGAGATGCGATCTACTAGCATTTTAAAGCCAGTCGGCTGCCGGTCCCCCAAAGGTCCCGCTATTTTGCCCCTTCGACCAATCATAACCCGCCATGTTCCTAGTTTCCGCCTTATCTTGCAGTGGCCACAGCGAACCATCTGCGCTGGCAGACAGACAGTGACAGCTTGTTCGAAAAACTTCTAGAGCCACATCATCCACACATCCACTTACAATACAAACTGTCCTTTTCCGCAACCTGACTCACACGCTTAATCACTACGTTTGCAATTATATATAATTCATCTTCATCTTCATTTTCCTTTTCAACTGTGTGTTTTCTAAGCCCTCACTTTTTTCCTTTTTTCCTTTTTTTTTCTCTTTTCTTTCACATTTCTCCGGCGTGGTTAGCGGCCATATCACACACAGCCCACGCCAAATCATGCCGTCGCCACGCTCAAGAGTCCAATGGCCGTTCCTCTTCGCCATTGTCCTCAGCATCGTCCTATTCGTCATCTCAGCCCCCGCTGCAGCTTCAGCTTCAGCATCACAAGCAGACAAAGACTCAAAACCAGATCTAATATGCCATACGAGCGACCCCCAAGACTGCTACCCACGCGTCTTTGAGCCGACAGATGACTTCCAAGTTCTCCACGAAGACCAGGAAATTCCCAACGGGCTCCACGTCCGTCTAAACATCAACACTGGCAAAAGGGAAGCCAAGATTAATGTCCCCGGTGAGAGCGATCCGTCGCTCGAGGGTCTGCCCGTCGAAGAGGGCATCGTGGCGGTTGAGCCAGAAGCTAGAGACGAGCCATTCATCCCCAGTGGCGCACCAGAGTATGAATCTGCGGGCAAGGTCAAAGGCCCGCAACGCGAGGCGCAGGCTTTCATTGACGCCATGAAGATGCTCTCGTCGGGCAAGGTCGAAGACGAAGAGGCATTCGACACTGCGCTGGATGGACTCGAGGAGCTCGCGCACGACATGTACTACGGTCTCAAGGTCACAGAAGACCCGGCTGTGTTGAAATCGCTCTTCTGCCACATGGCCGGCCTCGAGGCTCCGGCTACCAAAGGCAGCGTCCCTCGAGACCAGCAAGCCGCCGCCATTATTGCCGGTAGCCTGCAAAACAACCCAACCGCCCTGACCGAAGTAGTCAAGGTATGGGACAGCGTCATGGGCCACAAGTGTCCCAAGACCGGCAAGCTTCTCCGCGACAACTTTTTTTCCTGCGTCACGCCGCCTGCCATTATAGAAGACGGCACGCAGGCCAACGTGGCCGCGTCGAGAATCAAGGCCCAAGTAGCCGCCATCAACGGGCTAATCAAGGACCCGTCCATCCGACGCGACTTCTTCCGCCAAGACGCAATGCGCGATCTCCAGCGCGTGCTTGTCCTTGATGACAAAGTGTGGACTAGTGCTCAGCGCAAGGTCTGCCAGCTTGTCCTCGACAACTTCCTCGACGAGGAGATGGGCGCCGTGTTGGGCCAGTGGCCGACAGGACCCAAGATTGCGGACGATTATTGCAAGCGTGAAGAGTGGCGCACCGCCGAGGGCTGCTGGGACTATAACGTTGCTCGCGTAGCCAAGGCGGGCAAAGGCGATTGGGCGAATGATTTGCTTAAGCGGTTGACCAAGGTGAGGAAGAGTGGCAAAGTGCCGGAGCATGTTGAGCTATAGACTACCGGCTGTACGATTAAGAGATGAAGATATACCCATAATGCATATCTCTGTTTATTATATACTACAACTTTCCTCTAGTTCGATGTAAAACCTCAATTAATGTCAGTGTGGCCATCGTGTTGTTCTGGCAGCGAATTTCTGCGTGCACGTACGAGGTAGTCACCATGTGGGTATTGCCTCTAAAAAAAGCTGCACCTCAGAACGTCAAGACAACCAATAACCTCCAGCCACAAACCACTCACTCTCATGTATGGACAAGCCTCACAAGTAATCGGTCACTTTGTTCAATCGCCACCATGTCTTCGATATCAACACGACCACATCCCACAAAAGGCCGCGCTCTCTACGCCACAAAATCCTTCAAAGCAGGCCAGGTCATTGCCGCCTTTACACCACTGCTACTCCTCCCAACCCTACCCCATCTCACCACCGTCTGCGCCTACTGTCTAAAAGCCAGCTCCCCACGGCCATGCTCTCGCTGTCGCGCCGCGTACTACTGCGACGCCAGATGCCAGGCGGCAGCGTGGTCCGCGGGCCACAACAAAGAGTGCGCAGCCCTGATAGCCAATGTGCCCTCGTCAAAGCGCCGACGGCAAATCCCCACGCCTGTGCGGGCTCTTGTACAGATTCTCCTGAGAGATGGGTCGGAAAACGACTTGGTGGCTGCGGTGGATGGGCTTGAGGGCCATGCAGCGCAGAGGAGAAGGACGGAAAGATGGGCAGACTTGGAAATGATGGCTATGGGAGCCTGTACGTTTTCTGGCAAAGGGACGAGTGAGGATGTTGTTCGTAGGGCGGTTGATATACTATGCAAGGTAATTAATCACTTTTGCGGGAGGGAGAGCTCGAGAGAGAGAGCTAAGCTGACTGGGTCAAGATACAAACGAATGCATTTCACAGATTTGATGCAGACTTGGGACAGGTTGGCATCTTCCTGGAGCCGACGCTAGCCATGGCAAATCATTCGTGTGTACCAAATGCAATGGTTCAGTTTGTGGGTAGAAAGGCAATTCTCAGGGCCGAGACCGATATCAAGCAAGACGACGAGGTTGAAATATCTTACACTGGTACGTTTTGCAGGCCGGTGACATATGACAACAGCACTAACAGAGTCAGATTATACAAACCCGACTCTGATGAGAAGGCAAGCTCTTGCGCCATACAATTTTGAATGTCAATGCCGTCGCTGCACAGATGACTTGACAGTGTACCAAGTATGCGCATCGTCACCGAATATTGAGCTAAACCAATACAGTCTGGCATCCGACACGCAAAAGCTTCGCCACCATCCAGCCGGCAAAAGCAGCAACAAGACAGCCGTCGCGCGCTCGCAGGGAGAGGAAGCAATGATGACGACAAATTCACAGATTATGCCAGAGGAATTACCAGAGCGCAAAGCAGCCCTCCGTGGCCAACTTGCCGCATGCCGCAATCTCATTGCCGAAGACCTCTGGGCCGTCTCTCCGCTACCACAGGTTTTAACAGAGTTATCAATCTACTATGCTGAAGACGGCGACTACATTTCCGCACTGGCCGTTGCAAATTTTGTGTCTTCGCGATGCGATCCACATCGCTTCGTGGCGCCGTTTCACCCAGTCAGAGCAAAGAATCTCTTCATGATGGTCAAGCTGCTGTCCAATACTGCCGCAGACACTGCATCTTCAAGCACAAGCGTACAAAGAAGCAAGCCTTCCGCAACTGTGGCTGATCAGATTCGCAACGCTCTGCAGGATATTGACCAGGTTTCTTTGTCGCAGATGCTGCTGTACATGGTTCTCGATTCGGCGCCGGCTGCGTATGCAGCTGAGTGGGAGCTTTCCATTCTGGCCAAGGAAATTATGGACGGTATAAGTAGCCTTCAAGGAAGAGAAAAGGAACAGTCTCTGATAGATGCCTGGAGGAAGAATCCATCCGAGGACAGGAACAAGGCGTTTTTTGAATATGCAGTGGTTCAACAGGTGGACATCTTGGCAGAGCTGGGGAGAAGAGTCATCTCTGACATTTTCTAATTCAGGTCTATACATAATATAAATATTCAATATTATACAAACAAAAACAACCTTGCGAGATTCCAATTCATTACTACGCTTAATAGATAGAGCTTCCTACCAAAATAGGTAGTCCACCTTCAAAGTGGGGCTTTTCCAACCTCGAACTACATTTTCACTTTCTCTCCGTCATCCAAACCAAAAACTTCTGCCCAGACAACGCTTCCTCTACGAACTAAACCTTTGCAGCAACGACCCAAGAGACGATTTACATGGCTTCCGCGCTGCGCCAATGGTAACATTCCTCAGGGACAAGCTTCACCGCGCCAAAACGTTTGCGCGCACCCTCCTCGGGTTCCCTTCTGAAGCGCAAGACGACAACACTCGCGAAGCACCGCCCAACATGGCCGCCGAGACGAATACAGACGCCAGCGGGCTTGAAAAGACCGAATCTGCGAATGGAAACGGCAGCATGAGTGCAAGCGGTAGCCTCAAGCGCGCGAGCCCCCACGATGGCCACGACGATGAAGCCAGCCAAACGAGCAAGAAGGCCAAGGATGACGCTAATAATGAAGATGGGCCTTGGACAGTCGTGGCGCGGTCGACAAAGAAGAACAAAAAGGTGCCTCGGCCAGGAAAGAATTACCCAAACATCACCTTTTCGAACAATGCCCGCTTGCAGTCGAAAATTGGGATCCATAACCTGCGCGACCTGGTTACGTACATCTTTGCCGACGGCACAGGGCCGCAATGGGTCGCCGTCTCGCACCGGCCTGCATTTCGCAAGATTGTTGCGCTCATGATTCCCGGTTTGGAGGAGGACATGTTTAAGCCTGGCGTGGATTTCGCTACATACAACGACCAAGTCGCCGAGCGAGAGTTGGCACCTACTTCAACCGGCTCGCCGGACGAGTACTACCCACGAAGCTTGCATAAAGATAAACTGCCCGAGGCTCTGCAGTTTTTTGCAGACATCTTTTCGCATCTGTGGCCTGTACGGACTCCAGGAGATGACAGACATGGCAAGATGCACTCTCCCATGGCCGCGTTTCTCACCGCGCCCGCACCAAAGAAGCAGCAGCAGCAGCAGCAACAAACTTCACCCGGTATAAAACCCGCTCGCGAACCTCAAGGCTGGAAAAACGAACGCACTTCCATTACCGAGTTCCTTGCCAGCGCATTCGAGCTTTCAGAAAACGGCTTCCTCGTACACCCAGCGCTACTCCCCTCGGGCCTGCAACGCGACAACTTCACCCTCCCAGAAGGCTGGGTAACAACCCACGTCACCAACCTCGAAGACGGCACCGTGCCAGACGCCGAGATCCAAAAGGGCAGCGTCACCGCCGGCCGTCAAGTGCTAGCCATAGACTGCGAAATGGTCCTCACCGGGGAAAGTGAATTCGCCCTCGCCCGAGTCAGCATAGTCGACTGGTCCGGCCAAGTCATCCTGGACGAGCTCGTAAAACCCACGAAGCCCATCACAGACTACCTCACCCGCTTCTCTGGCATAACCGAAGAGCTCCTCGCGCCCATAACAACCACCCTCTCCGACATCCAATCCCGCCTCCTCAAGCTGCTCACGCCACAAACCATTCTCCTCGGCCACTCGCTCGAATCCGACACCAAAGCCCTGCAAATAAGCCACCCCTTCATCGTCGACACGTCCCTCCTCTTCCCACACCCTCGCGGCCCACCTCTCAAATCCTCCCTCAAATACCTCGCCCAAAAATACCTCTCTCGCGAGATCCAAAAGGGCGGCGGAGGCGGCACCGGAACGTCCTCAACCCAAGGCCACAACTCCATCGAAGACGCCAAAACCTGCCTCGACCTAGTCAAACAGAAATGCGAACGCGGCAAAGCCTGGGGCACATCCGACTCGCAGGGCGAAAACCTCTTCCGCCGCCTCGCCCGCGCAGGAACAACCTACAAAGCCCAAGGCGGCGACGCGGCCCTCGGCGGGCTCGAAGTCGGCAAGACCAGCGCCGCAGTCGACTGGGGCGAGCCAGCGCGCGGCTACGGCGGCGGCGCAACCTACGCGCTGGGGTGCAGCGACGATGAACAAGTCACGACAAACGTATTACGTGCTGTGAATGGCGATCCAGACGGGGAGGAAATCCGCGGCGGAGGCGTAGATTTCACCTGGGCGCGGTTTAGGGAACTGGAAGCGCTGCAAGGGTGGTGGAACTCGAACCGCACAGAGAATAGCAATAGCGACGGCGGGCCACCGACGACAGCACAAGATGACGACAGCAGCTGCAGTTTGGAGGCAGCGGTAAAGCGCCTAACGGCAAGATTGCAACGCATCTACGCCGCCTTGCCGCCCTGTACCGCGCTGATAGTGTACACTGGCTCCGGCGACCCGCGTCGCATGGCACAGCTGCAGGGATTGCATGCGCAGTGGCGTAAAGAGTATAACACGCCGGGGATGAAGTGGGATGAATTGAGCGTCAAGTGGACGGATACAGAGGATCAAGAGCTGCGGAGGGCGGTGCAGAGGGCGAGGTCTGGCATGGGGTTTATTACTGTAAAGTGATATTTGATGTTGATACCCATTTTAAATTTAAAAGTTGGTTTATTACAAGACACATTATGAACAAAAAGGTCTTTGGTAATGAATGACTAAAAATGTGTGCATGTCATTAGTAAATATTGGCCAAGTCAAATAAAGTAACCAACAGGTAAATAATCCAACTCTCCACTATAGAATGTCCAAATAGAAAAGACAGCTCAGCCCAAAAATAACCACAAACAAATAAAGAGCTTCAACTCTTGTTCTTTTATTGCATGACAAAAACATTTTCCCTGATTTAATACCATTCTTGACCTTTGCTTGTCAATTTAAAGGGGTTACTCCATTTTAATGTATACCCTTTTCCTATCTTTATTCCTTGCTCTCATTCAGAGCGGATTCTATACCATCATCGTACATTGAAGAAGAAGAAAAGGAACGTCATTATATAAGCAATAGACGACAAAAGTTACTGCAGCTTGGGCGTGCCATTTTCATCAACTAGTTCCGCCTGGCTGCCGCCCAGCAGCTCGCGACTAGGTCGCGGGTCTATGCGGCTTATGGGGTGTTGACGAACGACGCCAAAGCTTGCAGGTCGTTCATTGCGCTGTGCCTCGAGATCAACGTCGATAAAATCGTTGGATGCCTCCATGGATGACCGAGAAGAAGTACGTTTCTGAGACTTTGTTCTCTGGAATGGCAAGTTCGGCAGTCGAGGAATCCCTGACAGAGACGTGCTTTGCCTGTGGCCGCGCATCGAACTGCCGTCATGGGACTCGACTATACTTAGTGACGGTGCGTGACGATGGCTGATGTGACCCGAGTCTCTCTTAGAGCTCTTTCGTGGAATATCCGGGGCATCATAGTCATCGTCGCTTACTCCGTCCCTATCGAGGTGTTCACTGACTGGGCTCACCGGAGCCTCGGCGTCCGAATCTTGGGGGTCTCCGTCATGCGTCAGTAAAGGTTCCGGCTTCTTTACTGACTTGGGAGATCTCTTAAGACGAGGCTCATCTTCGTCATCCGAGTCGATTGGCCCATTTCTCAGCACACCCAAGGCCACGGGAATACCCTCTGGTGGCGTCTCATCGCCAAAGCCAGCATTTCGGGCCATGGCAGGCGGCATCCTCGAGCTGCGGACAACCTCAAAGCCCTTGGCCTTGTCTTTGCCCTTGCCACCAAAAATGTTGCGGAACCAACCGGTGGCTGTGGCAATCGGCCCAGTAGGATCAGCCGGGCCAGTTCCAAGCTTGCGCCCTGGGAACTCAGAGTTGAGAGCAGGGCCACGGACGCCATAGTAGAAGTCGACTTCTCTGGTGGAGTAATCCGGGCGGTTCGGTGGTGTGCCAAGAGCGACGTTGCTGCCGCCGGGGCCGGCCATGGCTCCCGGTGGTGCAGGAGTCGGGCCCCGGGAGATGTCACCTCCAGTGTCGCCAGGCTCGTGGGGCGGGCCAGGCGGCTGAAGCCCTCCTTGTGCAATTCCAAGGCCACCAGGACTGGCTCCCAGGGGACTGGCTTCAAGCGGGGAACTGTCTCCTCCTAGAGTATTGCGGTGTCTCCTTGGCGGTCGGTAGTAGGGATCTGCTGCCTCAAGGCTCGCAAGAGTGACGTGGCCAGGTCGTGCCGTATTGGGTGACGCGATGAAAGAGTACGTGCTTGCCTCACCAGGCGTCCCTGGGATGTACGAGGTCGGGCTATCCAGTGTTCGCTGATTATTCGAGTATGCGTCGACGCCATCAAAGACAGAGCTTGTTCGCGTGTTCCTATTGTTAGCGATAATGTTGCTCAAGCTGGCGCCAGACGTGCTGCGGAGTCTGGTGTTGGGCATAACGTAGCCTGCCCTGCTCGACTTTTCGGCTTCAATCATGGCCGAGGTCGAGAGCTGGCTTGCTCGTGAAGGGCCTGGACGCTGGGGCTCGCGCTTGTTTAGCTGTCGCATGCCAAATATCTTAGTCAGACCACCACGGGTCTGACCGGACGCATCATCGGTTCCGGCACCAAGCATGCGGGCAATCACCTCTACAATGGTTTGCAGAGCGCTCAAGAAGAAGCCAAATACAAGAACACAGCCATGGACGAGAAGAATGGCATAGCCTATCCAACCCTTGGAGCCTTCCGTAACACCAAGCGATGGAACAAAAGCCACCATGAGCAAGATGCTGACCAAGCGCAGGACCGAGAAGCCTGTGTGGTAGGCGTTCATGGACGTTGGCGAGTGGAAAGGCCTGGCGGCATGCAATGTGAAGATGTGGACAACTTCGCAAATGGCGAGTATGACGACCTGCGCAACACCACTCGGCTGAACGGCACCAATGGCAATACCCCGGACAATCTGAACCATGACAGGGATGAGCGCAAAGGTTGCCGCGTCGTCCGAGAATGTGTTGTAGAGAGGGCCGTACCTCAATACAATGGGCAAGTCGTCAAAAAGCACGGATTTCGGTCGGGTCGTGAGGATAAGATAGAGCAAATATGCAGCGAAGCCGATGAGGACGACAAGAGTAATGGCAGCCAGAGCAACTGTGTACGCGGGTGCATTCTTGGCGATGACGAGTTGATAGGCGGACAGGGCTACAATAGGAAGTAGCATATAGTTGAAGACGATGCGAATGACGTTGCCAATGGAAAAGGGGATATTCTTGGAACGAAGATCTTCCTCGGCTGTATTAGTTGCCTTTCGGTAGACCCATTGGACGAGGAAACCGGCCTGGATTGCCACAAACGTGGCGGCAATAATGACACACAGCCAGACCATCATGCCAGCCCAAATGTCCTGATCGTCGCCCATGCCAATCAGCTGGCCAAGTTCTTCCAGGCCATACCTTGCATCGGTTACATAGATGCCATCCATGACAGCCTGGTAGCCCGGCTTATTTGTGACGAGACTTTCGTTGAACATTATACTCGACCATCCAACCTGGCTTACGACGGGTTGGTAGAAGCCGGGATACGTCAAGGACAGGCCACCAGTGAGCACGACAAACTGCAGATACTGCAAGCAATCACCAAAGCCCGGCGTGACGAGCCTCAATTGGTCCGCATCGCGGCCGTAGTTGGAAGACCACTGGAAGATGTCGGTTGAACCCCATGGGCTAAAATTGCCGGCAAAGACGACGGCGAAGCCGACCAGCACAAGGATGGCGAGAGGCACAAACTTGATGACGTCGGCAATGGAGCCTAGATCGGGGGTGAGAACCGAAGAGATGCAACCAATATTTGTGGCCTGGAGATCGCCGTTGATGAGAAGTAGAGTCGTCGCGAAAGAAGCAAAGGAGTACGAGGAGTAAAAGTTGTGTGTAATGTTCATCGACGGGTACTTGGAGAGGCTTTGAGGAATTGCGCTAGCCACAAGTCAGCAGAGTAATGGCATGACCTGTCCGATCGACTGAGAACTTACATGGGAGTCTGGTTAAAGAGTGGCGGGAGGGGACAGGATCCATTGGTCAAGGCATCCCGGCAAAAGTCAACAGGGTCGTTGACGGGCTGGTAAGTGAGGACCTCGACGCGGCGGAACAAAGTAGTGGCTAGTTTGCCGTCCGAGTCGGAGCGAGCGATCTTGCCATCCGTCTGCTCAATGTCTGACCAATAGTTACTGGGATCGTCTGGAGGGGGCAGTCTTTTACCAGACTGCGAGCCCTTGACGTCTCCCCAGACGACATATTGGAGTGTCCGCTTGCTACCCTCTGTAGCATATGAAGCATCGGCCCATATGGGAACCCATTGCAGGCCAAAAGGTTCGTCATGTTGTGTGGATTCAGACAGGCAATTCGTCAGCGGAACGTGCACAGCCGCAGCGGGTGTGACTATGAGAGCAAGCAGTGCGAAAGCTAGCAACGTCGACGCAGTGAGGACCCTATCGAACTTGGGGAGTATGCGTCGTGATCGAGCCGGGCGTAGCTGTGTATGTGAAGGGTGCTGTTGCAGGCCAGCAGGAGCGTCTATCGTCGAGGGTGGACGGGCCATGGCGACGTTCTGTAAAGGTCTATTTGAAGCTAGTGGTTTCGACGAGGCGGCATATCGTGATCGACGGCAAGCTATTTGATTCGAGTTTCGCATGTCTGGGCGGCCAGCTTGCAGGCTCATTTCCGCGGTGTGCAGGGCCAAGCAGGATAGGCAGCGAAAACAAGAAGCGTCGCACGATTCAAAGACGGGCCCGGTGTGTGGAAGGAGAAAGTATCGGCGACTCAGAAGAGAAACATGGTCGGGCATGCAACGCGGAGCCTGATTAAGAATTAGGTAGAGGCCAGTAATGAAACGAGGACTGCGGCAGGTCCTGGTATGATTGAAGCGGCAGCAAGCAGAGGGCAGAATCGAATAAACGAGCCGCAGAGGAATAAAGAGATGCTATTAACGAGAGTCGGGAAGAGAGAGGAAAAGGAGGATGATGGTGAAAGGCAGACCAAAATTTTGTGAGGTGGAAGAGAGAGTGAGGGAGTGCAAGAGGAAGCAAGCATGGGGACAAACGGACATGGACATGGGGCTCTCCAACCAAGGCAGATAGATACCTACCTAAGGTACCTAGAGTGGATGGGACCGGACCAGGAGGCGCAGACTCTACTATGTACCCGTGTACTCGTAGGATGAAAATGAGGGCTGGCCGGCTATTTGGGTGGGTGCCAGCACAGGAGGTGGCAGGCCCAAAAAAGGTCGTTTCTAGCGCTAGTTATCGCAGCAATGGCCGCTAAAACTCGAAAGCCCCAGTCACTAAGAGACGGGCAGAAGGAACCGGCGTGGGACGCTTTCAGTGCAGTGGAGATGGGTGGTTGCATCGGGCTCAAGGCAAGACACGGACGAGACTGCCGACGAAGCCGACCAGACAGGGGATTATGTCGATGAATAAAAGAAATACATACAGGCAAGGCTTGACTACCTGTTGGTCTTCCATTTGCAGCCGTTGAAACTCCCAAACTCTGCATATTCAGCCCGCCAGCCCGACCAATACGCCACGTCGTTGAGCCGTTTCTAAGAATATCTTCAGTGCGGTGTACTTGTACTTACAGTCCAGTGTATCACTGTTAGCGGTCAATGACGTCTGGGGCGGGCTGTTGCTTTAGCTATTCGTACAAAACAGCTGGGAGTAGGAATTACCGTTCAATGTACGGAGTAAGGCGTACGATTTGTTTCTTTTATCAAATTTTTTTTTTTTTAATAATTACACTGCACAAGACAGATGAACTCAAAATAGAGGCCGCGCCCCTACCTAGACCTCTTCCTAATCCAAGAGGCTGTGCAAGTCCAAGACAACCCCCGGGCGGAGACTACTAACCTACCTAAGGTACCTACTAGCTGCAGCCCAGGCACAGACTACCGTACTAGCAGGTAGAGGTAGCTGTACCACTTGGCGCCGCCCTGAAACTCAGTCTGCGCCACGCACACACGACCACGACAGCAACGACAACGACAACAAAAACAACAACACCACCCTCTCACGCCACAATGCGCCGCCGTGTTTCCCCTCCCAACGTGGTGCCGTTCTTCCATTAAGCCTACAGTATTCATAAGCGTGCAGAGTGAAACCGGGGTCTGCCAGGTCTTGTGTGAACAAGGCTGACATATCCGTGCATCGACACAATTGATGGTCAGGCCATCCCACTAATACGAGTAAATGCTTTATCCCCGTCTCCGATCATTCTTTCTCGAACAGCTATGATTGCACAATATTTCGTTCCTCATAATAACTGTATCGTAGAACGTAAAACCTCCTGTAATCTAGCCCTTTCTTTTTTCTTTCTCCTTTCCCTCTCTTCCCTGTGCCACACCGAAATCTGCTAGCTACGTCACCCGCCCCATCGCCTCGCATCACTTATCCCGATGAGGCTCCCTACTATTAGCCTCTCGCCCTCTCTTCTCCGCCGCCACGCCAGAACACAGAGAAAAATTTCGCCCACCCACCAATTCCAGTTCCCCAGCGGAATACGAGAAAACTCGCATGAGCTAAATACAAAAAGACCACCCAAACCCTACCAGTATTGTTAGCGCATTCATAGCAAGCACCTCCGTACTTTTTTTATTAGGCGCACTACTCGTAATAAATTCTGCACAAAAAGGCCGCAATAGCGTAAAGGACTATTGCTGTATGTAGATTGGCTTTCTTGCACACCCTTTTTCTTTCGCCTCCTCAACATGGTGGCGGCTCTGGTCGCTGCCCTATACCACTGCTTCGAGGCTACGGTAGACATATTGTACGGTGTATATGAATTAATAGCCTCTTAAGTGGTTTGTCACTAGCTGAAGAATTTACCCTGCGTTGTAATAATCACGGCTGAGCTTTCAACATGTCCGCACTTACACCACGCCAAATGTTGCTTCACTATTATACTAGCAACTGCATCATAGCAAATACCTCAAGCTAACGTACATGCAACTCAACATAAACACTTCATTTGATCATGAACCCTCATTCTTCCATGCTTGTACAACAAAGTTCAACCGCCTCTCAATATCTCTGGCCTCATTGTTTTCAGCAGGCGGCAAAGTACACGCCAACTTTCCATCTGCGGTATGTTGCTCCCAACTTACATACAACCGCATATGTTTCTGAACATCCATCATGCTAATTTTCTGAAATTTCATCTTGTCAAAGGTCTGCTGGCCAAAAGGTATTGTCTCGAGTGGCAATATGGCTGAGTTGGTGCGCGAAACAGAACGGCCGCTCCTCGATCGACTGCGACTTCTTCGCTCCGGAACCTTGCTTTTTGGGGGAGATCGCATTAACATCACCTGTGCTATATGGCTGTATTCTACAGGATCCATAGCCATTGATTCAAACTGGGGTTCTGTTTCGTCCTCTAGTGTCGTGAGGTTTCTCCAGAGAGCCTCTTCGTGTTCGGCCCGCAAACCGCTACTGGCGTCAGGTACTCCCGCACGGATACTTGGGGCAGTACCAGCCACAATTCTCGTTGCTCTAGCTGCTACACCTCGACGCTGTGCTACTCTTCTGGAACTAGTTCTCGTATTCTGCAAAGCTTGACGGTGACCATCGATGCCACTTTCCGAATGCCGCGGTGCGGACCAATGTGCGGGCTGCCCGAACCCACGCAATGGAGAACTTTCAGGGGCTCGTCGAGAAATATAACCATCTTGGGAACCGGCAGTTTGTCTCTCATTTCGGGCGGGATCTGATGACGGTGGTGTATGCAGTATGGTTGCTAGTGCTCTGCCCATGGGGGCCGGCCCTGGTCTACGACCTCGTATTAGTGGACTCAATGGCGGCGATGGACTATCCAAGGTTTGTCTGTCTCGTCTTATCGGGGGCTCCAATGGTAACGTATTCCTTCTATTCAGATGGCTTCTCAACGTGGATGGCGCTGGTACATTGTCCATTTCCGGGTTGCCCACATCAGAGCCAAAATCTACATGGTTGGCCATAATATTGAGCGCTGATGGAGAAAGAGTTTGTAGCGGCTGACGGGTGTGCTCCTGGACATCTATCTCTTCAGTTCCGGAGCAGCTTGGCTGCATGATTTCCTGGGTCGCTGTGGCATCCATAGCAATGTCAAAGTCGGACGCTCGAAGAAGGTATCGCTCTATCCCTAGAAGTTGCTTGTTGCTCTTTGTCGACGACTGCTTCTCAACATCTTTCGGGCCTTTTTGAGCTGTCACTGATTTGTTTTGCTTCTCTGGTATGGTAACATCAATCATTGCTTCGTCGTCATCTGTGGCACTCTCGGTCCGCGACATGTTGACCTTGACATTCGTCCGCATTTTCGCAGCCACTCGCTTCGTAGAGTCATTACCGTTATGTGCCACGATTGGCTTTTCCGGGGTCTTTTTGAAGCTGTTTTTCTGTAACGGCTTACCCTTTGCGGTCACTGACAGACTCTGAAGCGCTTGATGGTTCTGAGCTTGGGGTTCATCCGCATAAGCAGTACGGCACAGTCCATCAAAGCATTCAAGCAGCGCCTTTTCATCTGCAAACAAGACTTCGTCCTTCATACTCGCAACGTTTGCATCGTAAAGTGCTGGAGAGCATTTTATTCTGACTATACAGAATGGCTGCTGTACTGCCGTGATGCCGCGTTCGTCCAGACACTGCGTGAACTGCGTTCTGAATCGCGCGACAAGTGCCTTTCCTACTCCGCAAGTTGAGGATATTGGTCTTCCATTCACTGAAATAAAATACCCTTTCCCCTTGACAGCCTCGACGGCGCAGTCCCCGTTTGGCAGCAGCGTCTCCAACGCAAACAGGTTGTTTGCATCTCCAAGGGTATGCAAATTGCAATTGGCGGCCAACTCCCTGCCAAAAATCTCCATTGCCTTTTCCATCAATCCATGAACACCGGGATGTCCACATTTCCAAAAATATTTCTCATTGCCGCTGACCCTGAAGAGCATACGCAAGAAGGGGTTAGCCACTCCATACGCCGTCAACATCTCTTTAATCCTGGTAATGGACTTTTTTCCTTCCTTTAGTAGAAGCTGTTTTCTCGGACGCATATCCTCAAATAGATTGTTCGCTTGCACTGTGGTGCCCTTGGTTCCAGAAACTGGCGGATACCGCTCGGCAATTCCACCAACTCCAAACGCAAGCCGCACTCTCGTAGCAACAGGCTCATCTGCCGTTTTCGTGACAACATATATTGTAGCAGTTGCATTTGCACTAGCTAGGGCTTGACCTCGAAACCCAAGCGTACAAACACCGTGGGTAGCTAGCTGCTCAAAATTCTGAAGCTTGCTGGTATGCGCAGGCCTTCCCAGGCCATCCAAGTCGTCGACACTAATGCCGCAGCCATTGTCTCGCACACGGATCTGGTCCAAGGTATTAGGCGATATTAAAATCTCGATTAAGTCTGCTTTAGCATCGATGGCGTTGTCAATCAGCTCCTTGACCAAATCAACAGGCGAGGTGATGTTGACTGAGGAAGCTAGGAGCATGGTAGTTGCCTCATCGAGCTTTGCTATAGGCATATTTGCCCTCAAATATCAAATAAGCCAGTACCTCTAATGTAAAAGAGTCAATTGGTTTTAGACTGACATTGAAGCTCAAAATGGAAGAAAATTTTGCTCTGAGCTTCAAAATTATTGTATCCGACAACTGGTCGTTCCTGCCACTTACACCCGTCGCCAGCTGGTGGCCAGCTGGCACCACTGCCGAGGGTACTCAACCAAGGTACCCTTCCTCTCCGCGCAACCTCTGCCCCGCCCCGCCCCCTCCATAACCCCATCCGTCTCGGCGTCGCAAGCATCACGAGCTCCAACATCACCACGACACCAAAAACCGCCAAACTTTGCACAAAAAACAACAACCAAGCAACTACAACCTCGCACCCTTTCCGCGCAACGCCCCTCCCAAAAAAAAAAACCTAAGAGAATGTCTCTCAAAGGCCCAACCACACAACAGCACGACGGTTCCAACCTCCGCATCGGCATCGTCCACGCCCGCTGGAACTCAACCGTCATCGAGCCTCTTGTCGCAGGCGCAAAGGCCAAGCTTCTCGAATGCGGCGTCAAAGAGTCAAACATTGCCGTGCAGTCATGCCCAGGCTCATGGGAGCTTCCGATGGCCGTTCAGCGGTACGTTCTTTTCCACCATGACCATCCCGCTCTCTTCCTCTTCCTCTACCAATTCTGAGAAACTAACTGCATACAGCCTCTACTCCGCCTCCCAAATCCAATCAACATCCACCAGCGGCCCGTCAGCAGCCGATCTACTCTCCTCCTCGACCGGCGACCTTTCCACAACCGCTGCCTCTTCGCAAGGCGCCTTTGATGCCATCATCGCTGTCGGCGTGCTCATCAAAGGCGAGACAATGCACTTTGAGTACATTGCCGACTCCGTGTCGCACGGCCTGATGCGCGTTCAGCTCGACACGGGTGTGCCCGTCATCTTTGGCGTGTTAACGGTGCTGAATGACGAGCAGGCTCTTGCGAGGGCTGGTGTGGACGGCAAGGGCCATAACCATGGTGAGGATTGGGGGCTTGCGGCTGTTGAGATGGGGACGAAGAAGAATGAGTGGGCTGCTGGGAAGATTGAGGGGTAAAATGTCATATTGCAGTGTGAATTGGGAGAAAGCGGCCATTTAAATTAAAAGAATATAGAACAGTATAGCCAACTCATTCGGTTCTTGCAAGAAAAGACCCGGTACTTAATTACCTGGGCGTACTAGTTTTAAGTGCAATAAACTCGCTTATATCACAGACAAAAGACGGCACATCATTTATAAAGAAGCTTATAAAGTCAACTTGACAGTTGCTGAATTATCCAATTACAACATCTCTCGAAATCTATCATCTGAATCGCATCGCCAAAAAGCAACCCGGAAAAATACCTCGCATGTACCCAAAATATAACACTCAAAAGAAAAGTCGGTTTTCCATTGTATTCAAGAACTCAAAAAGAAACCCGTAGAGGAAACTCGAGGGAAAAGTTAAACCATCAAGAAACCCCCAAAAATGTTAACGTGAAATCGCATGTAAACTGGCAACAAGTGTAAAACAAATCTCTCCAACATGACACGTATGAATAAAAATTACTCTTGGTGTTCGTAACCAGGATATCTATCATGCAATGATGCTGTGCAGAATGTAAAAAACAGACAAAAAATCATTGCAGGGAGCTTCTCTGAGCCCGAGGGCGAGCGAGCCGGTTTAGGGGTATGCGTTTGCCGTCCTCTTTAAATAGCAGCTGTCAGTTCGTTGCCGTACTCCTTCTTCCTCCTCCACATGGAGCGTTTCTTCTCTCGTTTGGCCTTCATCGCTTCCCAGCCTTGCTCGTCATCATCATCAGACCCGTTAGGGGATTTTTTCGAGACATTGAGAGACGAGCGGCTCTTGGATCCATCGGATCCGCCCAGATTGCCTGACAGAGCACTCAATCGGTCACCCTGGCTAGCTCGCGGAGACGGTGTGGCTTGGGACACCGGCCTATAGCGTCCCGGGAGGCCGACATTACTGCGTTCAGACGGAGCAATCGAGGGCGTATATCCTCCTCCTGCAACAGAGCCGCGCATAGAGCCAGCATACTCTGGGCTGTGCATCATCGGCATAGACGGAGGCTGCATCATGCTCATGGTTCTCATACTAGGGTCCATGCGGTTCTGCATCGGCTCACCGCCCATCACCGAATGGCGGGAAGACAAGTCATTCATGGAATGCGATCCTGGAGTGCCTCCTGGCGCCTGGTTCGGATATGGGCCTTGTCCATACTGGTTCTGGTTCTGGTTTTGGTTCATTGCCATCACCTGCATAAACTGCATCTGCATCTGCATGAATTGCTGCATTTGTTGATTCATGTTGGATTGAGCCGGGTCTCCGCCCATCATGGGCTGCTGAGGCATGCCCTGCATCATGTGAGGTGGTAGACCGTGCTGCGGCATCTGAGGCATTCCATGCATCCCATTGCCCATGTTCCCGTGGTTATACATCATATGGTGAGGAATACCAGCGGTAGGATCCATACCTTGGCTAGGCAGGTGACCAGTGCTATAATTATTACCGGCAAATCGGCCAGAATCAATATTGGGGCTGCCACGACGCATTGCTCTGGATCTCTCTTCGTTCGCAATGACACCGACGAGACCGCCAGGGTGCACGGATCCCTGCTGTTGCTGTTGCCCATTCTCATGGAAAGACATGCTCTCTCGAATGGCTGGCTTAGAGACCGAGGCTCCGATGAATGGATCTTGTGGGAGGCTACGAGCAAAGGCGGGGAGCGTTGAAGCTCGACGAGCAGTTGAATCGCCCACGTTCGACTGACCGGAAGACGGCACCCGGTGGCCAGGCTGTGAAGATGGGGTGAGGTTCGTGGCAGATGGACTGAGGCTGGTGCGGGCAGGAGCTCTAGACTTGCTGGGGAAGCCATGCGCTTGCAGGATTGCCAGCGGCACCTCGTCATCATCGTCATCGTCGGATGGTGCTTTTGGCGATGGTGCCTTGGCAGATGAGAGTTGTGGTGCACTGTTTGCAGTAGGAAGGCCAGGTCGAGGTGCCGGTGCAAAGGAGGGAGTTGCGTGTTCGCCAGTAACTTTCATCATCTGTTGTCGATAGACTGCCATATGAGCCTCCTGTTTACGTCGCTGTTTCGTCTGCTGGCGAGACTTTTCGGCTTCGTCCTCCTCATCCTCATAATTAATCTCGTCCTCGTCGTCTTCTTCCTGCTGTTTTGCCGCCGCCACCGCTGCTGCTGCTGCTGCTGCTGCCGGGGGTGCGCGGCCAACAGTCTTCTGCGTCATGCCCTGCTTTTCCTTATCCTGCTTGTACTTTTCAAATTGTGCCGGCGTCATGACCTTGTTGCGAGGGGCATATGTAGACCGAGGGATGTATCGATGGCTTGTCCTCGAGAACCTTGGCACGCTACCTTCAAACATATTCTCCTCATTTTCTTTTGCAAATGATGATGCGATTGACGATGACGGTACGACTGGTCTTCGCGTAATGGGCTCTTCTTGTCGTCTAGGACGGCTGCCATAGAATGACTCGGTGGCCGTCTGAGCGGGGTCCGTGTCAAGGAATTTCATAGCGGTGAAAGAGTCGCGCAGCAGTCTTGCATCTTCGTCTTCGACAGGCGAGGGAGTGGACTTTTTATACTCGGAAATTTTTCTTTGAACTGATGACTGCTGCTCAGTGCCATCATCCAAACCACTACCAATGGGACTTAGTAGGGTGTCGCTGTAGCCACCATTTGCGTCGATTGGGGATAACGGCTCGCCTCCTCCGCCGGTTAACGAACGAGGCATAGCAGCCCCCTCCCGGACAGTGGAAAGACCTTCACGATGATCCATGCGTGAGAACATGGCTCCAAAGTCGCCGCCCATATCAAGGCCCGTCTTTTCCGAAGCTGAACCACCGACCGGACTCGTGGGTGATTTCGCCTGCTTCGACTTCACTGGAGCCCCGCCGGTTTGCAGCGTTAAGACGGGAGGCAGGTCTGGAACCGCCGGCTCTTCCTTGGGGGGTGGCACCGAGTGTTTCTTTTGTCCGCCGAAAGACCATGTTCGTGGGGCCTTGAACAAGGACGAGGTAACAGACTTGGTGGATGGGCCTCGATCCGGGCCGTTCTGGGCTTCGTTGGCAGTGGCTTTGCTGGCGTTTCGGGTGTCTACGGGAGAGTTGCCATTTGCCAAATCTGCAGATGACGGTGCAGTCGAGGCGTTGCTGTGTCTGGAAGAGTAGTCGGCAGATGTGGCGTTGGTCATGTTGGAGATGCCACTACCGCTAGGGAACATTTAACCGAGTTAGTGTAAGGGGACTTTTTGCGGCATTATCATATTCCTGGAGAGAAACGGGGAGGTTGAAAGGGGCATTGTTGCAACATGTGACAGAATGCACTCTTCTCATTCTGTCTCTCCGCAGCGGGTAAACTCACCGGTTTGTTTTGAAATCAGCAAAAATATTGTCGTCGTCTGCGTTATCATGCGTCGTCGGTTTCAGGAGAGTATTGGTCGTGGCCGACTTTGCCATAGCCATTCTCGCGCCGCCGGAAAAAGAGTTGGTATTAGTCTGTTGGTTACGCTCGAGAACTCTAAAAGAGGACTGTGCAGCAGCCGGAGGCGCGGCCGTCAGGTCGACATTTTCGAATTCGTCGGCGGTGGATTTCCGCTTGGAAAACGCAACGGAGAATCTAGGCATGAGCGCGCCTGTTGACGAGGGGGGTCTAGTTGCGTATAGAACTTAGCAGCCCATAAAAGCCGTGGGAGCTCTGCTTGCAAGCCCAAGATTAGAAGTAGTCGAGGAAAATCGGTCCCCTTGGGTTCGGCAGTTCAACGCGCGTTTCGTACTGTGACGCCGTTGGGATGGGGCGGATACGAGGTCCCGCTGGGGAGCGCTGACGACGATGGCTGAGGCAACACACGCAGCTTTTGCAGGATGCAGATGGACAGCGGAGGAAAACGTCACTGCACGATGCAAAGGAAGCAGAGGTTCCTGTACGACGGTATGCGGTCGATTGAGAACCGAGAATCGAAGTAGCAAGCTGGCCCAAAACGAATGGATATTAGTGGCGGGTTTCGTTGGTAAAAGGTGCTTGGAGCGAGGTTGGCGGTTTGTGGCTACGCGCCGGGTCAAAAAGCCACTCTAATAATCGACAATGTTTGAGGCAGCGCGCTGAGACAAGCAGCAGGTGGCTCACCAGACGTGGCCCGGTATGGTATGCAGGAGCGGACAAGGGTGAAACTTACGTTAATCGCAAAAGGAAGGAGAACAGCTAAACCTGGATAGAATCCCTCCTTGAATTAGACTGTCTTTTGTTTCCGGCGCTACGTGGCACGGGAGATGCGGATGGCGAGGACGAAAACGGTCGGTCTGTCTGTCTGTCGAGCGCGGTTTGTGGGTCGTGTCGAGCTCCAGATGATTCAAACGGCAAGGTAAGCGAGAAGGAAAGGGAAAGAAAAAAAAGAGTAGGGCAGCGAAACCGCCGTTTTCTTGGTAATTGTTGCCCGTAGAATGCAAAGATGCCTAGACGAAGATTCGTGCGGGTTGATGTGCAGAGCGGCCAAGGTGAACGACGACGAGCGTACTCGGACAAAGGCGATGGGGATAGAGCGTCAAAGGCAATCGAAGCCAAAGGGGAAATCAAAGCCAAAGGATTAGAAATAAAAGGACAAAGTAAGGCGCACAAAATCTTGGAAAATAATTAATAGCGAGTGTCGAGCACGGAAAGGCCTTCCAAAGAGCAATTAGGTTGGTAGGTTGGTTGGTTGGTTGGTGAGCTATGGAAAAGGAAAAGATGGGACAAGGACAGGTCCCTACATAATTACGTTGTAGTACTAATATGGTAGATGCGATCTCAAAAAAAAAAATTGGTGCCGTTACAGGGGGGGCGTGGCGGATAAGGGGCAAGTATCCGTACCTGACCTTAGGTAGGCTAGGTACTAGGGACCGTCGACGTAGTAGGTGACAAGGAGGCCTGCCAGCAAGGCTGGAGGACGTGGTTTGCGCTGAACCAGACATATTACTACCTAGCTAGAGTACTGGTATGGGACGTACTCATGCCTATTATTCAGTTAGCATTACCGTTTCACCGGCGCTTGTGATTGTGATTCCAGAAAGGGCAGAAATGATCAGCAATCTAGTAATTTCAGAAGCAAAAAAAAAAAAAGTGGTGTTTAGCGCAAGTGCCTCGCCTCCATGCTGTGCCTACATACTCGTACTTGGTGTGTTACCAGCCGTATAGAGGGTTGTCAGGCTGGTGTTAGCGCAACTCGCATTGCATCAGCCCCCATCCTCAATCAGGACGACCACGGCCACTCGGTGCTAGTGCCAGTACAGCTTTTCCGGTGGGATTTGCCTTCTTTTTGCGGCGCAAGGCGGCTGTGCATGCACACTCACAGCCAACTTGGCTCGTATCTACGGAGCTTTACGATTATGCCTCATCTCTGCGTTTCCAAGAATAGCCGCCTCCCAAGGTGCCAGAGCTATAACACATTTGGAACTTCTAGTAAACAGTTATAAGGTACAGGGCTGAACGCATTGTTCGACACGGTATTATACAAGTACAACAGCAACAATTACTTTGTAGTTAGAAACCTGGTGTTTAGAGATGAGAACAAGTACTCGTCCCTCACAATGGAAGCTTTGCCACCAGGCACAATTCCGCCTGCTCCGGCGTGACAAGAGAGAGAAAGTACCAAAAAAAAAAAAAAAGAGGAACAAAAGGCCGCTAATAAGAGCCACCGCATTCGAAATGGGGAATTGGTCCCGCCCGGGAGGGTCACAGGTGCAGTGGGTTGGGCTGCACTAGGCCCTCGCCTCGCCTCGCCTCAGGCTCTCCATACTGCCTGGCCCTGCATGGCATTCTTTGTCCGCCCAATTCACTGGACAAGAGGACACAAAACCACCCCATTGCCCTCTCTCCCGGTCCACTCAAAGTCCCTTTATACTCTGCCTAGGTGCGATCTGTACCTTGCAACTGGCCGAGGCACCAATTTTTTTTTTTCGCGTATTTCTCAGGGACCAAGCCCACTGAGGGGGGCTTGGCTAGGCCAAACCCCGGATTGTGTACTGTACTCGTAGTGTCGTCGTCCCACGGAATCAAAGTCCGGTTCTGGCCATTTACAAGCTGCAAACAGCCCAAATTCCGGCGACAGCGTCACCAACAAACTGTTCTTATTAGCACTTTCACCACCACCATGGTCAAAAAGCTCGCCAGCCGCTAATAGTCGCTTGTACTAGTACTCGGCCAGCCCCAAGCTATTACTCGTAATATAACATGGCATTAAACCGAATCAAAGAGTGCTCGGTATTGTGGGCCAGGCCCGGCGGCCGCTCCCTCCTCCGAAGCGTAGCTCTTGGGTGAAGAGCAAAGCACCGCCGCTCCATGTCCTACGCTACACACCACGTGTGGTGCGCTAACAATCTCCCTCAGCATGGACCTCTTCGAGTACCATAGTGAATAACGCCCTTTTCCGTCCCAAAAAACGAAGCCGGCGCGTACTTCAGGGGTGGCTTGCCTTGCCTTGGTGGAAACACTTAAATTGTCCAACCCACCCTTGACCATGGTTGACGTGAACAGTTGACACTATCCAATGCCTCATGGTACATGACTGTTTCGGAATACCGGAGAGTTCAATCAGCCATGGTGCGGTTCATTAACCCCTGGCGGCCATCAGTGACGTTGAATGATCAGTCATCGATCTATGACGAATCCTTCGATACCAGGAGTCCCGAATCACCGATCAAATTATATCATGTGTGATAATTTTGGGCTCCCGGATGCGCTGCCCACGCCTACCAGGTAATTATTAGATGCAAGGGAGCCAATTTGGTGGTTCGGTGTTGGCTGACTGAGCAAGTCCCACGCCCATCTCTTCTCGCCATTCTCCCGCTGCTCGAGGCAGACGTCCAACAAGGTCTTTCCCCATTGACAAAAAAGACAACTTAAACTAGCATTGTCGAAGCTGCAAATTTACAAATGTAGTCCTTGGCATTTCAATAACGAAGAACAGTACAGTACAAAATACCGTCAGCCTAGCGGAGAATAGTCCGTATGTACAAAATGTGGCATATAAATAGTCGTACGACGACTCGTTCAGAGAACAGGGTCTATGTACCTCGGTGACGCCGACAATGTTGGTCAATGCCGGCTTCGTGGTAATAACTGGCCCGAGCATGAATAACAGCTCTGAAAACCGCACCAAGAATTGAATATTAGCCGTGGCGACATTTTTTGGTATGCCGGCAACATTGGCCGAGAGCATTGTATCTTCTATGTATTAGAGAATGCTGCCTAATACGAGTATACGCGAGAACATGCACAATGAAGACTGCAGTCGAAAATTAGCGGGATAACTTCATTTTTAGTGCCTCGGTTTGATTAGCCCGGTTCAGACAGCGGCTAGAGCAGGCTAATGTACCTTTATTAGACCAACGCTAGGGAATGGTGATTTCCGGGAGCGTCGGGAGTGCGCTGGGGGCGGGGATGTTGACCGTTTGCAAAGGACGCAGAGCACATTAGCAGCTGGCAAGTGAAATTCTTTTGCCAATGCCAGCTAACATATGATGCTGCACCAAGAAAAATCGATACTTGACGATTTGTAAAACGGCACAGAGAATTCCGTATATTCTCAATTGCTAGGCTGTTGAAGATGGCCCGCAGAAAGGACCGTTCAAGATGAGTGTGGCAAGTGGCTGAGAAAGGGGATGTCGTAGCCTGTCCGCTGTGATGCGGGCGGGAAAAGGCGAGCGGAAGTAAGCGTATTAGAGTTAGGCGAGGACCTGAAATTGCGGGCACTCGACCGTGCCTGACTGGCACCAACACCAGCCCATTGGAAAAGAGTCTCTGACCTCGCTTTTGGGGGTATTTGGAACGCGCTGTGCGCATATATGGTCCGATTCACTAACGTTGTTTTGAATCTGTTGGCGATCTCGTAAACCTTTATCAATATATGACTTAAAACGTCCTCATGTTCTCCCGGTGTTGATCGTAATCTCTCGCATATCTGCCATCGTCCGATCGGAAAGGCTTACGACGTAGGCCACGGCGTTGCCCAGGTCCAACAGGTCTCCACAGCCAGCCTGGTCGTAGCGCTTGGCTCACAATGCAGCATTGTTAATAAGACGAGTAGGAACTCTACGTGGTAGTCCGCGATATTAACAGCCAGACGAGCGAATGATACGAATAGACTGCAAGCGTAGTGCGACAAAGGGGTTACATCCTCCGGAAATAATTGTCAACAAGACAAAATCCCGAAAGTTAACTTTGCCGTAAATGTATTGCAGACCGCGTTTCTTGACTCAGATCCCGCCGGCATGTCTGACCTGCATGTGCGATTGGGGCAGGGAGGAACGGCGCAGGTTTCTTCAAGAAGCGGTCAGTGACTACTTTCACTGGCCCCGGGCGCCATGAACCACGAACGCCTCTTGTTCCGTTTCGCATCGTAGTCAGGGTATTCATTCTGTGTCTGCGCAAGCATTCGTGTCGTGCCAACAGCAGCCGTTAGGCCGCCCACTGTTTGAAATGCCGACTTGTTACGGATAGAGCAGGGTGCTATTCAAGCCGTCTAGTGAAATTGCGTCGGATGACGCGGAATATGGCTCTCGATCAACCGTAACTCCGTACGCCGTAGAGACAATCGACGATAGAGTGATGCGAGCTCGCCGAGGATTGTATACTGCTAGCAACTGCTATATGGACTAGCGACGAGGGTGGTAAAATGTAGTCGCGGAAAGACACAGTAGCAGTTCGTTTTGGGAACAAGGATTTCGAAAACAACAGTTTCCAAGCCATGGTTACACAGCGTCGCCAAGTTTTAAGATCGCCAGCCACCGGCCCAGGCATGACCCAGGCGTTTGTACGAGTACTGGCGCATACCAAATGGCGGACCAGTTATTACGAATGCGGCTCGCGGCACCACGGAGTCTCATAGATAGGCAATGCCTCTCAAAGTAAATTCCATTCTGCAAACATGCTCGAACGAGCGTGAAACGTTTCACAACGGCGGGCTTCAATTCAACAAACGCATTTCCTCGGCTGCCGTTGCTTGCGGCCGGCGCGACACTGTGAAGATTGAGGGGAGAGCTCCTGCCGGACGTCGATGGGGCTAAACCATATACGGCAATCGCGCAATGCAGGGCGCGCCAGGTGCAGATGCAAGCGGCCCATCAAGGTACAGTACGTCAACACCAACCTGGCAGCCAGCACTGAAGCCTGGTGATGGTGCAGCTTCATCAGAGTTTCCACCAAGCGCGAATCAAACACTAAGCTGTAAGAAGAGGTCCCAAAGGAGAAATTGCTATTGCAAAGACTTCGATAACGGCTGCCCAGGGACCTGATAGCGTCTCCACACAGCACACTTCCCTCCCCAACTCCTGGCTCCACGTCCCTTGCCTGGGCGCCAATATTGGAGGGAGCCCCGTGCTCAGTAGCCGCGCCACCAGGCCAACTCTTAAAAAAAAAAAAGGCTCGTACTAATAAAGCTGTCTGCGGGTTCTTCGAGCTGTCGCAAAGCTGCTAAGCAACAAACCCGAGCAGAGGGGGCCTCCATACTTCGTACATGCGACGCATCACCGAGCACGTCTTCTTTTTCTCTTTCTGCACCTATTCGGTCTCCCGTTTCGCGTCCGCACCCTTGGGTAGACTGCCACGTGTTTGCCTTTCCGTCTTTCCACGACTAATACACGCTTCATTGACCTGAGCCTGTCTAGCCTTGCTTCAGACCGGTCGACTCTTGGCTCAATAGCTTAAAGTAAAGTGACTCACCCCAACTCACCAAGCCCAATCTGCGAGGCCACTGCCGTTGAGCAACGAGTACCGGAGCTACGACAATGGCTTCACCGGGTCCTCGCCCTCCGCAAGGCCGCCGCCCATCTCTGGTGGCTCAAGATGATGGTCATTTCCATTCGGCCCTACCAACGCGCACCGGCACTTTGACATCAATGATGCGGAGCCGCTCACAGCAGAACCTCACTACGTCATGGCACGGAGCTCATGGTGTGCGACATGCCCACGGCTTCTCATCTGATGACGAGGAATCGATTCGCGGACGCAGCCGTGCTCGTCCCGGGGATGACGATGAAATCGAGAGGCTCTTGCGCGATGAGACTCGTCTCAGCCAGATTCTCGGTGGCCCGCAAAACAGAAGTATGAACTTGATTGGCAAGAGTAATCCCCGATACCGCTGGGAGCGCTATTGGAAATCAGGAGACGAGCTCCAAGACATGAAGAAGCCAATGTAAGACCATGATCCGCCACATCCCTGGCATGACAGCAGCCCTTTGACTGACAAAATCATCGCGATACAAGACGAAAATACTATCAACGGACCAATGATCTCATCCAGCAGTACATGTACATTGACTGCCTGCTGGACTCGTCCATTCCCCATGACTTGCTCAATGAGTACCATGCCGAATTAGAAGCCTCTGCATTTAAGCCTGTCGATGTGCCAGCCACTATTACCGAGGAAGACTCATCTTCACTATCAACATCCATCGCTGACCGCTTCAATGGCCCAACGTCCTACGGGTCTACAACAACCACAACACCCACAAGCGGACCTGCCAAGACGCCACCACTTCCGCCAAAACGCACGCCAAAGGATATTTTCAAGTCCTCGGAGCACCTACCTACTCTGGCTCTTAACCACCATACCGACGATGAAGACGACACTGAAGCGGAAATTCTCCCTGGCGAGAGACGGCCCTTGCTACCCATGCCGACCACGGATCCGGAAAACGGACCACGCCCGTTGTTGCCATGGCTGGAAGATGCCGACATTGATAGCGATGATCCTGTCGTTACGCTAGCAATCTATGTCAATTTGGTAGCCAATGTCGTGTTGCTAGCTGGCAAAATTGCCGTCATCATCTCGGTTCCATCCATGTCGGTACTGGCGTCTCTTGTCGACGCTGTCCTCGATTTCCTCAGTACGGCAATCGTCTGGACGACGACTCGACTTATATCATCGAGCCAGTCTGATTATCGCTACCCCGTTGGCCGTCGCCGGTATGTCGAATTTTTTTTCACCGTCTTTTTTTTTTTTCTTTCTGCAGGGAGCTACTGCCTTTAAAGGCAGGTGGCGTTGTGCTTGCTGTCTCAAGAACACCCCTGTTAGCCGCTTTCCAGGTGTCACTTTAAATCACACTGCAGTCGTTCCTTTTTCGTGACCCGACACCCATGCTGACGACACTTATTTCCCTTATTGCAGATTAGAGCCCCTCGGTGTGCTGGTCTTCTCCGTCATCATGGTCACTTCATTCTTTCAAGTGGCACTGCAGTGTATCCAGCGGCTGGCCGGCGCGGAACACGAAATGATTCAGCTTGGCCTACCAGCCATCATCATCATGGTTAGCACAATCGTAATCAAAGGAGCTTGCTGGCTATGGTGCCGTTTGGTCAGAAATTCGAGCGTCCGAGCGCTGTAAGTCTATGCAAAGCATGAGACAGCTGTGTCTCATTTGATTAACACGTCATTTCACAGCGCCGACGACGCCAAGACGGATGTAGTTTTCAACATCGGCTCTATCCTATTTCCTATTAGTGAGAATGCGCACGCAGTGATCATCAACCCATGTAAGATCTATTAGCTGACTTATACTCGCAAATAGTCGGCTTCTACGGTAGAATATGGTGGCTCGACGCAACTGGTGGCCTGCTCCTTTCCCTCTTCGTCATTACAACTTGGAGCCAAACATCCGCCCACCACGTACGCAATCTCACCGGCTTCTCCGCCGACCAAGACGAGCGCAACCTGCTCCTCTACCTCACCATGCGCTTCGCCACCGCCATCCGCCAAATCCAGAACCTGCGCGCCTACCATGCTGGCGACAAGCTCTTTGTCGAAGTCGACATTGTGCTCTCACCCATTACGCCGCTCAAGGACTCGCACGACCTAAGTGAGGTGCTCACGTACTTTTTGGAGTCGGTGCCGATTGTGGATCGCGCGTTCGTTCATGTGGATTATACGAGTTATAATGCTCCGACGCATATGCTTAAGCAGTCTTCAACTGGACAGAAATAAGTCCTCTTGGGGAGAAGTAGTACCTCTCATTGCGTTTGGATACATTGGCCGTTACTTTGTAATGTAGAAAAAGGCAAGCGAGAAATCCTTTCAAATGTATGGTACTGTAGCAGCTAAAGGAAAAGAAAATGTATTGTATTAATACTGATAGCGCGGAATGTAAACGCTTGCAAAATGACAAAAGAGAAATAAAGACACAAACAACAGTTGTAGGAGTACGATAGGGTTTGCCACCCGGATCAACACATAACAAAGGGAGACGCACCCAGCAGAAGCACAACTTTCCAGAACCACTTTCCACTGTTGACCAAGTTTTAGTACGGAATACCATTCGTCAAAAGCTGGAACTGGTCATAGATGCCCGTACTATAGCTCGAGTAACTCGTCTTGACAAGCCCCCGAATAAAATCAGCCGCCTCACGGTCCGACTTCTCCAGCACAAAGCGCTCCTTGAAGTGCTTGACGCTCTCAGGCTTGAAGCACGGCAGGCCCGAGTCCATCATCAGCTGGACAATCTGGCTCAGCTTCTCGCAGTACTGCCTGGAGGCAAGGAAGGCCTTGATGCACAGCTCCTCGAACCACTTGAAGCTCTGGTGGTCTGTCGAGCCGCCCATGACAGCCACCATTTCCGACGTCAGCTTAAAGGGGGCGCGCTCAAACTTGATGCCGCCGGGGGCAATGTCGAAGCAGAAGCCAAAGTCAATGTGTAAGATGTGGCCTGCGTCGTCAACCATGATGTTGCCGTTGTGGCGGTCCTTGAATTGCAAAAGGAACGAGATTATGGAGTAGGCGGCCATGGACTTGACAAAGTTGCTGCGGGCTTGTTGGAAGCGGAGCGAGTCTTCGTTGCCGTATTTTGAGACAAAATAGTCGTAGAGCCCGTTGACGGCTTCGCGACCGACCATGTCTCGTGAGATAGAATTGGGGAGCACGTCGATGACACCGCATCCGGGTCCGGTGGCTGTGACGCGGTTGGGGAAGACGAATACGTCGAGGCCGACGTTATGAAAGATGCCGCGGAAGGCAGAGATCATCTGGAGAGCGAGCACGTCTTGGCGGCAGTCGTCACCGACTTTGAAGATGGCGGATTGCCATACTTCGATTGTGTTTTCGGGTGCTGTCTCATTGGCTTGGAGTTGCTGCTTCTCCGCGGCTTCGCCTTCATCATCGCTGATGTCTGTCTTCTTCTTTCTGACGCGGAACGTTGCCATGTACGGCGCCTTGGCGTGACTCTGGAGCGGCTTGCCCGACTTACGATCGATACCAATGACGACGCCTTCAGGATTACTCGGGAGGTAAACGCCGACCTCGACCTTGATCTTGCGTAGCTCCTCCTCAATTTTTTGCTTCTTTTCCGGCTTGGGTCGCTTAATGAGCGGCTTGAGTTTGCCTGAAATGCCGGTGACTTCGTCAAAGAAGGCAAATTCGCGCTCATAAAAATCTCGATCTTCTGGCATGAAACCATCCACAATCTTTGTCATGACACCGTCCAGTGTGGGCTTAATTTCGTCTGGAACTTCCGCATCATCACCCTTGTAAGAGTTTGCCTTCATGTTCCAGATAATCTGGTGAGCAAACAACTGCGAGAACTGTGCAGTCTCCAGAATGTAGCGTTCGACATATCCAAGGACATCGTAACGGAGAGACTGGACGATTTGAGGAACATAGAAAAAGGTAACGTCGACAGAGTGGCTCTCAAGAGAGCGCATTGCATATTGAATAAGGAACGGATGGTCCTTGTATGCTGGCAGGAAGAAGGTGACGGCGGTGATGGGGACGACGGGCTCCCACAACAAAAGATACTACAAAGCTGTTAGCACTGAAACCTGCATTAAATAATCCCAACTTACTTGTAGTTGCGAGTCGACATCATCCGCAAGATGTCCGCCAAACATGAGAGGAATGGCCTCTGGCTCATCCACCACCTTTTCTGGGGAGCTGAGTATCAGATGTCGGACATCCTTGTGGAGACGAGGGAAGTGGAATCGCGTTGCCAGTTCGATTGCAATGGCAGGATCTTGGTACCAAGCAGTGCGAACTAGGGGGATCAGAGCAGATTCGGTGGCATTCTTTGAGTTGTGGTGTGAAGGCATATGCGACCCGGGCACACTCCGAGGGTTGGCCCAAACAGTAAGCCTTGTTTGTTCGTTTTCCAGTAAAATTGTCAACAGCTGCTCCTTACTCTGTAGCGATTTGACATTTCCAACTGTGTGAGCACCTATGAATGACACTAGCTTCAATGCTGAGAGTATGTCAGAAATGAGGCGCACTTCCGTTTTGAGCTGCAAAAGATTGCTGCCAAATGACCATCTGGGCGAATGCTTGAACCAGCTAAGACCAGCAGATAGGATCCTCTCTTTCAATCGCCACTGAGCTGTGGCACCGATTGCAGTGCTAAAGCGCAAGACTTTGAGGCCGAAGTGCATGATCTGGAATCGCAGGTCGCGTGTCATTGGGTGAGAGCCACAGTCCTTCATGGCTTCCAGTGTCAGATCTAACAAGCGGAGGAAAACTCGCTGAACGTCTGGACTGCCAAGCCTGGTGGCATTGAAGTGGCTATTAAAAAACTGCAACAGCCGGGTATGAGGAACAAGAAGATCATGCACCTGTTGTTTCTTCTTCTTAAGCTGTTCTAGGTCGGACGGCGCAAACTCTTTCTTCAGCAAGAACGGGTCGGAATGTGCCAACGAAGTATCAAACAGGCCCACTCGTCGCGCGATTGTAAACTCCCATTGCTGAGCAATGGTGTTCAGCAACTTGGACTCAAGTCGTGGGTTCTCATTAATTACGCCGAGCCATAGAGAAGCTCCCAACTTGAGGGACTGCTTAGTGAACTGCGCAAATGGAATACTAACCAGATAGCGGGCAACAGCAGATTCGTCTTGCCGCGCGCGGCACAGTAGTGCGGCAGCTCGTCTCAAAATATCTCGCACCTCAGTAAAAGGCGTTTCCTTCTTGCTAAGAATACGGGCCTCAACATGCGCAAGTGCCGTAGCCGCATTTGCGCTCTCCACGACTGATGACTGAGAAAGCGAATGACCGTGCGTGATACTAGGCAACTCCATACCTCGTTCCGGTAGTGTTTCTCCATAACGATATTCCTGACGCGTGGTGTATTGCGCAATGAGATCGGACCCAGTATTGATGCTGCAATCGCCGACTCTTTCGAGCGATTGCAATCGGTTATCAGTAGAGGGTATAGCCGAACCAAGCTCCAAAGCAAACGATCTGCCGAGAGAGATGTGTCCATAGGCGCCTTCGTCATCAAATTCCGAGAGATATGTTTGTAGAAGACCCTTGACATCAAGGGGTGCGAGATTGACTGCGGCATTGACCCAGACCTTAGCCTTACGGTTTAAGATGTCCAACGTCCAGCGACGGAAGTCGTAGTCGTCAGACAGCTCAACAGTAACGTTGCCACGTGCCGAAGTGAAAGTAGATCGCGGAGAGTACATGTCAGTTTCGGCCTCAAGGCAGCTGGACCACATAAGGGTGAGCAACTCTAGCAGCGCAACGAGCGAAATCTTGTTGCAAAGTGCCGACGGAACATCTCTGACAATTCGATCAGCGGCGGCAAATGCGGCTTGTTGAACTCTCTCAATGCGATGACAGCAGCTGCAAAAGATGGCTGCTAGCTGCTTGGCAGTATACTGGGCTGAAAATGCGGGAACCGTGCCGCTCAGAGTTTTTCGCAGGTACTTTTCAGTGACAGCGGCGGCAATGCCTTCCATGACACTCTTTACCTCTCCCTTTCGCATACTGGGCTCCAGAAAGTAAGAAAGTACTTTAGTGCAATCTCCAGCGTCCGCACGAAGGCTTTCAACTAGGTAGGCGGAATGAAGAAAGATGACTTTTCGGTAGCTCAAGCTCTTTATATCACCGGCTTTCGAGGGGATGAGCTCGCTCAGTAGCTTCTTTTGTAGCGACTCACGTTCATTACTGTTGCCGCGACGCAAAACAGTGTTGAGCTCGATATCACTCTCGACCTGTTCACTTCGCTGCTCAGCAACCAGAGGAGGAGAGTGAATTGCAATTATACGGAGCTCGTTTAGATATTTCTTGCCGCGGGTTGTGCCACTCGAGATGCCGTGGACCACGATGTTGAACCATGCATCGCGGAGAAGAGAATAAGACTCATCATTGTCCAGTGGGTTTGCTGCCAAATCGTTGCTTGACATTAGTACAGCAAGCGGGTGAAGAAGTTCGCCAATTTCCTGGGCGGCTAGCTCCACGTCAGCCTCCTTTGTATGGCTCTGAGAGTAAGCGTCGCCCAGCGCGATGATGCTGTCCAAGAGATGCTCCCAGTAAATATCATAAAGAGGCGAATCTCGCTTAATGCTCGCTGAGATGTGAGTTCGCCCTTTGGCGACTGCAGCCAGCAGAAACTCTTTTTTGTCGACGACTCCAATATGGCAGATGCGATTATACATCTTCAAAAGTGAACGGAACTCCAGCTGGCCGCCACTAAGTGCCAAAGCGGCCGCGCCAGAGATGACTTGCGCGTCGACACTTGTATTGACCTTGTCAAGTTTTTGCAAAAGCATGGACTGAGCCAAAGCAGTGATCTTCTCATCTTCGCAAGCAGACGCAATACCACATATAGCCTGAACAACATTTCCATACACAGCAGAGGCCTCCTCTTCGCCATCCATTTGGACAGAGATGGAGCTGTCATTGGAATGTCTGTGCTGGTAAACAGAGTTGAGATTATGTTCGCCGCCAGCTGTGCCATTCATGTTGCCATTCGTGATAGTCCCTTCGGTTTCAGGACTGAGAACGTTGCCCAGGGAATAGAGGGTGCTAATAACGGCGTCTTTGGATAGCATATTTAGTACGAAAGCAAGGCTCTTGGACGCGACATTGCCGACATTACCCTGTGGAGCTGCTTGGACGAGAAATCGCGGCAGCGCACGGATGACGGTTGGCGAGAATGCAGGAGAAATGTGGCAGAGCAAAGCAAGGCAGCGGACAGTGGTACTCGCGAGTACCGGGTCAGCCATCTGCACGGGGTCATCCAAAGCCTCCTGGAGCCAATTTATAAGCACTTCGGGATCAGCTGCAGCCTCGTTGAGGACGGCACAGCTCATGAAGGAAATGATGGCAGCTGATTTGACAGCAAAAGTGAGTTTTTGCTGCGATGGGGAGCCAAGACGAGCAAAGTCGGCACCAGCTTCAAGGTAGTTCATTTGGTCAATTGCCAGGTTCGCATGCATTTCAATGGCCTGAAGCTCTGCGTCAACAGCACGACCATTTGTAAGGGCAGCACGATTGTTGTCCATGAGCAGATCTAGAATATGACTCTGCTTAAGCTGAGAACCGTCGGCAATCATGAGCGAGGTGCTCGACAAAACAAGCCACATGAAACTTCTCTGGAGGAGCATTGCACCAAGAGGCCGCCCAGCAGCAATGTATAGCTTGAGATGGCGTTTCCATTCTTTGACCTCGCGATCGTCGCTGTGAGAATTTCGTATGGTAGACAAGGAAGTCTCAATAGCAATGAGGAAAGGCTCCGACAAAAGCTGCTTAAGCTTTTGAATGAGACCCAATCGACCACCTGCTTTCCAGAAATCGGATTGCGCAGAGGCGGCGTCGAGGAAGCCGAGGATAGCAACCGCAATGTTCAGAGTTCGGACGGCCTCGTCAAGGTTGAGGTTCTCGGGATCGCCGGTACGTGGGGACAGAACACTCTCGGTGGCTCGGCTGCAAGCATTGGTAAATGCCCAAATTCCATCGGACACGGTCTCCTTTAGTTCGTTATAGTTGATGCCAAGGGCAAGGAGGGCGGCGGTGACGTGGAAAGCCAGCGATTCGGTCGGGCAAGGGCTGATCTTGCGGAAGAAGGGAGACGGAACGAAGGTCTGCGAGTGTGCTTCGAGAATATAGGGGATCAGCTGGTAGGACAACTTCTGCGCGGACTGGCCAGACTGAATATTCGGCGCCGTCTTGCAGAGCGCGAGGAGGACATCGTATTCGCGGATTGACTATCAGTGTTAGTGTGCTCTACCCGGAGAATCAAGCGTCGCATTGTTGAGCTGCTCACCATAGGAATCCGGCCCAAGGAGCCGACGGACTTCGAGCTGTAGGAGCCATGATTGTATTCCCTGCTCCTACCACCAGAGTGGCACGCCCGACAAAGCTTATCCAGGTCTGATCTGTCAAAAGACGTGTTTGTCGAGGCGGCAGACAGCGAAGCTATCTTCTCGAGCGCTTTAGCGCGTATGTCTCGAGTCATTGTTGCTACTCCAGTACCTGGACCAGATGAAGGCGAAGGTAACAGGTTGGAAAAGGCAAGGCAACAATAGCGGGAGGAGAATCTGCAAAGGATATGCAAAACAGTCTATCTGCTGCCGAGGCCAGTTGGTCTGCATCCATAGCCTGAGCCTCGTGGCTCCTCGACCAGGGGTTCTAGGGGGAAAAGCGGATGCCCTGCTTGGTGCGCTGGCCAATGGTGTATGTTGGGGTAAGACGCCTCTGCCCCACTGAGTTCTACACGCCGAGCCTGCGGGCACATGGCTGAGAAGCTCATTTCTTCATGTGCATCCGAGGAAGCCACGGGATGCTGAAATAAGTGGTGTTGAGAAGAAGGGCTGACGGATACATATTCTGGAAATCGTGAGTAAGTCCTGCAAGTACTGTAATTGTTTTACCTGTTCACAGTCGGTACAGAAGTAAAGCTGTGATATTCTGGCTACAAATGTCCAAACGATTTTGAGTCGCTTCCTGTTCATTCCTCGACGGGATGGCAGATTATTACAGTTAGAAGCTGACACTTCCTCTCTATAGAAACAATCAATGTTTTTTCATAGTCTGAGAGCCATGTGTCTGGAGTGTTAATTAGTGGCTCGGCCCAAAACGCGCCTCGGTTAGCGCTAAATACATGGTGTGGGGTAAATAAGCGACGCAAGCAACCTTTGTGCTATTACTTGCAGGCTGTAATGACAATAGTTGAGAAAGATTGGCTACGACGTGTCATTCTTTTTTCCTTTTTTCCTTGTTTTCTGTGTAATATTGTTGCAGTTTACATCCCATATTGTTGGGATTTGTTCAGCTATGGAACACGTTGTTGGTCTATAACTGAGTGTCACGGTAGATCTGGCCAGGGCGATACTGAGCTGGCTGACTGGCCACATGCCGCAATGGCTATATATTCGTAATAGTACTGTCCATTGTACGGAGTAAAATAAGCCCTTTTGGCTTGCTTTCCGTCATTTACAGTGTTTCCATGCTGCCACGGTGCTGTGAGGTGCATCTACGCAGTGATTGGTCCAAGTAGACATAGGTGGGCCTTTAGTCATCACAGCTGCCTCATCAAGGCTACAGCTGTACGCGTGCTCTTTGCGACCAGCTCGAAGCTCCGAACCCAACGGCCACGACAACCATCTTCATCATCCACGCACCTCGTCGAATCTCCAAATCAGCTTCTATCTTTCGACAGAGCTCCGCTGTGCCCATACAACTGCCACAATGGCAGCCATGTTCAGCCAAAACCCGGTCCTGAACGGGCCCAACTACTCCTTCTCCGACGTCCCCAAGTCGGCAGCAGAGCCGCGAGAGCATCGATTCAACCCGTAAGAATACGCCTTAGCTTCAAATATCATCTGCAACCCAGTAGAGGTCGCACTCTTACTGACAATATTGCAAACAGGTATACAGACAACGGTGGTTCGACGCTCGGAATTGCTGGTGCCGACTTCACCATCATGGCTGGTGACACCCGTCACACCAGTGGATACAGCATCAACTCGCGCATGGTGCCCAAGGTTTTCAAGATTGGCGGTACTACAGCCTCACAAGATGATGCGACGATAGTGCTGTCGGTATGCGGTTTCGCCGCCGACGGTGATGCTCTGCGCGATCGCCTCGACACTATTTGCAAGATCTACCGCTACCGTCACAACAAGCCCATGACTCTCAACGCCTGCGCCAAGCGCCTGTCTACGATTCTCTACCAGAAGCGATTTTTCCCATACTATACGCACGCCATGCTCGGTGGTCTCGATGAGGAGGGCAAGGGCGCCGTTTACTCGTACGACCCCGTTGGCAGCTACGAACGCGAGCAATGCAGAGCTGGCGGTGCGGCTGCTAGTCTCATTATGCCTTTCCTGGACAATCAGGTCAACTTCCGCAACCAGTACATTCCTGGAAGCGGTGTCGGTCACGACTTGAAGGAGAGAGAGCGTGTACCTCTTGAACGCCCCCAGGTTGAGACTATTATCAAGGACGCGTTTGACGGTGCGGCCGAGCGACACATTGAGGTTGGTGACTCGCTTCAGATGCTTGTCATTACGAAGAATGGCGTCGAGGAGATATTTGTGCCATTGAAGAAGGATTAGATGGGCGTTTCTGGAGGTGCTTTTGTACAATAGTTGAGTTAGGTGGGCTTAGAGAAACAAGATGTTTACCCCATGATGTGTCCTACCGTAACTTTGTTCAGAACACTTAGCTATATCTGTTGACTGTTCCTGCAGGGTGCCAAGGGTTTGAATTTCATAGCATTGATGAGTCTGGGCCATTCTAATCGAGCAATTGATTGGAGATTATTCAATCGCTCGTCAGGTGCTCGATCTTTCAAAGGCTACACAACACAGTTTGCCGACCTCGCCCCGACTTGGCCGGTCTCGGATCTCTCTCTTCCATATGGATTCCCACAATGACAGGATCAGATGTAAATGTTGTGCAAAGCAATCCGTCAGTTTCCGCCATCTCCACGCAGTCCCGCGGTGGAAGATGCATGCAGAGTATTTTGCCAAGGCGGCGGGCCCTTCGTAAGGGAAGCATCGTTCTCTAAATCGGAAGTACCGGCTCGTAGCCCCAGTAGCCAATTGATTGATGATAGTTCCCCCTCATGCATAATGTAGTAATTAGGCCGGGCAGCAAGGCGAGGTCTGGAGAAGCGGATTAAAGGCCAAAGCAGCACTCTACCGGAGCGCTCGGAGACGGCAAGGCAAAAATATCCGCGGTGGCGTAGACGGGGCAGGCTTGGCGGTAACAGCCGGGCATTGTCTATAGAGCTACCCTAGATACATTTTAGCGACGAGTGGAGATAGGACAAACGCGCGCGTGGCGGGTTCAATTCGCATGGGATTTACGAGTAGTGGAGGATTTTCTGCCATGTTTAATGGTCAGGTGGTGATGAGCGGTGCGGCAAATGGTGAGGTGAGCATGATGTTTTCTCGACGTATGGAGACTTGTTTGAAATCTTGCCCCCGCACGGTCGATCTTGGTGGCACGTACCTAATTTTCATTATTACACAAAAAAAAAAAAAAAGGTCAGTAATTACAAAATTTATGTTGTTTCAAGATTAAACATGGCCAAATAACATGTGCTTCTCGTGCTGGGAGACCGCCAGACAGGCCGGCCGAGGAAATTGGTATTCGCTTGCCCAGATTTACGAATGGCATACGACGTAGTACAGCAAGTGACCAGAGCGCTTCTGCTCAAGCAGAGGAGGCTTGAAAATGGAATGCCAAGAGCTTCGGTGGCGCAGGACAGTGAGGCTAGAGGGAGTGAGAATATGAAAACAAGCCAGACGTTGGGACCTGGACCAGTCTCGCACGAGAACTCGGCCGTGGGTTTACGTGGACTAGGGGCGCCCTTGGCAGGAAAGGTACATACTTCGTATTATACGTAAGGGCGTGTAATTACCGTACAAGTGCCAACGAAGGGTGGAGTAGAAAACGGTACAAATTGGCTTGTGATGAGCGTCCGATTCTCGCTCTGGGAAATGGTACCGTTAATCATCGGCGTCATTTGCCACACAGAAGTCGAAATGGTGGACGGAACAAAGCCACACAAAGTCGGCGCCCAGACGGCCGACTCGGACAAGAGTGGGGCCGGACCAGCATTCTGTACGTACTGTATGTACCGGGGCGTCAAACTTCCGTATGAGTACAAATGCTCCTTGATTTTTTTACTTCCCACTTGCTTGGACGTAGTCTTGGCATGCGGTGACAAATAACTGTGAGGCAGTGAATTAAACCTTTTGTGAAAGGGATTCAGACTGGGTCGATATTGCTATCAGATGCTTTTTGTAGTTGCCCGTGAGTATTACGACTACACAAAGGGGATCCGCAAAGACAAGTGTGGCGGTGCAAGGAAACAGGGCTGGGATGGTTGGGGCTGCCATTGAAGATCGAATCTTGATTTAGGACACCCAAGGGCCTAGACCGAGTCTCGTAACGGCGGTGCCGCGTCACTTTGGCTCTCTCAACTACCTTGGTTGATGGGAGATATTTCTTCTCCCCAGTAAGAAACCACAGCGTACGTCGTAATCCCTAGAACAAGGAACAGGTACTCCGTACTCGTATATTTTTTTACAGAAGCAATAGCACTCGGCCCAGTGGAGACTCAAGCCCCTACCCTCAACTACGGAGCCGTGGGCCTCCTGCAACACAATGTCGTCATCAGGCGTAGCTTACAGCTGGGTGGGAGCTTTTGCTCGTCGAGTTGCCCGAAGTACAGTGACACGCCAGTTGTACTGTTCCGTTTTACTTTTCAAAGTGCATAACTCGATGCCGACAGGTACCAGCCCTTGACTGCGAAACAAATACTGAAGAAGGCCCTATTATAAAGGTATTTGCGTCCAGGATTACTTTAAAATAATAATGCAAAGTAGTAACGTAGATTCTCAACAGAGACAAATTCACCGTCCGGCATCTGCGTATAAACTACGGAGTTGACAAGCGAAACGGCTAAACGTGGCTCAGTGATCGCCTGTGAACTAATCGCACCGTTCGACACACTCAGTTAATTAATTAGTTACAAATAACGTACAGTCAGTTTTTGGTTAGGCTTCACCACTTCCGGAGTATTCGATCCGGTCCAATGAGAAAAATTTGTCAAGCCACCGCCACAGTTATCCTCGTACAGTGTGGCGCAGGCATGACCCGCCCGTCAATAAATTTGGGCCTGGTGTACGAATACTCCATCCACCCAGTGGACGAGGATTGTCTCGCCCGGCTCTCCGCAAAACTTTGGGAAAAAGGGGTCCGTGGAGGCCTTTCTTCTGCTCAACGAGTTCCACGTCTGCCTGACAAGGGTCTTAATATGTACCATGCTGGTGCTTGTTGCCAAGAGGTGGTCGTCGCTCACTGCATGAAGCCCATGTGCGTAATAGGGCCAGTATAGCCGACATGTACGATGGTAAATCAGTCAGGATGATATCATGGCGACACACTAGTGATGTTGGCGGGAAGAGCGGTTTGGTACAATTGTTGCATCATGCTCACATGGGAATTTGGCAAAAGCCCGTACTTGAGAAGGTTGTACTGTACATCTGGCGGAATGAGGGCGACTCCTGGTCCTAGCCTCAGTCCGCCTGTCTTCTCGCCGGCCCCCGACTATACGACTAACACCAGTTCCGTAGAGCCCGGGCAATAATCTGTTTTGGCTTCATCCGTACCTTTTTCATGGCACTTTACAATTGTTGTATTCGCCGGACACCCGCAAGAATTGCGTTACAAATCTTTCTATTAGCCCAACACACTAACCGTCGACAGTACTCACTCAGAATCAAACACCGAGACATTCATTCCTATTCGAAAAACATCATTGATTTTGCAGAAGAGACCTATCAGAGTAAATGGAAAAGATTTCCGGTACCGTTACTGACCAGGAAGGCGGACGCACCCGCGGTATCGCACAGGGAGGTACGAGTACATGTTGTTGCCGATCCAGGGTCCACGGTGTATATAGCCGGGCAGAACTCGCACTTACGTCACAGACCAAAGGTAAAATCCTAACCCAGCCAATCGAACGGACCAATGGTTTCCGGGCCCGTCTGGCAGCTAAGAAACCCACTTGTTCCTCTTATCAAACTGGAATTTTCTTCCTGTTGCATAAGCAGACAAGCAGCTGGTACCTATTTGCATGCCGCACCCCGACTTGTTACACCGGATGCTCCGCGCTCCGTCCAGAGACACAGAAACACCACAGTAGGCTTACACCGTACACGCCCCCTCCAGGGTCTTCATCAGATCTGCAGGCCATTGATGGCAGGGCCGGCCTCGCCTCGCGTATCGTACCGCCCAGTAGTAGTGTGTGGCAAAAATCTTTATACTTGGCAGTCTAGAAGCGCCGGTCCAAGCTGTGGGCGCCGCCCCCATATTGGCGGTCCAGCCGGGCCCTTTCAACTACTTGTTGGGCATATTACCTTGTTTCTACGAATAAGTCGGTTCGCACATCAGGCGAGCCTCAGTTCCCAGTTCAACAACTCTTTGTTGGGTCCAGCTACAGTACCGACTGCACATGTCTCTCCGTTTCCTGTATCCTTGTTCTGGCTTCTCCCCAACCTTGGGGATTCTGCGTAGCAAGTTGACGAGCGCGATTGGCTCCTTCCTCATTCTGGCCAATCATTTGGCCGGGTTTTACTTCCGAATAGCGCCAGAGATCACGCTACGGGTACAGCTACATACCCGTGGAACAGACTGGTGGGACCGTTTCCGCGTTGACTCCAGCGACCCCCGTCTGCTTGGAGACGTTCCTGAACCAGTGGCAAATACTCTACTGGTTACCTAGCCTTTTTGGCTCAGGCATACAGAGTACGGAGTACATCGAACCCATTCTCGGTGACAAGCGCCCCAGGCGCCGGCAGAGCGTATTTTTGGAGTTCTACTATTGAGCCCACCCAGCCCGCCAGCTGCTTTCCACTTCGCATTTGAAATCCCCAGCAGGCAGAAACTCGTCCGCCATTCTCATTGAGCCTTTCTGGCTTCCGATCTTTACTCTACTTGTTAATCTCATTTTCCTATTCTGGCACCTCTCACGCACACCCCCCCTTGTATCCCACCACCTGCTTGCGACACCCTGGTCACCATGGGCGTGTAAGTACAAGCCGGCAACCACAACAATCCACCAAAGACGCCACGCTGGTCCTGCCATTAAGCCTGCTCAGAGCCGTGGTTTTGCATTTCTCATACTTCTCTTAAGCAAACCACTCTGTCGGCAGATCAGTGCGGTGGCAAAATAACGTCGTCACGATTGGCAACATCTCGTCCACATGCAATTATCTCTTAGCGCTGGCGTCTATCGTCTTAGGCTATAGGGCTAAGGGCCTTTTCTACCTAACAGAGCTTCAGGCACTCGAGAAAGCATCAGTTGGTTATTATTCATACCTTTTCCGGCGGCGCTTGGATACACTCGACTTGCATTGAGCGCGTTATTTCGCTTGAAGCTAGCCGCCATCTAACGTCGGCACGCAATTGACTATATCCTCTGCAGCTCTTCTCGATCCTGCTCATCCCGGAATACTCCTCCGGCTCAATCGGCCGTTATTTCTGGACGGACGGCACCGAAAAAGTACCCGACTGCTGCCCCGGTGCAACCGTTTTCTTCACCCTTACCCACTCGGTATCCGGTCCTCCAGGTGGTCCCTTTTGTCCTTGGCCACCTCGACAACAGTTACGCACTCGTCTTTGCCTCCCAAGTACTCCACAGCGCCAGAGAGAGGGCACAATTTGATCGCAACTTCTTTTATAGAGCCCACCCCATCTTCTTAGCCTCTTGGCCCTCGCTCTCTGTTCGGATTACCCTCGTGGCCCCCAAACTCTGACCTACTTTCACCCCTAACTCAGAGGCAACGCTACGTCTTTGTATTACGAAGCTCCATTGACCCTGCTTGCTGGCTTGCAACCCCTCATCGACATACATTACGATTATACTCCTACTATTTCACATTAGACGGTGGAGCTCTACACTCAACAAACAATTCCTCCTCCCCAATTCAGGTTTCTACGTTGCTCCAATTGGTCCTGCAAAGCTCAGAACCATTTGCCACAAAATCTCACCTACTAAAACACTTTTCCCCTCTCGCTCCGTCCTTTGTTCAAGACACCCTAACTGGGCTGGCGTGCCTTACCTTCACAGTAACCCAGACTGCGGCTTTACTTTCATTATTCTCTCCATCATCTCTTCTTTTTCAAGGACCCGAGCGCCTTGCTATTTTAAATTACTACTTCAGGACCTTTGGCCGTGCCCTATTAATCTTTTGAACTACTCTGATCCCCCAGATCGCAGTTGCAGCCACAAACATTTTGGCTGTGCTTTAGCGCGAACTACGAAGTCGCCCCCTGTCCACTACAGGCGAATTCTGGGAAGATATGGGCGACTTCTCGAGCACAAAAGATCCTGTGCCAGGCTTGGGAAAGTCCCCTTCTGAAGAAGAGCAGCCTTCTCAGTTACTAGATCAAAACACCTCGGCCAAATCCGCCATGATTGAACCCGAACGACAGCCAATCTCTCCTCGACTGGACGGAGAAAGCGGGACATACAACGCGTTCTCGTCTCAATTCGACCTGGCACAGCCTTCAGCTCCAGCTGGGAGGTCGAGGCCGTTCCAGATGTCACAGATGGCTAATACTCTCCCCTACAACCAATATCAACCGAACCAATTTCCTCAAGGGCCGCCACAACAATACGCTCAACACGCCTCCCCAGCTATGATGTCCCAGATGGGACATAATCCTCAGTTTCTGGGGCCACCCCATGAATCCATGGCACCACAGGGCTATTACATAACGCCACACCAAATGCCACCATACTACAATGTCGACACTTCAATCAACAGCGCTGGGCATCTGCCGATGCAACAACGTCAAAACATACCATATTACGGGCCGCAGGTCATCATGGGGCAAACACAACCTGCGCCGTATTACGTGCAACTGCCGCATTATGCTGAACAACACCAGCATAGCCTCCCTCAGCAGCATCAGCACATGCCGAGTCCGACAATGCCCGCGCAGTTTGCTCGTGGACAGCCGATTACGACAGCACGAAGACCATCACAGCGAGCATCGAATCGACGGAACAGGCCTAACCATGACAATCCTAAACCGATCGGTATGATAACTCGGTATACAATAGAGGGCTGGGGTTGGTACTGACGGAAGCTCTTCTAGGTGACAACAAAAAGCAAAACGTAGTTAGGGGCCCTCCTAGGAAGCCTCGACAGAGCGGTAAGATACAGTTAGCTCACTCATATCTATTTCGACTATTAAACAAAATTAGGAAACGCGATATGGATCGGCAACCTCCCTCCGCAGACAGACCTTATGAATCTTGTGCACCATGTATGCAATGAAACGCCAGGGATGCAGTCTCTCTTTTTGATTTCGAAGAGTAATTGTGCCTTTGCCAACTTCAGTGACGAAGAAGCATGCCTGGAAGCTCAAAGGATTCTACACGATTCGAAATTTCAATCGGTCAGACTAGTTTGTCGACTACGAAAGAACAGCGCCGAGGGAGCCACGGGGGTGTTGTCACCAACGGGCCATTCTGGAAGCAACCCTGCTTCTCCAGTCCCAGATGCTAGTCCGCCGAATGAGTCTGATACTGAGGGAAGAGAGGCGCCTATTCTAGTCGTTGGTCAGCGACGACCATCTGAAACCAAGACTTCGGACGATAAGGCACCACGCCCGGACCGATTTTTTGTTTTGAAGAGTCTCACCCTGGAGGACCTGGATCTCAGTGTCCGCACAGGTGTTTGGGCAACTCAAGCTCATAACGAAGAGTCTTTGAACCATGCATTCAAGGTTAGTATAACTACCCCAAAGGTTTAAATGATTTCGTGCTAAGGCTACATACAGAATTCTGATAATGTTTACCTGATATTCTCAGCTAACAAGTCGGGGGAATACTTTGGATATGCACGAATGACGTCGGAGATTAATCAGAACCCCGAGGCCGCAATTCAGTTTGCTCCAAAGACTTACGATGTCGACGAAACACAATCGGCCAAAGAGGTGCCGACCGAAGCGAACGACAAGACACCAAAGGGTCGCATTGTAGACGACTCCGCACGAGGCACGATATTCTGGGAAGCAGATACGGATGAGTCAGATGGAGAGTTGGATGAAGAAGAAATCGAAGAAGACGAAGCCGCGAATCGAAATACGCCCGAGGTCGACGAAGACATACATACATCTGGAAAGCCATTCAACCTCATGTGGCTGTCCACTAATCGGGTTCAATTCCACCGCACAAGAGGCCTGCGAAATTCCTGGAACTCGAACCGCGAAGTGAAGATAGCAAGAGATGGAACAGAATTGGAGCCGGCCACGGGTCGCCGACTAGTTGCACTATTCCACTACGGAACGAATCATGGATCCAGTCAAGAACCACGAGGTAGTATAGCGCGATACACGGCTATGGGAGGCTATGGATCTTAACGAAAGCACGATTTGGGATGTTAAAGCCAACTACGATTACAGGACGGCTCATGAGTTGATTGATTTTGGAGCAGGGAGCATTACGTGGGCGAACGTCTTAACAAGGCATTAGCACTAGGAATAGGAGGGGCTACGGTAGTCATGCTATAATTGGACATATTGTTGCATCATATTGTCATATTGCCAACTCTCTTCAACGTACAAGGTCTACAGGAGGCTAACGACACGATACGTTTGGTGACGAGGGTTACGTGTGACCGGAGATCGATTGAATCCAGCAATTGAGGGAGCCAACGTCACCACGGTCGATCGTTGCAGTGCCATAGAACCTGAAGAGTGCCCGTACTTGCTGTGGCATGAATACCGAATCAAAAACTTGGAGTGGGAAATCCCGTGAAACTTACCTCGGACGTTGAACCAAGTGTGGCTTGGGCAGTGGCGAAGGGCCACCATTTGGGTGGGTTGGGCGAAGAACGGCGGTCCGCGGGGTGTGGCTTTACTCAACATTGGCAGGCTATTTCTTGGCCCCTACGAGGTAAGTCAGGTTCACATGCTCCAATTGTAGTGCTACTGTACGGAGTACGGGCTACTTAGGCGGGTAGGTTGGACAAGAAACCAGTTGGCTGGCCAAGGAACTCTCGGGAACCCCGTTTCACAACTGCCTTTGGATCAGGGCCACATGGGGCTTGATTACGACGACTTTGACCACAGGTGGAAACTGTTGTCTAATTTTGCAAAAATATCAAAGCATCATGAATTTTTCTTCAATAGCTTCACACCCTTAAGTGACGACAAGGAGACCCAAAGCCGGATGCCTGTGGAACAAACTGGCGGGACCCCGTTTCCACTCCGATAGGACCCTGGAACACGCAATTGACGTCATTCCGCGGGTGCAGACATCCTTGTACTGATCTTGTCCAAAAAGGGATTAGCGCGAGTATCGCTCGTTTTGCACGCTGTAAATTGAGGCTGGTTTCTGTTTGGAAACTGTGATTGACATAACGTAGACGAGGGCTTCTGTAGAAATTTTGTTAATTAAAATCAAATAAAAACGAATATTCTAATTTTTTAAGGTTTCTACTATTTTAAGTAGATTTCTTGGTGTACATATTGGTCGCTTCTGTTATAGGTTATTGACGCTGAGAGCAGGGTAATGGCGCTAAGCCGGGTGGCGTTGGCCAGCCCTTAGTGGAACATTCTAGCAGTTTCCAGCGCATTCTGGCAGCTGCCGGCAGCTGCCAACACCTAGATGATTCGAAATACAGCCATCAAGGCGTTTGTAAGGCATTACTAGTACATTCAACAAACTTCTAGAAATGACACGCAATCACCATTACAGCCTATTCTCAGGCTCAGTTTCACTAAATCTAAACTATAAAATAGCTCGTTGATTCCTTTCTATCCAGAATTTATACTTCATCAGAACACACTCACACCTACACACACCCAAATCGGCACTTATACCAACAACCACTACAAACGTTTTTATCAACTTCGTTGTATGCAACACTGCAGAGTCTCTTCTTGCAGACTTCCTCGAACAATCAAACAAGTTCCTCTGAAACCAACAAACCCGCAACAAACACGCACAATGGCATTCTTCCCTCGCACCCTCTACAACACCGAGGCCTCTTTCACGCCTCTCTTCCGCCTTCTCGAGGACTTTGACAGCTACTCGCGTCAAGGCAGCCAGTGCGGTTCCAACACCAACAACGTTACTTCCCGCCGCTCCGCCGCTTTGTCTCACTTCCAGCCCAAGTTTGACGTCCGCGAGACGGGTGAAAACTATGAGCTCCACGGCGAACTCCCTGGCCTGAGCAAGGAAGACATCAACATTGAATTCACCGAGCCCCAGACCTTGGTCATCCGCGGCAAGGTTGAACGATCATACACTTCCGGCACGCACCCTTCTGCTGCCACCCAAGTCGAAGACGCTCCCAAGCAGGATGCCGAAGCCGAGGATAGTGACGAGACTGCAGCCAAGGCTCACTCTCACCAGGCATCCGTTGCTGACGAAGATGAGAACAACGCCCAGGAAAATGGTTTTGAAGTTGTCGAGGAGGCCCCCGTCGAGCCAAAGAAGCCCGCCGATCAGGCCAAGTACTGGCTGTCCGAGAGGAGCATCGGCGAGTTCTCGCGCAGCTTCAGCTTCCCCTCGCGGGTTGATCAGGACTCCGTCAGTGCTGGCTTCAAGGATGGTATCCTGAGCATCGTTGTCCCCAAGGCCAAGAAGCACGAGTCCCGACGCATTGCTGTCTTGTAAAAGCTTAGACAGTTGTGACGACAAACGCCCCTGTCTATGGCGGTTTTTATAGTGACAAGTTTTTGAACGAGCTTTTCTTGCATTTGCATCATGGCGTCGGCTTTCTCTGACATTACTTTAACCAACTAAGCAACTTATTGCAATTAACGGCTCGATGGCTTTGAGGTTCTGATATTAGTGGATTTGGTCTGTACAATAGCTCTTAGATAAAATATAGCGAACATTTTGTTTCATCAACTGCCCAAATGTTACACAATGTGACATGAGTCTTCCTCAAAATGTAGTTTAATTCCGCTGTTGGTCATTTCAAGATGTATCCTTCTGTAAAGCGGGACAGGCACTATGTGTCATCTGTCAAGTGTTTAATCTAACAAATTAAAGTTTCGCCAAAAAAAAAAAATTAGGACAGGAAAGAAAGACGCCCTTTCAAACAACAACTCGTTTGACCTAAAATTAGCCATTAGTATATCTCGATGAGTAATGCTATGAATCGAGTGTTTACCTGCGGCTTGAGATGGATGCACGTGATCAGGCGTTTGATTCACGAAGCGGTTGCCTGTCCAAGTCGCGTTCCGACGCGCCAACCCACAACACACCTCGCCGCGCACTAGTCACTGAGCACGCCAATTGCCACCCGAGAAAAAACGCAACACTCTCAATCTCACGTTTCTGAAAACCTGGTTAACAGATAATCGGTATGAGCGAAGGATATGATGAGGCCCAGGTGGGCGAGGATTCCGGGATGGGCGGTCCTGGTGCCCCAACGCCGTTGTCTGCGCTCGAAGTATGCATTACAGCCTCATTTCTTGCGCCGGAAGTACTGTGAATGTGCTAACCAGCATCAAATAGGGAATCGCCGGGTTGACCAAGCGTGATATTCAACTTGTGGTAGATGGAGGTTTCAATACCGTGGAATCCGTGGCGTACACTCCTCGCCGCCTGCTCGAGCAGATCAAGGGCATTTCAGAGCAAAAGGCAGCCAAAATTTTGGGTGAAGGTACGTGAATTAGGCGTGAATTTGCAAATTCTTGCTATACTGACGCCTCCTCGAAGCTTCCAAGCTTGTCCCCATGGGCTTTACGACGGCGACAGAGATGCATCAACGCAGAAGCGAGCTTATCTCAATTACGACCGGCTCCAAAAATTTGGATACATTGCTTGCTGGTGGTGTCGAGACCGGCTCTGTTACCGAGCTATTTGGAGAATTTCGAACTGGAAAGAGTCAAATATGTCACACGTTAGCTGTAACATGCCAGTTGCCTTTTGATATGGGCGGTGGTGAGGGCAAATGCCTCTATATTGATACTGAGGGCACGTTTCGTCCCGTCCGCCTGTTAGCAGTGGCAAACCGATATGGACTTTCTGGGGAGGAGGTCTTGGATAATATCGCGTATGCACGCGCTTATAACTCGGACCATCAACTTCAGCTGCTAAGTCAAGCGGCGGCCATGATGTGCGAGACACGATTCTCTCTCATTATCGTGGATAGCGCAACTGGCCTCTACCGCACAGACTTCTGTGGCCGTGGAGAGCTTTCAAACCGGCAAACCCATCTTGCAAAGTTTATGCGAACCCTTCAACGCCTAGCTGACGAGTTTGGCGTTGCTGTGGTTATTACCAACCAGGTCGTCGCCCAGGTCGACGGTGGCCCAAGTGCCATGTTCAACCCAGACCCGAAGAAGCCCATCGGTGGAAATATTATTGCTCACGCCAGCACGACAAGGATTAGCTTGAAGAAGGGACGTGGAGAAACCCGGATTGCGAAAATATACGACAGCCCTTGCCTGCCCGAGAGCGATACGATCTTTGCCATTAATGAGGATGGAATTGGTGATCCGGCACCAAAGGATATGGAAAAGGACTGATTTTGACCAACTCATATAATCGCGCCTCGAGCGGATTGCGTCCGAGGATAAGAGTTTTTTGCATGTGTTGCTGGCGTTGCTGTAACATGGTCTTTTCATTGTGTGATTTGCTATGAGGGATGTTAAGGTTCCAAATGCTTGGCGGTAATTTTAGACTAATGAAAACTATTATACCATCTATATGTTTATGAAGTATCGTAAAGTATGAATGTTGAATTCTCCCATTCAAGAGTCATATCTTTTGTTGGGAGGTCCCTAGTTAGGTCGTCGTTTCTCGTATTTCCACATTCATTGTCTGCGAGGATTCAAATATTCCTTTAAATGCATATCCAGTCGGCTATTATCCCAATGGCCAAGTTAATTTGAGCATTGTTTTTTTTATGTAGGCGGCGCATGGTACGCAGGATATGAGAAGCGTGGTGCGTGATGAAGGAGGTACGTACCGGTCAACGGACCTGCTCCAGCTTGGAGAGCTCCACCTTGCCGCGCATTGGCGCCAGTGAAATTCTGCCCGCAACAAACAGTAGCGACCTCAAAGAAGAGAGCTTTGCGCCAAAAGCTACAACTGGCCATTTCACCTCCGCCAACCGTCATCGCGTTTCAACCTGGACTGCTATACGTGTGTCCACAAGGAGGCGAGATGGATTCAGGCGATACGCAATATCTCTTCAAGGAGACCCGCTTGAACCTCGACCCTCTCGCCCAAGGCTCGGTCATCACAATCCGGGTTCCCTCCGTCTCGGGCAGCAACAGTCCATGGAAGACAAAGGGCGACGACGGCGACACATCCGGCGAGGATGAGACGACCTTTCGACGGAAAAATCTCGCGTCTGTGGCCTCCATATACAACCGACAATGGCACGACACGCCCCGAGGCTTTCTCTGGCGCGTCCTCGATGAAGGCTCTGTGTTGAGCATCCGCACTACGGACATTTGTCAAAAGGACAGGTCACACGACGCGCCGCTCGTGCTCAACTTTCAGTTTTCAGTGCCTATTCAGCCGGGATGCGTCGCGATGGCTGATCCAAAGGAGCATGATGTTCTCTGCGTGTTTGTCCTCGACTCGTCGGCGAACCTCTACACGTTTACTCTACGACCGGACTTGTTTAGGAGGAGAGCTGCTGTGGATGCGGGATTGTCTGAGCTTGCCAAGGTTCAGACGCCGGCTGGCCTGGGATTCAAGCACCCGCATCGCATGATCGCTGTTTCGGCGAATACGCTCCTACTCACCGTCAACGACGGTGGCATGATCCGACTTGATAGGAACCAGGGCGACGATTCCTCGGGCAATAACTGGAAAGAGACTTTCTTCAATGTTCAAGGATGGAAACAAAATCTTCGCAGCATGCTGCCTTTCCAAGGCCATCATACCATCCGATATGGCAAGGTCAACATGGAGTACAGCGCTGCAGCTGCAGTCCAAGTCACATCTTTTGGCCTCGATGATTGCCTTTTTGCAATTACAGTCTGTCTCGACCACAGAATTCGTATTTGGAATATTCAAGATGGTCAGATTCTGTTTACAGGCGATATGCTGGGCGCGGACCGAACGCCACAAGAGGTTGGCAAGTGGGCTCTAGACCCGTCTCAGTCTAATTTGTTGCAACTTGTCGGTACAAACAAGGGCCAGAGAATATGCGCGATATATTCGCCAATTGGCCCTGGAGAGTTCAAGCTCTGGAAGATTGTTGCCAAAGGACCCCACAACATTTCGGTCGAGGACATATTCCCAAAGTTGACACTCACGCCAGGCACACCTTCATCTTCCGATATTTGGACTCTGGCAGACTTTGCTCTTGCCTCGCCTGAGCCGGGGTCTATTATCTTGTGGACATTGTGGAAGAACAACATGACGTATAGGGTGCAGCGCCTTGCGATGGACAGAGAAAATATGGAGCGGACGTGGCAGGACAGTTGGGACGGTGTTTATTCCGAGACCGGCCTGATAACAGCAGAGACGTCTGGGCCCTGGAACTCAACTGATGTTACCGAAAAGTGGCTGCAACTGATTCTTCAGCCGGGTAGATTCACAAAGGCAACGCTCGAGACCGCGTTATCTATCTATGAACGTGGCCTGGGAAAATCAAGAGACAGCAGCAAGGGACGGGGCCTAGCAGACTCTATTTGCGTAGTCCTTGGTGCAACAGCGACCCTTGATAGAGGCTCGTCAGGCGCCATGGATTACGAGCAGTTCAGATCTTCCAGCGAAAGCCAATGGCGGAGGTTTTATCGTCTGCTGGTTGAGCTGGATAAGCAGCGGGGCGAGGCTCTTAGCCTTGCTCTCGATGGGAATTCTGGAATGGCTTGGGTAGTATGCGCTGACCTGGTCTCGGCCATCAGGGAATGCAACGATTTGGAGAGAATATATCACAACCTAAACACGCCGGAGCCTGACGAAAGACAAAAGGCAGCTCTCATTAGCTCTGCCCTGTCATTTGTCGATGGCTTCTCAGATAGCTACCTACAGCTCTGTGAGTCTGTGCTGCGGCCGGAAATGTTTGAGGAGTCGCACAAAAGCGACCTCGAGCGAATTCAATACTTCTCAGACAAGGCTGGATTCTGGCGTGGTATTACAGATGAAGACTGTTCCCAGGTTGTGGAAACACTTGGTCAAAACTTTGGTATTGTGACCGACGATCTCTACGCCGATATCATGGCTCTCATTGCTTCCCCTGGGGAGTCTAAACATCGGAACCTTCAACACCCTCTTACGGAATTCGGCCGCAAGCTTGTCATGGCCGCTGCCCAGGACTGTCTTTTAATGCAATGGAAGGTGTGCTTTAGCCAGCTCATCCTTCTTGTCCACATGGAATTTGAGTTTGATAATGAGGAAGATGCCCTGCATCACCGAGTTAACATTGGCCCTGTTTACTGTCAGCTGATTGGCGCCTTGAAGCGCCTCGCCTTGCTGAGGTGGCTATCAAACACTGAGGTAACGGTTCCGTTGTTCAAGCCTGAGAAAGGGGCCATGCCCAAGAAGGGCACGGATGACACCCAGGTTGTTACAGCTTTGGAGACGACCGTCGGCCACCTGCTCGGATTTTCAGACGCTGACAGCCAACCTCTGCAACAAGGCATTGCTGGCTTGATTGCCAACCTTTGTGCGTCGGATAGTGATGTTGAAGTATCGCCGCCAATTGTCCAATGCTCCCTCATCAGACGGGAGCGCGCCGACCTGGCCAGTGATATGACTCCGTTCTGTGACGAAAGCCCGTTTGCAGTGTACGTGCAAGGCCGAGTCAACTTGGCGCTCAAGGAACTCCACGCTGCTGCAATCTGCTTCAGGAGGGCAGCAGTGGGCATGAGTAAGTGCAATCACTTTTCTTTGTAAAGCCCATATGCTAACTTGTCGTAGGTGCCGAAACACTACAAATAGAAAGGCACAGCGGCGGTCTTCTTGACGAGACAGAAATGTCGATGCTAAACAGCGGTCTCGCCAAGTATTACGCACACATTGTTGGCCTTTACGACACGCTAAAAGCTCATTCCTACGTCGTCGAATTTGCACGGTTAGCAATTCAATTCGTTCCTTCCAGTCCGAGTAGCGGAAACGTCAAGGCGGAGATGCACAGCCGTCTATTCAGCGCCACCCTAGCAACGTCGCAGTTCGAACTCGCACATACGACCCTCCTCTCCATCAAAGACCAGGCGCTGAGACGGTCAAGTCTACGCCAGCTCGTCGACAAGATGTGCGAGACGTGCCACAACACGGAGCTCGTCAGCCTACCCTTCCCAGGAATGCAACAGGAAGTCGACGATTTCTTAACAAAGCGCTGTCAAAGTGCTATGGATGTAGTTTACGGTTCCCAATACCACCAGGTTCTATACGCATGGAGAACGAAGAGGCTGAACTATCGCGGGGCAGCTTGGGTGCTTCTCGACCGTATACAAAAGTTGAAACTCGCAGGCGAAGGCGACAAGATTACTGGAGACGACGTCCTCGACACACCGGTGACGAGGCAATACCTGCTCCTTATCAATGCACTTAGCTGTGTCGACCCGAAGCAGGCATGGATATTCGACGAGGGAGTACCAGGGGAAGACGGCGAGAAGAACAAGCGCAAGGTCGTGTCGTTGGCGGATATTAGGAAGCAGTACCAGGATGAACTTGATAGAATCGCGGCGATCCAGAACAATCAGTTTGGATTCGAGGCAGATGATGTTATGGAGCTGGCATAAGCGACGAGGGTATTTTGTCTGTACGACTAGGAGTAATCAGTTCTTTTTTTCTATTTTGTTCATGGTTCGAGTTTGATTAAGGATATTTTTTGAGGAATTATGGGTCTGAATACCTCAAATAAAAGTAAAATATGTAGCAGAAATTTTGCATCATTTAAATACGTCACTTGTTAAGGAAGCCGTGCAATCGTCCTTTGGAGAAAATGTATAACTTAGGATTTGACTATTGATATAAGAGGGCAACCCCCTTTTTGTCTCCAGGACCCGAAAACGCCAGAACATATGCTAAATGAGCCATAAAACAAGAGAAACAGTGTATAACAGAGAAGCTAGCAGCAAATAACTATCGTGTCAGCCGTCCTATGCTTGGGCGAGGGTGGCCTGGTTTTCGGGTGGCGGTGCAGCTAGAGCATTGGCGATGGGATCTGCGATTTGCTGATCGGGGGCTTGGCGGAATAGAATAATTTCGGATTGCTTAAAGTAGCGGCGGGCATCTGTAAGTAGATGATTAGCAAAATGACGTTGTTTGTTGTTAGCTAGAAATAACGTACCTTCGTCGATGAGGACCAGGCTGAGGTAGTATCTCGTAGAGAACTTCTTGTTCACGTCCCGAAAAGTCGGCGTAAGATCGAATCCACCAAGGAACAGTCGGATAGGAATCGTCTCACCACGCGAAGGCGAGCCGTCCATAATCTCAAAGCGCACGAGTGTCTCGCTCTCGTTGTACTGGTTTGGCGCGGCGCCTGTCGTCTCGCGCCGGATAATGGACAGCTCCATGTGCTTAATCTTGAGGCGGACGAGCAGGAAGTAGATGCGCCCGACAATGACGTCCTTGAGGTGGTACTTGCTCTTGCTGTACTCAAACTCAATGTGCAGACAGTCCTCGATGCCGACGTCCATCTTGATGCTGCTGTTCATCTCGGGGGGGATGCGGTAGCTGTAGACCCATATGTCCTTTTCGCGGATGACGTCGGCCATGCGACGCGACACCGTGACGCGGACAAAGTAGCGTAGCTTGACGTTGATGCCATTGTAGGACTCGTATTGCTTCTCGACGTTTTTGAAGTTGAAGTCGAATGTTTGCGGGTGCTGTAGCTCGCCTGGGGCGGCGAGTTCTTGGTTTAGAGAGAGAAACTCGTAGTGGTTCCCGCGATCGAAGAACATTTCTAAACAAGTAGCTGTGTCAGTATACAGTATCAAACTTGAGGCCCCGCGTTTATGCGAGACTGCGTAGGGAAGGCTTCAAGATGCTGTGAGGGGCTGCAGTTCGTACCTATTGTGCCAATGAATTGCACCTTGATGCCGGTGTGTTCGAGTCGCTTGCCATCCTTTGGTCGTACAGTCACAGCTCCCTTGACGGACTCGCCATCCATGTAGAGCGGTGCCTTTTCGCGGCGGTTCTTGTCAAGCTTGACATCGACCATGGACCGGTCGTCAGTGTCCTCGAGGACAATGTCGATATCGACGGGTGTGGAGAAGAAGTACGACATCTTGGGCTGCTTTTTCGTGGTCCTTCTCTTGGTTCACCGTTTTCTCGCAGAGTGCCGTAGCTGTTTAGACAGCTTGCGCCAGGAGAATGCAATTGCTGATGCGGTATGTCGTCGAGGAGGACGTTGCGGCGGGCTGTTGCTTTGGTGGAGCTCTCGGCCAGAGCTGACGTATCGCTGGCCTGGAGGTTGGTGGTGGCGGTACGTACCCCCGTGATAGGTGCTGGATCTTTCCGGCGACTGTTCCAAAGTGAAGATGGATCAACCTCCTTGGGTTCTACAGATTCCAATATATAGTGAATCAAGTCCGTGTCAGCGAATTTACGCTTATTTAATGTAATTGTATTATCAAGCAACAGCGAGGATCCAGTCCAATAGTACGCCTACCACGTTGTTCTAAGAAGACACCAAATGGGAAGTGTATTGACATATAGTTACACATCTATTCATAGTCATCAGTATATGACCTGTAGAACAAATAATACCTCTTGAACCACCACTGACAAGCACTTGTACTCGTACGCTCAGGATCGCCCTCCAACGAAACGCCCGTCTTGTGTAGAAGAGCCAGTCACGTGGAATTATAAGGCCCACTTGTCTCCAGCCCAGTCCTCCTCTACGCGGGTGGACCGGGCGGCTCATTCTCGGCTCTGCAACTTTTCCCCTCACGTGCACCGAGCCCTAGAACTTTTCTAACCCACACCTGGGTAGGATTTCGCTAAACAATTCGTGTGGCCGCCGAAGATCCAAGATACCGTCAACTCTCGCCAACCCCCATCAATACCGGCAGGATGAAGCACATTCATTCCCAGGAAACCTTGCAAATCCCCGAGGGTGGTACGTGAATATTGTTACCCAACTGAATTGCCAAGCGAACGAACCCGAAATTCTCTTCTCCCGCCGCCGATGAGGACTTGTTGATGTCGAGATTCCGGACCGACCTAATCCTGCGAAAGAGGAGGGAACACATCTCGAAACCTGCCACGAAAGCAAGAGAAATCAGACGAGACAGTAATACGGAAACGGCGGGAGAATTTTATTTTTGCCGGACGCTTGGCAATTGGACTCGATAGGTGTGGTTATACTGACACTTTTTGCGCTACAGTCAAGGTCGCTATCAAGACCAGAATTGTCACCGTCGAGGGACCCCGAGGTACGATATCCCGCCATCGCCCATCGATTCTACGATGAACGAATTTTGTTTTTTACTGCTGTCATGGAACTGGATATTCTGACTTTTGAGGAATTATAGGCAAGCTCGTCAAGGACCTCAGCCACCTTGCTGTCAACTTCCGCCACCCCAAGAAGAACGTCATCTCGATTGAGATTCACCATGGCAACCGCAAGGAGGTCGCTGCTCTCCGCACTGTCCGCTCCATCATCCAGAACATGATTACTGGCGTCACAAAGGGATTCAAGTACAAGATGCGCTACGTCTATGCCCATTTTCCCATCAACGTCAACCTGGACCAGAGCAAGGAGACTGGTCTGTGGGAGGTCGAAATCCGCAACTTTATTGGAGAGAAGATTGTCCGCCGCGTCGTCATGGCCGAGGGTGTTGACGCTACCATCTCGACGACTCAGAAGGATGAGCTCGTCCTGACTGGCAACGACCTGGAAAAGGTCTCTCAAAGCGCCGCCGACATTCAGCAGATCTGCAAGGTCCGCAACAAGGATATCCGAAAGGTACGTTTTCTCATTCAACCGCGAGCTTGAGAATTTGCTACGTCCGACTTTTTTGGCGATGACTTTTTTTTGCGCCGCGGGAAAATTTCATTGTTTCTTCTGTTCATGTGGCTAACTATATCCTTCACAGTTCTTGGACGGTCTGTACGTTTCCGAGAAGACCAACGTTGTTATGGATGAGTAAAAAAAAAAGGACGCGTGGGACTTGGGCCTTGTTTCTTTTTTTGCGTTTTGGGGTCTTCTGGAGTGGCGAAGGTTTTAAACTTGCATGTCATGTAGCATATGGCACTACTACGAACAAAATACAAACAAAAGCAAAGAATCAATCTTGCTTGTGCAACGCTGCTGTGCCATGTGCCCTGCTAACCAGATCGCTCGCTTATCATCACCAGTGCCTTGCGAAATTTTACACGAACGAACGGAGAGACGGAATGACGCACTTGGAAATTCAGAAACTGCAAAACGTGGGTATATATATTTTGGAAGTCGAGCGTAAACGTTAATTAATGTACCAGCGTTCGATCGAGCCGAAGCCGTCAGTCAGTGTGTGTCATCTATCTATGTGTCCAGAATCATCTGCAGCAATATAAAGCAACCGTCAAAAAAGTCCAAACTCTTGTCACCAACCTCTTTCAAACGTCAAACGTCAAAGAAACCAAGTGAAAAGTTACATTTCCATTTCATTTCAAAAAGGGTCAGTCTTTGAACCACATTCCCGTTTTCCATTTCCGTTCATTCATATCATTCGTGCCCGAATTGTTACCATCCTCACCACTGTGGGTCTCAAAAATGCAAAATGTAAACGCCGGGGCTGCTCCTATAATTAATCCGCAAGCCTCTTTCCAAAAAACAAATAATGTGAAATGATTCATGTCCCTCATCCACTTCTCAATATACAACAGGGATATTGGGGTTCATGTACAAAATGTACTCGGGGCCTTCAGTTCGGCAAGACTATGGCCGGCGGCTGGACCTCGCTGTGTACTGCGACCTTGGGCCCCTTGTAGTGCGAGTCGTACGAGTCGTGCGACTATTTCTGCTGCTGCGGCCGGTGCGGGCAGTTCTGTCACCCGAGCTGGCGCTACCTATCACGAATTGTTAGTCTGGATACTCCGGTATTTGCCTGCGTGTCGAAATTCACTACTTACTTGGGCTCGTATAGTCGGAGTAGCTGTAATAGGAGTCAGTGTAGCGCGAAGGCGCCTTGCGGTCCGAACGCTTGTCCTTCTTAATATTGAGTAAAGCCAAGAGAGTGGCTGCGCCGCCCGCAAGACCAAGCCACTTCTTGCCAGAAGACTTCTCACGTCGATCACTGACTGAAGATGGACGACCTCCTCCAAACCAACCCGAGTGGCGGTCCCGTCGATTCGAGGGAGCGTGGCCGCTGTGCTGCGAGTACTCGTCGTATACAGAGACGTGCTCCTTATCCTTCTTCTTCTTGCCAAAGATTGCGTGCCAGATGCCGCGAGCGATGCAGCAGAAGCAGAGGAAAATGAGCAGACTAACAGCCGCGAGAACACCAACGACGATACCGGCAATGGCGCCACCGCTCAGCTTGTTGTTCGCCGTGCTGCCACCAGCTGCACCGTCTTCATCGCTAGTAGCCGTCGCCTGGTCGGCCGTACCAGTGCTGGTTACGGTGGCATCTGTGCTCTTGATGCCGGTTGAGACCACGGTAGTTGTGCCAGTGACGCGGTAAGGGGCCGAGTATTGCGTCGTGACGACTCCGTCATCCTTGGTGACTACAACTGTGGTTCCCTCACCATAGCCCGGTTTGGGCGAACACTGGCCATTGTAGGCGCATGTCTGCCAGCCAGCGCAGCAGATGGGACCGCAAGCTTCCCACTCTTCCTTCTGAGGTATGCAGTCGACGCCTTCGGTGGGTGCGGGCGGAGGAGCAAAGTAGGTCATGATTGTGCTCGTATAAGTACGCGTCTCGGTCCAGGTGGTAGTGTACTGGCCATACAAGCCTCCGCCACCTACACATGTCGCGATATTTCCTTCCAAAGTTGTACAGCGCTCTTGAGGATTGCAACAAAGTTGATTATCGGCGCCGCAGTAGGCGTTGCAGTTGCGGTTCATGAGATATGCATATCCAGCGGCGTGGAGGTCATCGCGCGGATACGGCGAGGCGGAGGTGGAGGTGACGGTAGCGAGCAACAGCAGACTCGTACGCCACAAGGACATCGAGGCCGTTGAAGGCATTCCGGAAATAGCCTTCATTGTCTTGGCCAGCGACCCTTTTTTTTTTTTCTATCGGTTGGTATGAGGCGCCGCGGCGTGGTCGATTGGAATGCGGGAATCGCAAGACGGGGACAAAAGTGTGAGATTCACCCGCCCAATCTCAACGATGCGGGTGAGAGAGTCCGAACGTTGTATAAGAGTATCGGGCGAATATGCGCTGGAAAAATGAACTGAAAATCACAGTAATGCGCGCCGGCTCTTTGCGAAGAAGACAAACGCTGCAAGGGATGAAAAAAATTACGTTTGGAGGAGAATAGGACGGATGCACCACCGCGACATCGGGCGCCTGCATGATGACTATAAGAGGGTTGGCAGGTGGTGTGGTGCCGCCATCCCCAACCTCCCACTAAGATACCCAGCCCCTCCATTTCGCATGACACTAAGAAAAACACTGCGGCCTAACCAGGATACGAGCCCATAGTACTCCATGGAGTGACAATTTTTTTTTTTCGTTCCTGTTTTCCCTTCTAGCGCTGTCTTGACCCTGCGCTAATTTGACAAGGGTCTCGAGTCGTTTCAGGAACAGGTTTGGCTCGTGGGAGCGTTGTTGACTCTGCCATGATTTCGAATCACTCCTCCCGCTACCCGGGAGACGGTGTTCAGAATCATCTCAGCAGACTGGGACATGCGGAGCATCAGTGACGGGCCTTGCCAGCTCACCACCTGCTCAGTACTAGCCTTGCTGTAAGCAAGACATGAACCGCTTTCTGTCTGGGAGCCAACGTCTATGAGGATGGGTGCATTGTCTGCAATTTTACGGAGTACAGAGAGTATCGTAGCATGACGCTGACAATTGGGTCGCAAAATGGAGACGGCCTACGTCAAGCTTAATACTCGGCCGGGGTTCCCACGCACATGGGCCTCTCAGCAAGGCCTGGAAGTGCGCAAGGTCTCTTTCTTAATTTTTTTTGCTGGTGGCTGGTTCACCATAATAATCAGGCTGTGATCTTCAAGGTTGCTGGGATTAAGAAAAGGCGTGGCGCAGGATCGGTTGTCATCACACCAATGCGCCACCTGCGGCGCATGCCTACTGTTGCTTCTCGGAGCAGTGGGGTATGAGTGTGGCTTGACCTCTCCACGAGGCCCAGTGAGCCGCTCATCGCTGGTGCCGTCGTTTGGCTGGCTACATCATCACAGGACGTCGCTCCATTCGCTCCTTCGGCTTGCTTCCATCGCCCAATTCGCCGTCGAAGCCAGCCCACCGCCTGACACCTACCTCGACGACTTCCTAGCTGCTGCGATTCCGGCCATCATGTCGCTCGACCCGCCGACCTATCTGGCTTCGCTGCAGAGCAACATCAGGCAGCGGCCTATTCCTTGGGAGGGAGCTGTCCGCGCCGGCACCCTCACTGAAGACCAGCATGCCAAGATCCGCGCCGCTGACAAGGCCAAGAATTCCGATCAAAAGAGACAGATTGTGGAGGGCGATCTTGATGGATATAGACTGCTGTTGGTTGGGGGCGATGGCAAGCCCAGCGTCCTCGAGACTGCGAGCAAGCAGCCCAACGTGATTCAGTACATCTTGGTCTTGCTGGCTGATTTACTCGAAGGTACAGCCTTCCCAAACACCCCCACGGAAAATGCACTGTTTGTTCAAGGGAAGCTGCATCGCACAGCTGTCACTCCCAAGCAATGTTCTACTCCAGTGTTTATTCATCCTTCGAGAACGACGTGGCTAACGTAGACACAATTCCCTAGCTGTACCGTCCCTAGCAAAGGCCCTTTTTAAGAACCCCCAACCGTATACGCATTTCTTACCGCTTCTGCACTCTAATACTACCGAAGATCATATTCCACTGCTCACTTCGCACGCTCTGTCGACCCTGATGGCGCTCTCCCGAGATGAATCAAAGCCCACGCTGCAAGCGCTGCCCATCCTCTTCACATACCTTGCCGGTCTAGCCAAGAGCACCGATGCTGGCCTGCAAGATATTGCCGTGCAGGAATATTCAACCTTGCTCTTTGGGCGTGCCGCCCGCGAGCAGTTCTGGAACCAGCGCAGCGAGACCATTGAGCCACTGATCAAGATCCTCAACAGCGCGGCTGGAATCGGCAACGGGGGCAGCTCTTCGGCGAGCCTCTGGAGCGGAAACACTAATGGCCGCAGTGCCGGATTTGAAGGCTCCCTAGGCGGAGGTGTCGGCCTACAACTTCTCTATCATGTCCTCCTGGTCATGTGGCAGATGAGCTTTGAATCTGACGAGATTGGCGACGACCTCAACGAGTAAGCGGATTTTGTATCCAGTCAGATATGGAGAATATATGCTAACAAGGCGCAGCGAGTACGACATTATCCTACTCTACACCCACTTGCTTCGACTTTCGCCCAAGGAAAAGACGAGCAGACTGATCCTATCAACGCTTTACAATTTGCTCGAAAAGAATCAACGGTCCTTACTCCCGACAGCAGTCCTTGCTCGCCTTCCGAACCTGTTGGAGACGCTTGCTGGCCGCCACTTGACAGACTCTGACTTGCTGGAAGACCTCGAAAGCCTCAAGGAAATGCTGGTGGAATACACCAAGACGAAGACGACGTTTGACGAATATGTAGCAGAAGTCACCTCGGGCCACTTGCGCTGGTCACCTCCTCACCGAAGCCAAGTATTCTGGGCTGAGAATGCGCGAAAGATTCTTGACTACCAAAACGGAGAGATTACTCGACAGTTGGCCGCAATCATGCAGAAGCCTTGGGATAACGACAAGCAAGTCTTGGCTATTGCGTGTAACGATGTTGGATGTCTAGTTAAGGAAGTACCGGAGCGAAGGAAACAGCTGGAAAAAGTTGGCCTCAAGACGAGAATCATGGAGCTGATGCAGTCGGAGGATGAGAATGTTCGGTGGGAGAGCCTGCGCGCTCTGGGTGGTTGGCTCAAGTACAGCTTTGAGCAGGCGGCATAAAGGTTCTAGAGTTGCGAGCGAATTCATCTTGCCCGGGCACGAATGCGGCACTGGGTTGTGTTTCTGTGTTGTTGTTTCTTCAGTTAGAGTACATCGTTGTGTCTAGTGTAGTTTGTAGATGCGCATCGACTATACCGCAAGAGAGGGTACGCAGTCGAATAACAATTGGCACAAAGTAAACGATCATTGGTGTCTGTCTATCGTGAAACCAGTGAGATAATTTGGGAGTTTCATCTATTGCTTTGCCGGTTGACTTGTCACCAATCGCTCACACAGAGTCTCACTTTTTTTTTTTTGGTTAGTTGTGTCCATCAGGTAACGGTTGGGTAATAGGCACTTTGCAGTGGTTCTTCCTAGTGGGCAGATCCGCTGCGGTGTCGCCTGTCAGTGGCCAGCCAGGAGAGCGCAGAGACTTGTCGCCGGGGTCCGTCTTTCGACATCGGAGGCAGGAGCGCATTGTCCGGGGATACCCGAGCCCCACCAGAGCTTCTCTCTCTTACGTACCAGCAACTAGCGATTAGGTATCTCCAACTCTTTTTCCCTGAGTCGCGGGGTTAAACTTTTCTTACCAGCCTTGACCAGGAGCCTCTTCTCTCCCATTTCTCACTGCATTCGTACGCTTGTCAATTGATCTCGCCATCTCTCTGTCGCTTCCTAAGCCAAGAGACCATTTGCAATTGAAGCAACAGCGTCACGGTCACTCCCCACACAAGATGAGCTTCGGCATCGCCACGCGGGCTCGTCCCCAGATTCAGGCCGCCCTCAGGGCTGGCCGTGCCACCGCTGCGCTCGCTCAGCAGCAGGGCGCCGTTCGATATGCCTCCGACGCCGCCTCCAAGGACCTGAAAAAGACGCCTCTGTACGACTATCACGTCGCCAATGGCGGCAAGCTCGTGCCCTTTGCTGGCTTCAGCATGCCTGTCCAATACTCGGGCCAGTCGCTCGCCGACTCGCACCACTTTACCCGCAACCACGCGTCGCTCTTCGACGTCAGCCACATGGTGCAGCACATCTTCAAGGGCCCCAACGCTGCTGCTTTCCTAGAGAAGATTACCCCCTCCGACTGGGCTAACCAGGGCCACATGCAGAGCAAGCTGACCACGCTCCTGTGGCCCGGCACTGGTGGCATTGTCGACGACACAGTCATTACCCGAATTGGTGAGGATGAGTACTATGTTGTCACCAATGGTGCTTGTCTCGACAAGGACACCAAGTACATTGATGAGCAGCTTGGCCAGTTTGGCGGTGGTGTCGAATGGACCCGTCTCGACAAGTCTGGTCTCTTTGCTCTGCAGGGTCCCCAGGCGGCTGAGATCCTTAGCGAGGTTCTCGCCACTGAAGTCGACCTCAGCAAGCTCTACTTTGGCAACGCCGCCTGGGCGGAGTTGAAGCTTGCCGATGGTAGCAAGACGCATCCCGTTCTCATTAGCCGTGGTGGCTACACTGGTGAGGACGGTTTCGAACTCTCCTTCAACGGCAAGCTGTACCCTGCCTTTGACACCACGACTCCCGCTGTCGATTCTCTCATGAAGAAGGCTGGTCCTGAGCGTCTCCAGCTCGCAGGCCTCGGTGCCCGTGACTCCCTCCGACTCGAGGCCGGCATGTGCCTTTACGGCCACGATTTGAACGACAGCATCACCCCCGTCGAGGCTGCTCTCAGCTGGATCATCCCCAAGGCGCGCCGCGCTGCCGGTGGATTCCACGGTGCCGATGTCATCATCCCTCAGCTGACTCCCAAGTCCAAGGGTGGTGCTGGTGTTGAGAAGCGCCGTGTCGGTTTCTTCGTCGAAGGAGCTCCCGCTCGTGAAGGCGCCGAGGTCCAAAAGGACGGCGAGGTCATTGGTAACATCACGAGCGGTGTCCCCAGTCCCACGCTGGGCAAGAACATTGCCATGGGCTACGTCAAGGACGGCCTGCACAAATCAGGCACTGAGGTTGACATTGTCGTCCGAGGCCGCAAGAGGAGGGGAGTTGTCGCCAAGATGCCTTTTATCCAGACTCGCTACTGGAAGGGCGATGCTTAGAGTGGCGAATCAAGAACAAAAAGCAGAACAAAGCTGATGTATTGGTGCATTTTTTTTAATTGACGAAATTTTGGCATTTTTATTTGTTTTCTTCAAGCCTTACTTTAGGACACTTGATATCACCTTAACGATACACAACAACATAGGTATAGTTTAACATGTACCAATTTGGGGAAGGCGTTTTTTTGGTTATATAAGAGATTTGCTTTTTTTTATATATTTACTTTCTTATTATTTTGGGTACACCGGGCGTTATATTCATCTTGATGTGGAATGGGTACGGGAGCATTTTTAGGTAGTCTTGGTTTTTTGGTGGCAGGTATGCTACACAGCGGTTTTCGTTTCTTTCTTTTGCGTGACCTGCACGGCTTGTGAAATTCTGTAAAGTTTCTGTGTAGTATGCATGTTTCCATGCAGCGACATTAGAAAACGTAGCAATATACATTTGATATATACAAACGCGGCTTTTATGTCACACTTCTTGGGCTGCTGTTCAGCCTGCAACCAGGCTGTTGAAAAAAAATACGAGAGAATTTTGAAGTAGCCACTATTAGAGACAAACCCTAAAGGGAGCTATAAATGATACTTTTAAAAAGAAAGAACTTAGAGACCATTTCTCCTATTTTTGTAGGTATATCGCGTTTCTGCACGCGCCTACAACACGCCGTTGCCACTTAACCGTTCCTGGGAGTTTTTGGTTCGAGGGTGCAGTCGTCGTGCATTAGAGACCGTGCCAAAAGACAGGTACAGACTCGGCTTTGCGGTGCACTGCTTGAACTGTTGGTAACTTTGAAGCTCGCCAATACAGGCTGGGGCAAACGCCGGGGATGTGGCTCCCCGCTCGACAAACTACACAAGAGCACCTCTCTCTCACCAACATCAACCTCGAATGTCACAAGGGCTGCAAGGAGAGAGGTCTTCCATTAAATTTCAAATCCTCCTCCCTCCGCTGCGAATACGAGACGAGCAAAAGTGAAAGTCAAATAAACTGCGGTATACGCCCGAGGTACCTTCTTGGTATTTGCGAAGAATGACTTCACTCGCCGAGTTCCATCGCTTTCCAGATCTTCCCACGGAAATTCGCCTGGCTATATGGGATCTGATCCCTTTTCCTAATCGAATCATTGGCCTGGTTCCCAGTGCGACAGAATGGTGCAATAACTCTCGCGCTGGACCAGCGGCAGCGCTGCAGCTGAGTTCCCAGCTGGGCATACGCGCGCTGCAGGAAGACACCAAGGCTCAGCAGCCGTATCAGTTTCGGTATACTGTTCAACCGCGAACCGCGCCGATATTTCCGCTGCTTCATGTGAATCGCGAGTCGCGGGACATGTGGCTGTCGCGGCTCTACTTTGTGCCACGGCGCCTGTGTGAGGTTCAGGGCAAGGCAACTGGTCGCACGTCTTCTTCTCCGGCTCGGTACATGGTTCAGTTTGATACGCCGTATATCAACTATGATGCGGATATTTTTGTGGCGTATGAAGCTTGGTCGACGGGCCAGGTACCTGACCATCCTGCTGCGATTGAAAACGAAGCGGGACAAGGACATGCGAATGATATGGACGTTTTGCTGGGGCTTGATCGCACGCGTATCAGACATGTTGGCGTCAGTGAAATCCCGGGTGACGCGGAGGATATGATTCAGAGCCTGGATTTGTTGAATTTACCAGCGCTGCAAAAGTTGAGCTTCATCACGCCTGGCCCTGACGTGCTTAGCCAAGATACACCGTTGGAGGACAGTGAGCTGACCGACTTGCCGCCGTCGCCGTGGCGTGAGCTGCATCCCATGAACATTCCAGCCATGGATTGCGTTGTGCGGGATATACCAGACTCAAATACGGCGAGACATCCGCTTTTAAATGATAGACGGCTACTGCATCCTTTACAGATCACGCCGAATATACGGCCGCTGCCGAATTATACGGCGTTTGCCTTGTCGTGGATATGGCATGTTATGAGCGGATTTGTAGCGGCGGATAGCAATCTTGAACAAGCCAGATCTGTGTGGTGGGATTATACTGAGTATGTATTAGCTAGCGATGATGATGATGATGCGGAATGCCCCCTGGCGTTTGAAGGGTGTGGAGAGGGAGGCCACGGGAGGAGAGAGATGCTGGACTGGAAACCACCGTTGGAGGTTGGGTATAAGCTTCTTTGTCCTGAGATTTGGTTGGAGGCTGTGGAGAAGTTGGGTGTGCTTAATGAAGATTATGTTACTGGGTCAGATGGGATTGCAAAGAGGGAGCCTCCGGGCTTGAGCGGGCTATTCTAGGCGACCAGTGATGTACTTTATGGTGTAGTGTATAGTCAAGACAGATGGATTACAAGAGGCTACGTTTAATGACATCTTCGGCCAGCGAGAATGTTTATTCCTGTTTGAGCAATGGACTTAACACAGAGCCGCCCCCAATATCGACAAGCTACAGTCGAGACTAAAACCGACGCCGCGGAGGACAGCCTCATTTATGGCTTTGATACGTACTCGAATGCAAATTCACCCGATCCTCCGATCGTTACGACGGCTAAGTCTTTGGCAGGGATCTGGCACGGAGCGTTAGGTGCAACTGCTCGGGCCGATGCTGTGCGTAGTGCGGGCGGCTACAAAGGCTTTTAGGCAGAACAAATAAGCCCATTTTATTCGGTAGCGCTGACAGTGAAAGCCCAGGGTCCAGTAAAACTGGTAATAATACGAGTACTCATACGAGCAAGGCTAATAAGGCGGGGCACGGGTTAGGGGAATGCCTCGGCTTTCACCTCCTCGGCACTGACGTCTGCGGGGATTGGCTTGTCTCCGCACGCCCAGGCGACTGAAACGTTGGAACATGGCCCAATTTGGACAAGCCAGGCTTAGATGATTGACGATTAGCTCCCTTGAAGCCACATTGAAAGCAACTGTAATGGCTGCATTCTGGCATGTGCAGCTTCGAAAGAGATGCACCAGCGCTATGGCGTGCGGGGTTTTAATAAATGAGACTCTTAGCTGTTCCAAGGGCTCCCATACCTTTAACTTCGGTCGTCGGCAATGTACCCCATGTCAACACTTTTGTGAATGTATATCACCAGAGTAGCTCCCCCCTCTTAGTCTCGAATTACATTTCCCGCCTGGTGTACTACTGGGTTGATTGTGCTAATAGACCTAAACGTTGTCGTTTCGTTGATCGGACTCGGAGGCTATCACATTGGTTCGATTTGACACTCACCCCCGACTTTTGTATATATAAATCTCTCCGCAAATATCTGCCCTAACAATGTACAATCACGCCGCTGCCGCGGCCTATGCGATCGAGCTATCAAAGCCGCCTCCATATGGCTCACCACAAGGCGTTCCAGTTCCTGGCTCCGAACGACCTGGCCGCAGCGCCATCTACAGGCACTGGAAATTCCGAGACGCACCGCTCCTCCAGACCCTCGATCCCGCCGTCCGAACAATGCATGACCTTTTCGAATCCTCTGCGCAGGCATTTGGGAATCAACCTTGTCTTGGTACTAGGGCTTGGCTGCCGGCGACGCAGACGTGGGACAACAAATTCGAGTGGATGACGTACGGACAAGTTGCAGAGCGCCGCAAAACTTTTGGTGCTGGTCTTGTCGAGATCCATAAGGCCATTGGCTATGAAAATGATAAATACGGTATTGCTATCTGGTCTCAGAACCGCCCAGAATGGCAGATTGCCGGTAAGTGATGTTGACAAAAAGAAAAACTGGAAAATCTTGGGCCAGCAAGAAACTGACTATGAACAATGCCAGACCTCGCCTGTATGTCACAGGGCCTTTTTGGTGTCGCACTCTACGAAACTCTCGGCCCAGACGCTATCGAGTTTATCCTTAACCACGCCGAAATCAGCTGCGTCGTTGCTTCACTGCCACATATCCCGACCCTTTTAAAGATTGCACCACGCCTGCGAAATCTCAAGCTCATTGTCTCCATGGACGGCCTTGACCAAGGGGAGCAGAAGGGGCTCACAAAGCATTCAGTCCTGGCTGATATATGTGCTCAGCATGGAATCAAGCTTTACGACATGGCCCAGGTTGAGAAAATTGGTGCCGACTCTGGACGCCAGATGAGGCCCGCGGAGCCCGAGGATATATATACCATCAACTACACATCTGGCACGACTGGTGTGCCCAAGGGTGTTGTCCTCACTCACGCATGCACATTGGCGGGAAACTGCGCAACACGCGTTGGAAACCCGGGCACCAAGGATGATGTCGGCTTGTCATATCTGCCGCTTGCCCATGTATTGGAGCGCTTGGTTGAGCACGGCGGCTTTTCTGTCGGTGCCAGATTTGGCTTCTTCCGTGGCGACCTGGATGGACTTTTGGACGATATTAAGCTATTGAAGCCGACTGGGTTTGCGTCTGTTCCTCGCTTGTTCAATCGTTTCAACACCGCAATTCGAGCCGGAACCATCGAGGCAGACGGCTTCAAGGGCTCGTTGTCCCGGCACATAATCGACACAAAACTCGCCTCGATGAAGCGCACCGACGGCACGGCGACTACCAAGCACTGGCTTTACGACCGCTTTTGGACGCCCAAAGTCAAGTCTGCCATTGGTTTCAACAGAGTAAACACTTTGGCCAGTGGCAGTGCCCCTCTGGATCCCAAGGTACAAGAGTTCTTGGCTGCAGCTTTTGGCGTGCGCTTTGCTCAGGGTTATGGCATGACAGAAAGCTCTGGAGTTGCGACTCTCCAGATTGTGGACGACTACTCGACAGGCAACGTCGGCCCGCCGAGTCCATGTGTGGAATTATGCCTTGAGTCGCTTCCAGAGCTTGAGTACTCTGTCGACGATAAGCCGTATCCTCGTGGAGAATTGCTTATGCGCGGGCCTAGCATCTTCTCAGGATACTTCAAGAATGACGAGGAAAATAAAAAAGCTATAGAGCCGGACGGATGGTTCCATACCGGAGATATTGCGCAGTTTGACGAGCTGGGCCGTGTCAAGATTATAGACCGCAAGAAGAATATACTCAAACTTGCGCAGGGCGAATACGTTGCGCCCGAGCGCTTGGAGAATGTATATGCTGCCAACTGTGGGCTGTTGGCTAATGCTTTTGTCCACGGTGATGGTGACAAGTCTAGCCTTGTTGGCATCATTGGCGTCAATCCAGAGACTTTTGCACCGTTTGCGAGCAAGATTCTTGGACAAACCATTACGCAGGAAGATGTTGCTATGTTGGGTAAGGCGGCAGGTGACATTAGAGTCAGGCGACAGTTTCTCAGGATTTTGGACGACATTGGTGTCAAGAACAAGTTTAACGGCTTTGAGCGGGTAAGAAACATTATGTTGGCCGTTGAACCATTCACGGTGGAAAATGACCTTCTTACTCCGACGTAAGTGACGAGACCCTTCAATTAACCATTACAAGCAAGAGTCTTACTAACGATGCAACTAGCCTCAAGCTCAAGCGTCAGCAGGCTGCCAAGGCATACAGAAAAGAGATTGATCGCCTGTATGCGGAAGTCGATGCCAAGGCTCCTGCTACTGTGAAACTTTAGCTATGATAGTTTATGTTATTGTAAAAACCTTTTTAAAATTGTCTAAGTCTATGCGAAGCGTTGCCAGTGTTAACCTGCTTTTGGATCCCTTGCAACATTTCCGTCCTTCAACCTAATAAGGCTTCTATACCACACCAGACTCAATAACAGAAAACAAATCTTCCTCCGAGTCCATTACTGCCATGGCGTCAAACGGCAGCGTAACCATAGGCGTGGTATGCCCAATGTCAACGTTCATCAATATAGGAAACTCTTTGCTCGCCATTTCTCCCTCGCAAAACAACTCTCGGATAATGCCGGCATACTCATCCTGTTGTTCTGGGGTATCATAGCCAAATGGACGTCCTACAATAAGGCCGGCTGCGTCATCAAAGACGCCCCCTGCAATCAAGTCTGCAAATGCGGCTTGAATCCGTGCAGGACGGACGCCGGATACTTCGTCCTCGCCTAGTGCTGACTCGGCAAACACAATCCTCCCCCGCCAGTCAGGACTGATTGATCGGATGCCTTGTAAGCGAGGCATGGCTGTAATGAGACCACCAAAGAGTCTACCTTGTCCCTGCCCACCGCGAATCCAGCGCCATTTCGGTGACGGTGATACAGCAGGCGGTGTTGTGGTATTTGGCTCCGTGAAACACTTTGCTGCATGGGACGAATATGTAATAGACCTCGGAATAGCTCCCAGTGGCTCAGTAGATGCAATTGCTCTAGTCAGATTTTCAACACAAAATGCCAGAGGAGTATCTCTATCTTTATAAGAATTGGGCTCCCCAAGCTCCGGAAAGGCACCAGGGCCATAAAACGTGCGAAGACCAGTATAGGCGTGCAGGAACCAGTGCAGACATGTAATGTCTGAATAGCCCCAAACAATCTTTGGATTTTTGCGAATAATTTCATGCAGATCCGTGTCCTTGGTCAGAGCCGGCAGTAGCTCTGTAAAGGTTGTCCCGCCTATTGTACAAGCTACTGCAGCAATGGACGGATCTGAAAAGGCAGATCGAATTTCAGCTAGGCGATTCTTTATAGAAGACTGAACGCCTGTGTCTTTGTTAAAGAATGTGCGGACCTTGTATCCCAAGTCTGTGAGCACAGCGGTTGCTCTTTCAAGGACGTCAGGCAGCTCGTCGTTGAGTCTCGCAGAGGGTGAGATGAAGGCAATGGTGTCGCCGGGCTGCAGAGCCCTGGCTTGGATGGTTGCAGGCATTTTCTTTTCTGTTTAGTAAATAATTGATTTTAATCTGATACTATGAGATTTGAAGGGCGGCCTGAAGTGATTTATTATAGCCATTCACGCCCTTGTCTAGACAAGCCTAACAGGATTACCAAGCAGGCAAGCTATCCATAATGGTTCCACATCCACCGCTGCTAGTGAGTGGAGTGGAGCGGGCACTTTTGGATATCACGAAACGTTGCTCCGTAACTTGTATAACTCAGTTGCACTTATTTTGGGGCCAGCAGAGATATGAGTCATTTATTCAAAGCCTGCTTCCCATGTTGATATGTACGGCCTTGACTTGAGAGTACGCTTCCAGACCTGCCTCACCCAGCTCTCGACCAATACCACTCTTCTTAACACCACCAAAGGGCACACGCGGATCGCAGTCTTGGCTGCTGTTGACCCAAACCATACCGGCCTCGATCTCCGCTGAAACACGATGCGCGCGCTCCAAGTCCTTGGTAAAGACGGCTGCACCAAGTCCGTATGTCGTGTCGTTGGCCATGTCAATAGCCTGTTGCTCGTCAGAGAAGCGGCCAATGGCAACCACAGGTCCGAAGATTTCTTCCTGGTAGACGCGCATCGTAGGTTTGACATCAACAAAAACAGTAGGCTCAATAAAGAAACCCTTGCCGCTGACACTGACCTTGGCCGGCTGCCCGCCTGTAGCAATGCTTGCGCCCTCTTGCCTGCCAATGTTGATGTATTCTAGCACACGCTCGTACTGGGCCTTGGAGACCTGAGGACCTTGGTATGTGCCCTTTTCCCATTGGTCGCCAACCTTGCTGGTAGCCTTGAGCGTCTCGACAAAGCGGCGCACAAAGTCGTCGTAGATGCTGTCCTCGACGAGGATACGCGACGTAGCAGTGCAGATCTGGCCCTGGTTTGACATGATGCCGAAATGCGACCATTTGACTGCCTGGTCCATGTCACAATCGCCAAATACCAAGAGTGGCGACCTACCGCCCGACTCGAGAGTTATATTCTTGAGCGTCTTGGCTGCCATGGTCATAATCTGAGACGCGGTGGCCGTGGAGCCTGTAAACGCAACCTTGTCGACAAGCGGATGTTGCACCAGCGCGGCGCCAGCTACTCTACCGAGGCCATTGATGATATTGACAACGCCAGGTGGGAAGCCAGCTTCCTTGATAAGCTCGCCGAGGATGAGAATGCTGAGCGGCGTCTGCTCCGCGGCCTTGATGACGACAGTGTTTCCGCAGGCGAGGGCCGGGCCAAGTTTCCATGTTGCCATGGCAAGAGGGTAGTTCCAGGGGATGATCTGGCCAACTACGCCGACGGGCTGGCGAAGCGTGTAGGCAAACTTTTCAGGCGTCGTGTTGATGGTTTGGCCGAAAGCCTTGTCCGCCCAGCCAGAGTAGTAGCGGATGACGCCGACTGCTTCTGCCAGGTCGGACTCGTATGCCTCTGCGTATGTTTTGCCTTGCAACACAGACAATTAGCTATATCAATCTCACAATAGTCGCAAGAAGACACCATACCGTTGTCCCAGGCGTCAACTGTAGCAAAGAGCTCACGCCTCGACTCCATCAAATCTGCCAGCTTGGCCATGAGGATGCCACGGTCCGTGGCGGACAGGCGCTTCCATGACGGGTCCTTTAATGCCTTGCGGGCAGCCTTGACAGCAGCATCGACATCAGCTTCACCCGCTGCTTGCACAGTAGCAATTGTCTCTTCTGTTCTGTATCCGTGATGCAAAGGGTGCAAGTCAGCACAAGGGCACCTATCAGAACAGTGGGAAAACCTCATTCGGGGTATAAAAGGAGGAGGCAAATTAAAATGGGGGTGAATGAGGTAGGTTGGTCACATACGCTGGGTCAATTGATGTTAGTGTCTCACCACTGGCAGCTTTGACGAAGGAGTTGTCGATAAACAGGCCTGTGGGCTGAGACCATTTCACGCCATTAGGCGCCTGAAGCTGGACTGGGGCGGCCATGATGTCAAAGTCTTGGGGCTAAGATGAGATAATTTGTCTTTTGTCTCTGTACTGATCTACTCGGATCGTCGTAATTCAGGCAAAGGAAATAGAGCACAATAATGTAGAGAATGTAGCGGCGGAGATCTGGGAAACTAAGCTATGTATGAATGGGCGAAGGGTCCTTTTTGACGGAGCAACCAAGGCAGCTCTGTGGGGATATGTACGGCGGGGAGACCTGCGGTTTAAGGCGTAATTACACCGGTGAGCCACGACCGGACACCATTCGCCAATTATTATTAGCCGGTGAGATCTGAGCTACGGATTACTCCGGGGGCCAATGGCATAGTGACAGGATATAAGGTGCGGAGCTGACGCCGCCGCCGGAGACTCCACACTGCAAGGTGTCCGGCGCCCGAGGACTCCCGGTGCGGAGCCGTGCATCTGGGTACAAGTTATTCGGGCGTATCTGTGCGAAAGAGGGTAGATGTTGAAGAATGATGGACGGTGCTTGGGATACTAACAATTCCGATATTAAAGTTAACCGCATAGCTTACTAAAATGCCACATACGAGTCGCGGCAAAAGGAGTATATCAACCCCCATCCAGCAACAAATAATGTAACGTTTATTGCTACGTGAATTAATTTGCCGCCAATCCGGCGTCCGCTGGTCCTACTGGGGCTGCTGAGTCTGGCTCTTCCGGCCCCTCTGGCTCTAGCATGTCGATGCAAAGGACTATATTAAAATGTCTTTTTAACGAAAATTTGCTCTTCAAGTGTAAACGCCGAAACGAACAAGTTTGGGGGCGAGGAAAGGTGTTGGTAGCCCTGCCATGACTCAGAGAATTTTTACTTAAACACAGCATAACAAAACAAACAATACAACATCTGGTTTACAAAAGAACTTGATAGCTTTTCAATTATTAGTTTATGGCCATGTGGTTCCCCATTTCGTGAATGCTAAAATTGAATACATCAGATATCCCAGACTCCCTCACGGCTTACAGCTTACTCGCTTCCTCGGCAACGGCGGCAGGGATGATTGCCTCGAGCGATTCTTCTCGCGGTGACCACTTCAACAACTCAGTTGCACGACGTGGCCGACCCCTCGCATTCGTTCCAAGCAAGACCCAGCCATGATCCATGATTCGATCAGCGCCTTCTTTCGACAACTCCTCGACAGCACCGTTCGAGATTCGGCCCTGCTCTACAGCCACGTTGACAATCTTTTGCGCGAGCTCGCCAAACGCCTAACCCCCCTCCCGTTAGCAACTGTTCTCTCAAACACAAAAATCTCTTGTCAGCGGTGGGTCGACTTACCATTTCGCCAACATCTGTAAAGTAAATGCCGTTTGCGCCCCATAGGTCGTCAGACGTATCCTGTTTAGCAGCCTTTTCTACAAGCGCTCCGAAAAGCCGCCCCAGATCGCGAATGTGTACATTTCCCCATCGGTTTAGACCTTTACCGACCTGAGCGCCCCTTCCATTCTGCAAAGCATAGCGGATCAGGCCGGGGACCTGGATACTTCGCTGGTTCACTGGGCCCTCGCCGGGTCCATAGATGACTGGTGGCAGGACGACGGCCGTCTTGATGTTGGAATTTCCTTTTGTGACGTTGAGCATGTAGTTGTCCCCGGCGCGGAAAGAGTGTTGCTGGATGTGTGAGCGATAGTTTTCAATGTCCTCTACGTCGTCAAAGAGCTCTGGTGAGGAAGTGCCGGGCTCAAACGTCTCGGAAATGAGTTCTGCGGCGGCAAGAGCTGTTGCACCGGAAATCTGAATCCAATATACTGCGTCAATAGAAATGGTTAGTGTGTGTTTACATATCCCAACAGTGGACGAGGTCGGTACCTGGACCGTTGATAGTTGCCTCTTGAAGGCCCCGATGAATAGCTTCGATGGCAGGAATGTGCTTGGAATTGGCCAAGTCTGCGGAAATATTAGCAAATTAAGAAGTCATTTTGTATTTATGGTTGTAAACATACTCAAAACAATGTGAGCCTGAGAAGCCTCTTTCTCAAGCAGCTCTGTGCTGTCGAGGTCGCCAACGACAGTCTTGGCAGACGGATACGCCTTTGTAATACACTCTGCCTTTGCCTGATCACGCACGAGGACCGTCACCGAAAAATCAGGATAATTGCGCACAATCTCATGAAGAACTTGGCCGCCGATATAGCCAGTGGCTCCCGTGCTAAAGATGTGTAAGCTGCAACTGTTGAACAAACGAGAACACGAGAACCGGGAAAGATCGAGACCCGGGGCCTTGATGGATTCGACTTACAGGAAGATTTGGCTCATGATGCTAGCTAGCCTGAGTGCGATAACAATGTGATAGATAGGATGAAGCTTGAATATGAAAAGAAAACCGATGAAAAGAAATTATTATATAAGCGATGATGGGATATTGGAAGATGAAGATTTCAAGGCACGGCTACCGTTTTTGTGCCTTGGATGACAAATGGAGGGGTCCCGGCAAAACCTACCCATTTGGAAAGCCGATGTGGGGTTCACGATTCGGCCGAGAAGCCGACACCTAAGACTGCATATACAAGCAGCTCTTTAAGGAGTTCGAGCCGTGGCACAAAAGGCTGCATATATAATTCAACAAAGTCGCCAAGGTTATAAATGAATTCGAAACTAATGTCACAGAATGGGAATGTCCATGCGAATGCTCATAATCGTTACGGCTGCCATTACTTTATATATGTCCAATAATAATCGCCGTGCCCTCTTGCTACTTTCTTTTAAACCAGACTATATCCAAAGTATTCGCTTTTTATTTCTTCATAATAGACTCCAAAATATCAACAAGGACGTCAGCTATGGCAGATGTCAGTAAAGCATTTCACAATGTTGGCAGTAGGTGTATTTTATGTACTTACCGTGTTGCTCCTCAAAAATAAGCATAGGTCGTAGACGAACGGCGCGCTCTCCACTGGCACCAATGTTCAAGCCCTTGGCTTTGGCCATCTTTGTCACCTCGTCTCTGCGCGGGCTGTCCCAGGCGATGAATGTGCCACGGTCCTTGCCGCGCAGGTTGAGCATCTCACCCGGGTATTTCGCCGAAAGTTTCTCAAGTTTGCCGTACAAATAATTTCCAACCTGGGCAGTGCGCTCTACCAGGTTGAGTCTCGTAATTTCGTCAAAGATGCCACGGAACAGCAGAGCGCGCACGGGGTCACCCATCCATGTGTTGAATTGGCGGAATGCTCTGTCTGGTCGCAGGCCGCTGTCGCTGAAATAGAAGCCCGCGGCTTGCGCCTTCTTGGAAAAGGTTACCATGTCAGGAGGTGTCTCGAGGTTCCAGTGCTCGTGTGCCCAGAACTTTCCAGTAGCGCCAACACCAGTCTGCACCTCGTCGACAATCATCAGCACATCCTTCTTCTTGGTCAGCTCGCGCAGGCGGCGAAAGAACTCTGGCGAGGCATGGTTGTCGCCGCCCTCGGACTGAATAGGCTCAACAACAATGGCAGCGACGGGGTTATGCCATGTAGAAATGAGGCGCTCTGTTTCCTTCAAGCAGCGCTCCTCTTCAGCAGCGTTCTCGGCAGCGTGCTCCTCGAGCGGGTACTTGAGCTGAGGGAACGGCGCCGCGGGCCAGTCAAAAGCAGGGATGTCGAGCTTGTGGATAGCCTTGCTACGGGTGGTGGACAAACTGCCAAAGGTACGGCCGTGGAAGCCGTGGTGGAATGAAAGAATGGAGTAGTTTGGCGAGCCGGGCTTCTGGTTCTCCATGACGGAGCTAAGCTCCTCGGGAGTGAAGTCGGCACCACCGCGTTCCTTTGTGCGGCGCCAGAGGAAAGCGGCCTTGTATGCGGTCTCATTGGCGTCGGAGCCGGTCATGGCTGTAAATACCTGGCTGAAGCCTTTGGGAGCAGCCTTGAGTAGGCCAGACTCGAGAATATCGGCCCAGTCGTCGGAGGGGAAAGCTCCGAGGGCGGGACGGTTGATGATGGCGCTCATCATGTCTGGAGTTTGGGAGATTTCGAGAAGGCGGGGGTTGTTGTAGCCGAGAGGGATGGACGCGATCTGAGAGAATCTGTATTTGGCATAAAGGATTAGTATTCGAGCTACGCCATGTTCCGTAGAGTTTTCAACTTACGCGTCAAGCAATGTGTTGCCGTCATGGTCGACAATGCTGTGGTTTGTGGGTTAGCATGCCCATCAAAGCAGAAGGGCAAACCCAGGCCTAAGCACGTACTAGTTGCCATTGCATTTCTTATAGTTTACAAGCATATTCATGCTCCTCGTATCAAACACCTTGTCGAGCTTCTTAGTGGCTTCCTGGGAGCGAGGTCCAGGCAAGCTGGTGTTGACGGCGGGCTTCTTTGGCTCGTTGGGGAAGACCTGGGCAGTTGCTGAGGCAAAGGCGCGGACAAGCTGCAGACGGGGATTGCGCTGAACGAGCTTGACGCCCGAAAGGGGCATTGCGCGAGCGGAGGCCAGCATCGTGAATGCAGACTATTCACCCGAATTGCTGTTGTTGACTGACTGGTGAATGTTGCAGCCCGTGATTCTCGTCGGGAGGCTGGACGTGGGATGTCTTTTTTGGGTCCGTTATCGGCCGGGGCTGGTTGCACTCGCCGAGGTACTCGCAAGGAAGGTGTCCGTCCTCTTTGGCGCTTCGAAACGGGATGACGGCTAAAATGGGGAGGTAATATTAAATGACTTCCAGTCAATGGCGGAAGATTTCCCACGTCGTCATGGGGGTTATATATGTATTTCTCCCAGACAAAAAGGGCCAGCCATGACACGAGTTGTACGTGGGGAAGTTCGTCTGTGTGCTTGCTCAAGCCTTGCATGATGTCGCTCCAATCGTTTCTTGGAGCGCCAAACACGCCCTCCACATGTGGAACGTGCCGAGCGGCATGTCAGCTCCGGGCTAGGGGGCCTTCGGGGAGAGCACGCCCCGCCGGAAGGCCGATTCAGGTGTTGTTGCCGCCTTCAGTTCCCCGGAACGCCCTCCAAGCCGCTGAGACCACCCCGCCTTTAGGTGGAGCGGTTATCGCGGGTGGCCTGCAACGCCTTCCTAGTGCTTGTTCGTAGGGCGCTCCGGTTGCGCATCGATTCTGCATAGTTTGCAGCTTGACTTCCATAAATGAGACGACTGCGACCTCCGCACTAAGCCGCGGCGGCTAAGCTCAGCAAGCAACCTTGAAGGCTCTAAACTTGGAGCTCTAGCTTCTATTTTGTGAGCCAAATGGCCTTCCAAGCGCATGCGTAGCAAGCGTGCTGCCGTCACAACCTTGAACAAAGAAGAGCAAAGTGGCGACTAAGCTCAGCAAGGAACCTTTATGGTTCTAAACTTGAAGCTCTAGCTTCTATTTTGTGAGCCAAATGGCTTTCCAAGCGCAACCGTAGCAAGCGTGCTACCGTCACAAGCTTGAACAAAGAAAGAGCAAAAGCTTGGTGTCTTTCCTTTTGGTTGTCGAGTAGTGTCGAGTAAATGGGCTATAGAAATAAATATTCCTAAGCTAAAGGGACAGCGGTCTCGGGTATGTTGGTGAAGAACATCTTGCAGATTCTACAAATAACCGTCACGATCTGTTTCTATCTCGTGGACAAGAGGCCTTTTGCACTCGCTATCTGTGAGTCACTGGAACTGTATCGTTATATACGAATCAACCAGGCTAATAACTCTGCACTTAATATATACGACGTAATAGGAACGAGCATCTCGCACAGCATTAATCTTAATTCGTCATTCTTATTGGCCCCCCCATTTTGCCGTCTTTTCCGTAAGGCTGCAGCTTTACCGTATCCTGCTTATTTAGCGCCCCTCGTCTTTCAGAAAATAATAGGCAACCCTCAGCGCGCAACTCATCCCATGTTCTTTACTCGGTACTCAATTTTTATCTCTTATTTTTTGGCCATCTCAAAACGACCCACCAAACTTTCACCAGCCAAGACGTATCTGCAAGGTAAAGGATTGCCCAGCCCTTCATTGCATCTACAGCCATGTACGACCCACCTTGTGGCGGTGACCCAACATATTACCAGGGGGTTGATCCAACCATTGAACCCGGGGCATGGCCCGTGAATATGTCTGGTTGGGTGTGCAAAACACCACCTTTTGGAAAATACAGCGCCCTGCGCCTTTCTAAATGCTGTTCTGGAACATTCTACAACATCACTGAGCCGGTCGACATCGATCATCCTGCATGGCCAGTTTCGTGCGGTGCCGTTTGCCAAGTTGACCTCGCCTTTGACCAGCCGAATCCGGACTACCCTTACGACTCCAGTGAATTTCAAAAATGCGTATTCGACGCTGGTGAGGAGGATCAAGGTGACCTTTATTGCCAGGGACCTAGTACTCCCGATCCGTCCATTTCATTCACGACTACTCCGACCGGCCCCTGGCAAACCAAATCTTGGGTTACTGACGACGCTCAAATGACTGATGACCATAATTCAGTCACGACAAAGGCAACGGGTACCACGACGGGAATAACTACCGGGGACGCGACGGAGACTTTGCAGTCACCGCCTGCAACGACATCTCCGAATGCGGCTCAGCAGTCGGTGATGCCCAAGAGGGTGTTACTTCTGGGCGCCATCGTTGCTATCCTGTTTCAATACACTCAGTAGCGACAGTGTTGTATGAATGTACATATAAATATTAAGGAGGATTTTAATTATTATACATGACCAATGAGAAGCCACTAACAGTCCTTTGTTCTGTGTGAGGGGTCTTGACGACTTGTTCGTGCAACACTCGGCCCTAAGCCGGAAGTAATAAAGGTAAAAAATAATCTCTTCTGGAGAAAGATGATATAGTAATGCAGACAGGAATCTCTGAAGCATTTAGCCATTCTGAAGCCGATACGACGGCATTGACAGCTGCTCTCGCACACAGGATTCCCGCCATCGAGACATCTCCATTACCCGATTAGGCAGCAGGCTGAACCCTAGGCAAGCCACGTTTGGCCGATTGACCGAGCTAGCAAACTCACCGATACAACTGACTTCATCGTAATATATTTTTTTTTTGAATTGTACGCAGCTTTAAACCAATTCTGGGACGCAAAACGATTTGAACTACTAATCGTTGTGAATTAATGTCTTTTTTTTCTTTCTTTAAAGTCTGTGGCGCGCTCCTCCTAGCCAAGCCAGGCACGGTAGTACAAAGCTGCAGGAGCCAAAAAAAGAAGGCTGCGTTGCACCAAGATGGATGACCATGGCCGACACACAGCCAGTTCACACTTCTTATTACATCACCCTTCGCCTAATTACCGTATACATCTTCACAATATGCGAAACTGATAAAGTGCGTCACGTGATGCTTGGATCTAAGATCGTCGGCCCGCTCAGGGACCTTATATGATACAGTTGTCTCCGTAGCGGGTACGCGCGCAAAATAGTGGCAGCACTAAAAAAAATTAAAGCCGGACCCAATGATGGGCTCCTTGCAAGAGAAACAAACCATTTTTTGCGTTCTGTTTTGCACATCAATGGGAAATGAAATCAAAAGACGAAGCCGTCGTCCAATCGGACGCAAGTCCTTCTGCCGTGGAAGCCAGCGATGAGGAAGCCAAGAGGGAGTCGCTGCCATCTTCTGAACATGCTACTGCCACTCATCGAGGCCTAAAATCGCGGCATGCACAGATGATTGCGCTAGGAGGGTCCATTGGCACGGGTCTCTTTGTGGGCTCTGGCCAAGGCCTCAAGATTGGCGGGCCTGCTTTACTGTTGGCTGGTTATACGATTATTACGCTGTTACTCTACGGCGTTGCCACCGGCATTGGCGAGATGGGCACATATCTTCCGGTGCGAGGATCAGGAATGTCGTATTACGGAAACAGATTTGTCTCTCGCAGCTTGGGCTTCACGCTCGGCTGGCTTTACTGGTACATCTTTGCCTTGGGCATGCCAACAGAAATCACCATTACCACCATTGTCATACAGTACTGGGAGACGCCCGTGCCGACGGCGGTGTGGTACACCATTATAGGCCTTGTTATCATAGCGTGCAACTGCTTTCCGGTATCGGTATACGGCGAAGCTGAATTTTGGTTCGCATCGACAAAGGTCCTTGCTATTATTGGCTTGCTCATTCTCACAGTTGTGCTGTTCTTTGGAGGCGGGCCGTCGGGGCAACCGCTGTACTTCTCAAACTGGTCGAATCCAACGGCAGCGAATACATTCCTCGTCGGCGGCGATATGGGCCGTTTATGTGCCTTTGTGGCAACTCTCACATTTTCTGTGTATGCTTTCATCTTTGCGCCGGAGATGCTTGTCGCCACTGCGGGAGAGATGCAGTCGCCCAGGAGCAACATGCCCAAGGCCACGAAGCGCTACTTTTGGCGTCTTGTCATATTTTACCTGCTGGGTGTCTTGGCCATTGGCATCATTGTACCGAGCAAGCACGAAGACCTTCTTTCGCCCGGATCGACAGCGTCTGCCTCGCCGTGGGCTATTGGCATCCGTGAAGCTGGTATTCCAGCGCTCGACTCTGTCATCAACGCCGTCATTGTCCTCTCAGCGTGGTCGGCAGGCAATTCTTTCCTGTACATTGCGAGTCGTGCACTGTACTCGTTGGCGCTCTCTGGAAACGCGCCAGCTATGTTCGCACGCTGCACGAAATCCGGCATCCCTTACTATGCTGTCGGCGCAAGCTCCCTACTCAGTGTTCTCTCGTACATGAACCTCGCGAGCACTGGCTCTGTCGTGTTCAACTGGCTCGCCAACATTGTCAATACAGGCGCTTTTCAGAGCTGGATATGCTGCTGCATAATATACATTCGCTTCCGCAAGGCCACTGAGGCGCAAGGTGTCAAAGTACCATATCGCTCCCGTTTTCAGCCGTGGGCATCCTGGGTCAGCGGAATCACCTTTACAGTGCTCCTGCTGCTAAACGGCTTCAAAGTATTTGTAATGGGGCACTGGGACACGGGCACATTTATCACCTCATATATTGGCATTGTGGTTTTTGGCGTGTTATACTTGGGGCATAAATTCACCGTTGGGAAGGATGACCCATGGGCGATTCCGCTGGACAAAGTTGACTTGCATAGTGGCTTGGATGATATTCTGGCTGCAGAGCTACCCAAGAAACCGAGGCGCAAATGGTACGAGCAGTGGCGTATCTTGTTTGAGTGAAAAAGTTAGATTTTAAATTGTTGCAAGTTTCCCCCCTCACGGCGAGCGAGTCTTTGACTTTTGTTGAATTGCATATTCGGGGGCTGTGCCCTCGACGGTTGGAAAAGCTTTACGATACTTTCGTACATTTTGCATAGCAAAACACATTTCCCCCTCTTTTTCGTTGCTCTTGATATGCGCTGGCGCCTTTCTTGATTCCTGTGACTCGTATTTCCTGATAGGCCGCCGTCATGTACCTCAGCCTGATATTTATTCTGGCGCTTCTCGCGTTGACTACGCAGGGAACACCGAGTATCCAGCCCAGGAGATACAAGGGGAGTAAGTCGTCACCAACGCCTCAGCGAATTTTTGTTCTTGCAAATCGCAAACATGGAGAGACTTCTAACAAGAAAACTAGTCAACTACAGCGCAACCTTCTTCTCCAAGCCGGATTGCAAGGGCGACAAAGGCAAAGGCGAGCACAAAAACTTTGGCTGCTCGGAAATCTGCTGGCCAAGTCCTAAGCAAGGTGTCTACAGCATCCTCCTCAAAGTCAAAGAATTCGAACAAATGCCCTGGTACAAGCCCGGCAAGGACGAGGAATACCACAACGATGGCTTCGGCGGCAAGTACCAATACGTGGACACTGAGGGCCCGATCGGACTCGCGTACTCGGATGCCGAGTGCAACCCCAAGTCATTCATGGGGAGGACGTTTATTCCCAAAGGCAACGACACCAAGTGCGTGACGTTTGAGCAGCCGGTGTTTGGATGGAGTATCAAGCTGCTCAAGGAGTGCACGTACGAAGAAATGAAGGATGTGGCCGAGGTGGACTCTAACCATACTACGCATGACTGGTATCAGCCCAAGGAGGAAGATCTGCATCTGGTGCGCGAATGGGAAGAGTTTCATAGGAGTCAGAAGAGCAATCCGGATGAAGACGATGTTAAATGGGGAGTCGTTTGGCCAGGAGAGGATGGGGAATGATGGCGCGGTTTGCTCTACTCTCTCTGTTTTCCCCGTGTTTTGCCTCTAGATTGGTTCTCTGGCTAAGATTTGTCGTAGTGGAAGTTTCTTTTGTTTACTAGATACTCCCAAAATTGGATCGTTCCATGAATTTACAAAACATTTCGCATGCAAGAACAGCACTAGAATGTAGCCACGAAAAAACCATAGGGGACCGCCACACGCGAAGCGTACAGCCCCCCTCAAACGAGCGGCATGGAGATTTGGTCTTGCAACTGTGAAAGGCCCGAAACAAGAATGGCGTATTCTATGGAGTAGAAGAGCCGGCCGCAAATTTGGATTTTTTGCGCGGGTTTTCGACGTTGCGTGATGGAGAAAAGGGAAGAAGAGAAGGCAGAAAAATTCATATATTGGGCGGCGTGTTCGGTGGGGCGGCAATGGCGTGTCTGGTTGGCTGGCCTTCAGCTGTTATGGGCCATGGGATTGGGTTGATCAGGTACGATGCTGTAATTGCGGCTATTAGGTGGTTATAATAGTTTAAATAACATCTATAGATGGTATCTTTGCGTATATTTATTTCGTCATATACGCCGTCAGGCATCTATTATGTTTTATCACTATTAAAGCACTCATCGACTAAAAAACGCTGTAATCTACCCTTTTTAAATTGGATTGTTAATTAAAAACCGATAGTTTGGTATGCTTACATCTATTTATCATCCTCAGAGGTATAAAACGAAAGCGTGTCTGTAGTATTCTTGTACTCGACACCGCACTTTTCTGAGAACCCCGAGAACATATCGGCCCGCTCCTGCACATACTTGCCAAATGTGTCTCTCGAGCATGTTGTGCCAGGGCCATCAACGCAGTCTGGCAAGCGTTGCGGAGCGCTGTTGACAAGTACTCTGTAATACTCCCCATCTTCGTAGCCAAAGCTTCCAGTACACTGGAATCGCTCAATGGCAACATTGGTCAAGAAGGGCAAGACATGAGAGCTCTGCCACGCTCGATGGTAGTTGATTCGGTCTAATGGCATGGTATCATTGACGTTTCCGTTGCCAGCAAATTGTGAATTGTTAAAGAGCCCCAACGCGACAAGCACCATCGGTGGCATCTCTCTATGGGTGAAGCTGACCAGTAGATTGTCCACATCTTCCTGATCATTGTTCATGAGAAGATTCGTAGTAGCATTGAGCCAAGGAAGCCCAACGTAGCCAGCAACATTGCTGCCATAGCCAACGTTATAGTGGTACCGAACATCTTCAGCATATTCCCAAGCGAGCCAGTCGTCCGGCGAAAAGAGATCCAAGTCACAGAACGGTGATTTGCCGCGAATAGCTGTTTCATAGCCACAGAGTTGTTGCATACCAAAAATGTCGTTGGTACTAAAGTTGAAAGACGGCGTCGAGGCATTGAAGCGCCCAATGATTGGCTTCGCATACTTTTGCTTGTAGACGTCTGCCTCGTCGCTTCCTGCTGCAGATGAGTATCCGGGACATGCTTTGTACGGAGTTAGGCTGTCGGCGCCGGATTCTTTCGATTCGTATATACGGACGACTTTAATCTCATCGTCCTCAGTCTCCAGACCCCGCGCCAAGGACTTTGCAGACTTGTAAGTTCGCGAAGCCGAAGAGGTCCAAATACGCTTTGGAACGCTGAAATTGGGATATCGAAATTGAGATCGACACCGAGCTGAGTTGCTTGCAGCCTTCCCACTCTCGTCAAGACGGAAACCTCTTCCTCAGCAATGGGGGCTTTCCAATCGGCGAGAAAGCTTAGAGCTGGTATTTTGGTCCAATCGATATTGGTGTGGTTTGACAGTTTCTTGACAAAGGGCTCAATATATTCTTCATAGTCAAAATCATTGGCCTAAATGGCCGCATGACGCACGAAGTAGGCGGCCCGCTCAGGCACGCAGCCCTGCGGTGTATCAGGCGAAGCCGGAGGATCTAGAGGTTCAAAGTATGGAGCAATTCCAGAGAGGTGTTGCAGCGGATTAAATGAAAAGGTAGAATATAAGGCTGAGCCTGAAACAGTGGCTAAAAGCGGCACAAGCCCAGCCATAATCCTCACGTTCGTCATCTTTTCTGGTTTGCAGTTTGCGTAGACAAAAATTCGCTATTGACTTCGGACAAAGACAATTGATGTAACTGACAGCCAAAAAGGCCTGGAGAGGCCGATTTGCTTCAATAAGCATGTTGATTGATACTTAATACGATGCAACAGCTGTTGGTAGCCTTGGTTCATTGACGTCATTGGGCAACATACCTTGGCCCCTTAGTTGCACATCCGTCTTATTAGCGAGCGATCTGCAGTGCTTTGTCTTTTTACAAACTTGATAGTCAGGCTGTCTAAGCTAAAAAAAAAAACTACATGAACTAAACCAGATGATACTGATAGTATCTCAAGCCCAGATTTAACCATGTAGTGAGGACAGGCATCGCCAGCATCTTTACGGGTTTTGCTGTATTTGCCAGCTTTGCAACGGGCGGCTAAGACAAATAAGACTGGACCAATTTTGAGCACTGCAGGTACTAGATGGGTTATCACCTCCTTATATATTCTCTTATTAACCACGCTTTACCGTAGTGTGCTCGATAAAATTGTTTTGCTGCGTGCCAAGCCGTCAAAGGACGTCAGAGTAGCGTACCACGTGCGGAGCGCCGTTCCCGATCCACAAGCGCATGTGAATGACGCGCTCGGTTTTGTTCTTCGTCTTGTCACTCTTCACAACCACGCCCAGCGACACGTTGCTTCTTGCGCTTCGAATTGTCTCAGCTTCACTCGACCTTTGCATTTGCCATAATGCCAGCCGCAACGCGTTTTGCACTGTTGCTCCTGCTATTTGCAGTATTTGTCAACTCGGCCTCGGCGTTTGGCGCTGGCTCTCTCCCCGACGACAGTAATTTCAAGGAATTTGTCTGGCGACATGGCGACATTTCCGAAGTCCTGCGCTATTTGCCCTCGAGCTTTCTCACCGGCGTCAGCTTTACAAAGCTCCAAAGACGACAGATCTACTTTGGCAACTGGCTTCGAGACTTTTCGCAGGTTGTGGATACCGTATGTCTCGAAAACATACCCGAGCCCGTGCTGCGGGCTATTGTCTGTGTGATGGGGATGCTGGAATTTGGCTTTGCAACAGATGAATTCGATGTTACGCGGGAGAGGCTGGGCTGCTACACCCACGTCGAGCACATTGACAACCCGCGCGGCTATGACTCCAACGCAAAGGAAATCGACACCCGGCTCAGAGGGCCCGTTGACCCAGAGGAGCTTGAGTTTGACCCCAAAACGGGCATGAAGAATTACATTGCAAACTCTGGAAAGGGCTGGGATACAGCTGCAGACTATATTCGCAGGCAGCTACTCGAGTGCATTGAATTGGGTCGCAAGGGCAAAGCGGGCGATCCCGGCGCGGCAAAGGAGTCGTTCATCCATCTTGGCGCTGCTCTCCATACTCTTGAAGACTTTGCAGCCCATTCCAACTTTATAGAGCTCTGCTTGCATGACATGGGAGAGGAGAGCGTCTTTTTATTTGTTGGAGATGAATGCAGAGTATCCGTTCCCAACTCAAACCGCAAAGTCGCTCCCATTGTGACGGGCACGTTTGGCATGCTCGACATTTTTCACAGTCTGCTTGGCGAGGCTGACGATATGGCAATCTTACAATCAAAGGGCTCGCTCGACCATATTCAGAACACGCTTGGATACGGTGCTGCGGCGTTTGATCAGCTGTGCGATGCATTCAAGGCTGCAATTGCCGCGTTGCCCGACTTTTCATCAAAGGACGACGGGGACGACTCGATAACGGAACAACTCGAGGTGGTCAAAAAAATCTTCAACGAGATGACACCTGATGATAGTTCTGACGAAGAGGGATCTAAAGAGGAGTCCAGTGACGATGACGCGAAGCCAGTGGACCCGGCGTTGTTGTGGCAGGCGCTGGAGCCAGTCCTCGCTTTTCACGACAGGGTGAAGAAGTGGCTCCTGGAGGGCTCAGACAACGACGACCAAGATTCCCCCAAAAATGATACTTCGAAAGTGGGCGAACTGACCGACGAGTTTGTGTTTCACGTCGTAAATGTCGTCATAAAATCCTCCGTCAAGGAGCTGCGTGCTACGCTCAGGGCCGCAAAAGCCAGAGTTGACGAAGAAGCCTCCTCTGCAGACACGGCAGCAGTCTTCGAATCGGGCTCATCTGCCTCTGACCCGAGCCATTCGGACCTATCAAAGGATCATTTTAGCAATATGCTCAATAGACCCGCCGGACTCGTGGCGACTGTCACATCAAACTGGACCACGCAGCAGATTGTCAAGTGCTGGGACGACTCCAGTGTGAACGCCGAGGACGTCATCTCTGACGTGCTGACAATTCTTCACCACCCGGCCTTTGTCGAGAACAAGTCGGAAATACAGGGATACATGCAGGCAGTCGTGGGCAAGTGGTGGAACGAACTACCGGACGACGAAAAGACGCTGCTAAGGGACAAGCTGACCAAGGAAATGGTAAAGGACCGCGAGCACGAAGACCATCACATGGTGATTAAGCCAAAGGGCCGACACGGACCGGGCGAGTTTCCTGGATCAAAGGTGGCGGTGGCTAAGGCAAAACCAAGGGAATCTTTCTCCTTGAACTCCGCGCTTCGGAAGTTTGCATCTGACTCACTCCGGGCGATTCAAACTGTACTCAGCTATTTACTTGCTCCCGCAAAGTTTGTTGGCAGAATGGCGCGAAACGCCAAGGATTCTGCGGCCGGTCTGTTTAGACGGAAAAGAAGACAGCCCGCGTAGAAGATGAGATTCGAATCCGATGTATGACGTTTTTTTTTCTTAGATCATGAAAGATATAAGTGCACGCGTTGATATACGACATGGCGAGCGCAAGGGTAGTTGAGCATTGACGGGGAGTTACATGTTATACAGCAATTTCAGCAGACATTCACAGATGTGCGTCAAGGGTCGCTTGTAGCCATGGCATGCATGCACACGAGTAGATGCATGGGTAACGTGTTTTTCGATTGAAAATGCACAGATAAAGCAGGGCTATGTTCTGAACCGACGTACCTTTTCGAGGGCATTTTTGCCAATTTCTTCACTAGTCCGAAAACACCTCTTAAGGCTTATCGCTTTCCCTATTGTCTCAGGCAGACCTCAGTGGCAGTTTTCTCTGCTGAGCTGCATGGGGTAGGAGTCGGCAGCCTCGACTCTAGTATAAGCCGCGGGGTTACCTGCGAATTGCTTGTAAGCTAATTACACCATCAAAACGTCCAAAAAGCGGACAGAGGAGCAATTAGTGTAACATGATTCAACCCTAATCTCCCTGCCCATGGGGTTTTTAGGTTCCAAAACCTACCCAGGCCCGTTGATATACTCTGCTGCCGGGGGCGTATTTGGCGGTGCGCGTGTTTGGCGCTGCGCGACTAATGCGCGACTCCGCTCGTGTGGATCACCGCCGCCACCCGTCTCTGCCGACTCGCTGATGCTGCCGGGGTCGCTTCTCCGGGGCCGCATACCGGTACAAGTGGTGTAATGGGTCGGCATTTGGCTTCCCGGCATAGACCATCAGTTCTGGCGAGAAACCCTAGAAGACATCCATCAAGGATCAGGACTGGTCTGTTCTAGTCGGTCCAAGAAGATATTTCCCATCAACCCCACGAATGCGGGGGCGGGTTTGTTCTCGTTTCCTTTGGTTTAGGTCATTAAGCCGTTCGAGCTTCCCACCTATCCTAGTTCTTCTCCTTTCTTCATCTTCTCCTATTCACCATCAACGACCGGAAAACTTTGTTGCGTCGTCCGTGTCATGGACCAACTACGCAATCGTCATGGTGGTGGTGGTAGCGCACGACAAAGTCGCCAGGCCAGTATGGTCGAGGACGCTGCACAGCTTGAGCGTTTCGGCCACAAGCAAGAGCTCAAGCGCAACTTTAGCATGATTTCCATGCTGGGTCTCGCCTTTGCCATTCTCAACACCTGGACAGCTCTTGCCGCCTCCATCTCTCTGGCTCTCCCTTCCGGAGGGCCCAGCTCCGTCATTTGGGGCCTCATGGTCGCCGGTATTTGCAACCTGAGTTTGTCGGCGTCGCTGGCCGAGTTTCTGTCTGCGTTTCCGACCGCTGGCGGCCAGTACCACTGGGCGGCAATTGTGTCGTGGCCAAAGAGCAGCCGCGCCATCAGTTATATCACAGGATGGATCAACGTTTGTGGTTGGGTCGCGCTGAGTGCTACAGGTCCCTTGCTGGGCAGTACCTTTATCGTTAATATTATATACCTCTTTCACCCCGGCTACGAGTACCAGGCTTGGCACCAATTTCTCATCTATATCGGGTTTGCTGCCATTTCCCTCTTCATCAACGCCTTCTTGACGCGTCTGCTCCCCATCTTTACTCAGGCTGCGTTCTTCTGGAGCATTACTGGCTTTGCTGTTATTGTCATCACCGTGTTGGCGTGTAAAGCCCCCGACTTTCAGACAGGCGAGTTTGTATATGGAGAATTTATTAATAATGTCGGCTGGCCCGATGGCATGGCCTGGCTTCTGGGTCTTCTTCAAGGCGCTTTCGCGTTGACTGGTGAGTATTTTCTTTTCAACCTCTAAATCATATTTCACCTTCTAACTGTTGTTTTCTTGATACAGGCTTTGACGCCACCGCCCATATGATCGAAGAGATCCCCGACCCGCAGCGCCAAGGCCCTAAGATCATGCTCTACTGCATCGGCATCGGCATGATCACCGGCTTCATCTTCCTCAGCGCCCTGCTCTTTTGCATTGTCAATGTCGACACCGTCATCAATGCTGAATCCGGACCGATTCTACAAATCTTCATGGATGCTACGCAAAACAAAGCTGGTAGCACCTGTCTGCTCATCTTCCCTATACTGTGCATGGTCTTCACCGCCACAACCCTTACCTGCACCAGCACTCGCATGAGCTACGCCTTTGCACGCGACCGCGGTATGCCGTTTAGCAGCTTCTTTGCCCGTGTCCATCCTACTCTCGAAGTCCCGCTCAACGCACTTTTCTGGACCGTTGCGTGGGTTGTCGTGTTTGGCTGCATTTTCCTCGGCTCGTCGAGTACCTTCAATGCTATTACATCGGCAGCTGTTGTCGCGCTCGGCGTCACGTATGCCATCCCGCCGGCCATTATTGTAATGCGCGGCCGTCATCTACTACCTGACACCCGTCCTTTCCGCATACCTGAGCCTTGGGGCTGGATTTGCAACATTGTGAGTAAAGAATTCTCCCTGCCTCCGTGTCACATATATCGAAATCGTTTTACTGATAAAAGAAAACGTACTAGGTCGGAGTTCTCTGGTCAATTTTGACCACAGTCCTATTTGTGTTCCCTCCCGAAATTCCGACGACTCCCAGCAACATGAACTATTGCGTTGTGGCATTTGGCGTAATGTTGCTCATTGCTGGTGGGACATGGATCTTGGACGGCCGCAAGCACTACACAGGCCCTCACTTGAATATTCAGGACTTGATTGACGGCCATGTTGAAGGCATGGAGCCAGTCAAGCTAGATGACGCCGGGACGCCGGGGCCAGCTGAGGAGAGGGAGAGAGCGAATACTCTTGGGAACTAGAATGATTCGACTGTTTGTTTGCATATCGAGTTACGTAAGGGAAAAGCGTGGCTTCTTTCAAGCTAAACGGCTTCTTTATGTGTATTTCATAAAAATATTGTACATCTATGTTATGTGCTCATCCTTCGGTTGCGGTCCATCGTCGTCTTTCTGTTGCCATCCTTCAGAAGTCATGCTCGCCACTGTGTTGCACGAATGTGATAGAACTGATGGCTCTATTGATGAATTAAAAGCTGTTACTCCCCTCAGTACGCGCGCTCGCGCGCGCGCGTGTGTGTGTGTGTGTGCCACGCCCAGCGCACTGAGTACTCCTTTTGCACGATTTGCCAGACGCACTTCCGATGTGTGAATGGGCGTCACCCCCAAGACAGTTGCAGCCAACTGTGGCGCGGCTTGCGAGGTCTCCTTTATGGCGTCAGCCACTAATTGAGAGCACTGGCGGTCTGAAATTCTGAGTCGCTGTCTTGTATTATGAGGGAGGCAACCCGCCATCTTTTCTTTGCAAAGGCAAATGCCTGGCGCTGGTTGAGTGTGGTCTCGACCATTCAGCCCCAAGACTGTGGCTCAGTGGCGCTCATTGCAGACCATCACGGCGGCCTTTATGGCTGAGCGGCACTGCGCGAATCAACATCGAATAAGTCCAGACACATAGTAAAAGAGCCAATAGAGATATATAGTGGCGGAAGTCTGGCTCAGATGCCAAGCCGCGGCAATTCAGCTCGCATAGAATATCTAGTATGTCGTGGAGCATGTCAGTGCTTGTGGGTGTATGGAAACAATCTGTCACCAATTCAGATATCTGGTTTAGTTTCCCGGACTTTCTTACTCCCTTACTTTAATCCATCTGGACATCAATTATCTCGGTATTCTAAAACTCTTATTCCGGCATGCGCTGGCAACGCGCCACATATCTTCTCGCCTGGGCTGCATGTCGATCAGCCAATGCTCAACGGCCCAGCAGCCAGTCGATCTGTGACTACTACGCTGCTCAGCGATATGGCGAGAATAATAGCACTACTCAACTGCTCCTTGTTCAGAGTATAGTCTCTCTGGCCTATGCTGGAGGCAACGAGATTTCTGGCGCCCCTGCGGAGAGTGATGGCATCTTTAACCAGGGGAACTTTGACGGGCAAGACGTGTACCTTCGATCGTGGTTTGACGGCTCTAGTATGATGAAGTGTAAGATTATCGTTTAGAAGGGTCTGTGCTAACAGGATACATGTAGAGCCAACAACAAATCTCAATGACCAACCAGTGGGAGTTGACTGGCTAGATGGGGGCGGCACGAAGCCGCTCATAAATTTCTTGACTGGATCGTCCAGCACTGTCGACTTGACGCGTCAGACGAATCAATTGTAGGTTTTTTGGGGGCTGCCTGTTTATATATATATATATGCGATTTGTTATTAAAACGTCTACACTAACCACTTGATCTTTTCCACCAGCCGGCTCTTTACTCATTGGTTCGTCGCCTTTGGTTACACATACGGTTGCAGCGAAGTATCCAAGTTTCCACGGACGGGTGGCGGCGGCCCTGTTGGCGTCGCATATACGCACAAATACATGGACCTGAACCAAACGCATGTCGGCTATTTTATCAACCAGTTGACTGTTGCGAGCAAGTATTTCGGCTTCTCGGACGAAGACGCAGAGACTTTGGACACGTTCATGAATGCGAGGTACAATGTCCGCTGTGCTCCCGCTGTCAACGGTCAGTTATATTCCATTTGCTTTGCAGAGGAGTGTCCGCTCGCGGCACCAGATCCTGACTGCGATGCATATAATGATCTGAAGCCGAACGCTGCCAACAATGGGACAGGGCCAACAGCGGCATCGTCTACAAGTACCACTGCCTCACATACCCCTTCAGGCACAGCTTCCAGCACAGATCCAGCCTCTTCTGGAACAGGCACCTCCGCCTCCAATCCGACTCTGAGCAGTGGCGCTATTGCAGGCATCGCGATTGGTGGTGCGGCAGTCCTTCTACTGGCGTTCGGCATGTGGCTATACTTCCGTCGACACAATACAAGACCGAAATTGGTTCCTGTCCCAGCATCTGCTGCCGGTCACGCTTCTCCCGCTTCCTCACATCCGTATTATAGCCCGGGAAGAGATTCTACTTTCGCCCCTTCTGCCTTTCGTGATTCTTATATGCGGGAAACAGACAATCCAAGAATGGCTTGGGCTTCTAACCCGCATGAAATTGGCGATCATAGGTATGGGCAAATGCCCTATGGTCCATCACCCAGCCCAAAAGCATATGATGTATCTTCACACATTGCGGAGATGGCAGGCGGCAACACAGATGCTTATCCAGAGACCCAGTTATCCGATCGACGAGGCCATTTGACATAGAAAGTGTATGCCAAGGAGGTGATCTTTCATAGTCTTGGTGGAAATCGCAAATTGAAGGATCAGAGAGTAGAGGAAGCGGAACTACATGGCTCTTGGCTTGAATTTAGCGGTTCGTTTGGTACTCATAAAACCCAAATTCCACGCAATGCACAACTTTCGGGCCCAACTACGATAATAGTATCATGTCAGCGTCACATATTCAGTTGCCTGAGGTGGGGCGGCTTGAGAAATTTTGTCTTTAATGCGAACGTAATCATGATGTGCGGTGTCCTGCCTCAAACGTACTAACATTTTCTTATTATTTGTTTTTGTTACCCTTCTAACCTCAACAGGGAGTTTACAGTGAATTGTGAATTAAAAGCACCGGAAAATATGAGAGTCAATGCCGAAAAATACAGCAATCAAACTGGTGAAACACTGCTAATTATAGCTTGACGTTGTCTCCGGGGGATATCATGCTCTGTGCCTGACCTTGACAAAGAAGTCGACCGGTTTGATAAACCAGTAATTCTTCACCTTCCATTCTTGTTCAGATTGTATCTCAAAATCGTATTTAGTCACCAGAGTCGGAACTAGCTTGCATATCTCAAGCATGGAAATATTTTTACCCAGGCATGTGCGAGAACCGAGGCCAAACTGGTCGTACATGCAAGTGAGTAAAATTGAACCAGTATCCTGTTAAGACAAGGCAGGTATAATACTTACCGGTAGGTAGTAATTATTCATTCTTTTCAGAGATACAGGGTCATTTTGCTGTGCATCGATCCATCTCTCCGGTCTAAAATCGGCCGCGTCTTTACCAAAAACTTCTTCGTTATAATGCGCAACCCAAGTGTTGATTCCAACAACTGATCCTTTGGGGAATACAAATCCATCCACCGTCAGGCCTTGGTCATCGACTTCTCTCCAGAGAGGGAGAGCAGTCCCAGCATGAAGCCGCAGAGCCTCTTTAATGGTAGCTTGTAAGTATGGCAGTTTTTGGGCGTGTGTGTACTCAAAGTGGCTATGCAAACCGCATTCGTCCACTTCTTTCCTTAGCTTTGACAGGACGCCCGGGTTACGGCAGAGATAGTACATCACCGCTGAGAGGCTCAGAGCTGTAGTATCGGCGCCGGCGCCAACGTTGACAAAGGCCATGGACATGAAATGGTAATCCGTTATCCTCTCAGGGTGCTTTTCGCGCTGAATAAGAAGCTTTTCTATGAAATCCTGTGCTTTTGTAGTGGGACCCCCGTCGTCACTATGCGAGCTTTCCTGTTTGCTGCTCTGAATCACAGCGAGTCTTTCTCGAACGCTGGACGTGATAAAGTCGGCAAAATAACTTCGCCCAGTAGCGCCGCCCAGACGGAAGAGGACCATAAAAAGGAAGGAAACTGTTCTGAGCTCGGGGATTATGCCAATGATGGCGCTCCAGCTGGTGAAATTGTGAATAGCAGCCATTAATCCAGCGCGATCCTCACCATTGTCGAGAAAACGGAATCGTTTGGAAAAAGTAATATTACCAATTACATCGTACCCATAGCATTGAAACCAATGCATGAGATCGACCTTTTCTCCAGTCTCTGTAAATTCATCGAATCGTTGAGTGAGCAAGTCGGTACAGCTATCAACGAGACCTTCGTAGCTAAGCAGGCTACTGGTGCTGTAAATTGTGTGATATGACCGTTTGATTTCTGCATGCTTTTTTATATCCCGCTCTACAAAAGGATTCCAATTGGTTTTAGGAAAGAAAGGGTCGCTGAAGCCATCGTACCAGTCGGACTTTGGCATCTTTGAGGTTGCGCCGTAGATTTTGCCAACAGTGGCGGGATCATCGATGCTATACATGTTGGGTGCCAGTCGGACAATCCGTCCATATTTGCGATGTAGTTCAATATTTTCTTTCTCGAAATTAGCGCTGCACACGCGGGAGAAATACCACAACCGCGAGAATTTAGCGAGAAATGGACCGGGAATATGTCGCGAACGGGAACTGAAACAGTCGCAAAGAAGGTAAATGGCGTACACCGCAACCGCGTACGCAACTGTGCTGAGGATCTTGGAGAACATGATGGGATTACACAATTTTGATAAATGAGAAAGCCTGCTCAGGTGTCTTGCCGGCGCAGGCATTTATCTAGAATCAAGACTAAGGCTCACCAAGGCTCAGCCTGGTTGTGTTTTCGGAGACTTCGTCATATTTGTATCTAAGGCCCGCGAATATTGTCACTCAGGCTGCTTTCTTTACCCACATACACGATTACCATTGGCTGATGGCAAACCCTCCAAATCAGCTATGGCGCAGCCTTACGAACGGCTTTATCGAGGGACAGTATGGCTGCCGAAGCACGACTGGGGATATAGACTAGATGAATAAGCTCGTATTGCACCACAGAAGTCAGGCTCCCGTCGTGTGCGGGCAATTTACCTCGTTATGCAGGCAAACCTCCGTTGCAACAAACCCTCACCTTGTGCGAAAATCCAGCCAAGTTTCAATTTTATCTAGTTGTATTTGTAAATAGAATGTACCTGTCCATACAGATTGCTAGAATATGTAAACCCTGCGGTAACATCTATAAGTCTTGAGCAACAGCAGAGGTTGCTGAAGTATACGCTCATCCTGTCGAACGTCAACTGCAATCCAAAATTGGAAATAAAGCTGTCTAAAACAAAGAAAAGAAGGGGAAAAGAAGGGTAAATGAGGCGTGAGTCCGGTATACGAGGCAAGTGTCAGCTCGTACTAAGGTCGATGAATGCCAATGCCTCAACTAGGTAATTTTCGATCAGAACACCAAGAGTGAAACAGATTATTGATGACCGCATCGTGCGTTCGGTCATTTGCCCGGTCCCCTAGAAAGCCTTGGCGTAAGCGTCGGCATTGAGAGAGGCGGGCTGCATATTGATTGATTCTTGGAAATGTCCGCGGGCACATGCGGCACAACTACTAGTTCCATAAGTGCTATTAAGCATTTGCCATGAGTTATATTCCGTCATAATTTAATAGCTCTATGGGGAGCTATTTGCCCCACCTTACATGCGCTTGGCAACACTCAAGTCAATGATATAATCGCCTAAAGACCTTTGAAACTCGCCGGAGATACGGAAAACGGCACACAGTCGCCCATTTTAAGTTCACGAGCCTCGATTGCAAACGTATGCGCGTCCCACTGGAGCGGGGAAAGTCTGCCGTCGGCAGTTCAGACAGTTATTCATCTGATCTATTGTCCGCCACTGGAGATATATGGTTATGAATGTGCGACAAAAAAACTGTGCCGAGCTCCCGAGATCTAGTATTATCAACCGGGAAATTGTCGACAGTCTCCACCACATGCGCCTCAACATAGCACATCGCCGCTTGGCATTAATAGTGCAAAGTATCGTGTATTAGTTTCATAAGCTCAAATTTCCACGATCTAGTTTTTATAAATAAGGAAGCATTCGCCTGGGGGTTAACTAATTTGCAACGAGCATTCACATACACACGCACGCACGCACGCACTTATACCAAAACGACGATGCTGTCTAGCGCTCTCTTTGCGTTCCTACTCCCCTCTCTTCCTTGGGTTAGGGGGGCGAGCGGAACATGCAGCATCAGTCCCGACGCCCAAGCCCAACGCGACACCGTGTTGAGTCTTTCTGTGAGTGATTCTATAACTTGTCATGGACTTGGAGAAATAGCTATTGACAGACTTCAACTAGTATGGCCACCCTATGCTCCAGTTTCAGAACTACGCCAACGTGACGATAAGCAATGCTGGGGGTGCCAATGCCTGGGATCATGAGAGACAATTTCCTACACCGGATACGGACCTCCCAACACCGAACCATGACACTCTATACTCGTTTATGGCATTTGACCTTTCGCACAATGACCTTGTCTTGACCATTCCAAAGGTGCCCTCTTCGCAGTTTCATATTTTCGAGTTTCTAGATCCGTATGCTCTCCTACTTTCCCTTCCACTTTAGCTCTCTGACAGATTACCAGGTATGGGGAGAATATTGCCATTATCGGCTCGAATAATATGGACTTAGCCGGTAGATGGCTCCTGAAGCCGAGTGGGACAGGCCCTTATGGCGCCAATTTGCTTCCCGGTGATCAAGAGTACACCGGCATCATCAACTCGTTTGCTCACACTGGAGGCATAGTCGGCCGTTTTTTGGTCTACAATGAGTCTAGTTATGCGCCCATCCACGCATGGCAAAATCAACTCGACGTGGCCTTGCTGGCTAGGCCTGACAGAAACCCACCATGCAAACGTCTTGAAGATGGCTTGCTCAAAGACCCAGCGAGCAGCAGCCCTGCCAGGAATGCACTTACCCTGATGGCCAATCTTGGGCTTTGCGACGTACCGAGAAACATAGCCGACAGGGCCAAGGTTAATGAGTTTCTTCGCGGCGCTGGCATATCGGCAGGCTCGTACAAGCAGCCACCAAGTGTAAACCTGACGGCCGCCTATCAAGCCGAAGAAGATGCGGCGTACAAAGCCATGAGGCAGCCTGATGCTAGGACAAAACTTGGCAATGGCTGGACCATGGTCTCGGAAGAGATGGCCGGCCATTTTGGAGATAACTATGCGGCGAGGAGCGGCTTCGGCACTGCGGGCTACTGGATGCTCGACGCCAGAAATGCTCTCTATCCCAGTTGGTCTAACAGCTCTGATCCGGCACCGCTAAACAGTAAACCACTCTACGTTGGCCCGGAGGAATCCCTCATCTTCACATTCTCGTCTAAACCCCCTCTGAAGGATATTGGGTTTTGGAGTGTTACTGGCTACAGGGCAAATCACCACCTGATTCCGAACGATGAGGGTGTCTACAAGCTGGGTTCTACGAGCAACCTCACTTATCCCAACGGCGAGCCACTGTACGAGAAATTGGGCAGCCATGATAGCGGTAAGCAAGATTTTGAAAAGTCATTCCAGCTCCTCATTCAACCAGATGATGTCAAACCACCGGAGAGCTGGCGAAGCAATTGGCTTCCTGCGCCAGCTGGGGGTGGCAAGGTCCAACTGATTCTACGTTTGTACTGCCCTACCCAGGAACTGTTGGATGGCAAATGGGAATACCCAATCGTTACAAGGCAAGATGCCATTATGGCTTGATCATGGAGACTATAGGGTACGGGGCGCTCTATGCAGGATAGAAGAATTCGTACAACGTTGATGAAAGGGTTAGTCTATGGGTTGTGAAGCGAAGTAATAGGAATACTCCGGCATATCTCCTAGCCACAAGATAAAGACAAAAATTTAGTAAAGAAAAAAGTTGAATTGGTTTGACAAGAGCGAGAGTGAGAGGCGTCAAGAACAGGGGCTCCAAGGCTCTTTGGGATACGTCTAGATGCGGAAGCAAATAGTACCCATAATAGAAAGCAAAGGGAAACTTCTACGCTAGGGTCGGTGTGTAGCTTAATTTAACATCTGCAACTAACCAGCGGTGCAAAATCAGATCAGTAAGGCGTAGTCCGTACCACTCATTCATTGTTCGTTTAAACAAAAATGCACCTCTGCATTCATCAACATCATACTGTCCCTATTTTCTGCATACATGTATATTTGGTTCCCCCCCATACCTAGTCGCCGACTGAGCACTCGCGATCGTAAAATCTCCATATAAATCCCATCTGAGGACTTGTAGTTGCCATCTCCCACATTGCGGTATCGAACAGCCAGCAGTTATTGTCACTATAGTCTGTCGTACCAAATTCAAAGGTCTTACAACTGTTGTTCTCTAGACAAGCCGACTTGCATGCCGCAACATTGCGGACCTTTGTCTTGGTCATGGGTTCTGTAGCAAAGCTGCCTTCCTGGCCACAGCGTGACGACTCCTCACAGTCGCGATCCCAAAACGACCACGTGAAACCCTTTTGAGGGTCGCCAATTTCCAAATCCTCGACTTTTTGGTCGAAGAACCAGCAGTTGTTGTTGCTGCCATCAAGTGTGCCAAACTCAAAGGACTTGCAGCTATCATTTTCCTTGCATGCAGACTTGCAGCTCTCGAGATTGTCAGCGTTGTTCATCTTGATAGGTTCAGTGATGAAGCTGCCTTTATCCTGTCCACATCGAAGGGATGTTGAAGGGGTGCTGCTTGAACTGGTTTGAGTACTGCTTGATGGGGGGATCGTAGAATTTGCCCCTGTAGTTGTAGGCGCCTCTGAGCTGGTTACTGGCAAAGTAGAGTTTCCCTCTGAAGAAGTTGTTGGCAGTGAAAGCCCAGACAATGGAGACGACAAAGTGGTATTATTTTTGGACGCAGCACTGCTGCTATATTGAGGAATCGTAGTAGAAAATGGCGTCGAAGTAGATCCTGGAGTGGAAGAGCTGGGCGTGGAGGATGAGCTCGGCGTTGATGTTGTGCTTGGAGTTGTAGAGGTTGGAATTGAAGATGAGCTCGGGGTTGTTGGAGTTGTCGGTGTCGAAGACGAGGTAGATGTTGGCGTGGGAGATGGAGTCGAAGTTGACTGAGGTGATGTACTTGACTCTTGTTCGGTCGAAGTTTCTGGTTCCGGCGTATCATCCAGTCCACCTAGCGCATCCTGATTTGTTGTCGGTTCATTTCCTGGTGTTGGTTCCGGTTCCGTTTTCGGCTCAGTGGTAGGCTCTTGTTCTGTGGTAATTTCAGGCACACTCAGACTGGATGTCGTGGTCATGGTCGTCGTGCTATTCGACAATGTCTCCGTCGTAGTAATGGTTGTCCATGATGACAAAGCAGCATCTCCGACATCACCGTCTTGACGTCTTACATTGCCATTGGCACACGCAAGTGTACACTGCAAAAGAACGATGCACCAAAGTTTGGAACGCATTGTCTTGGCATATACCGTCCCTTTGAGGTGAAACACCAAGGATGAGAGGAACGATGGAGCGAACCTGGGGTAGTCTGGCCGCTCTTAAAGGTCAAATGGCAAATGCGGAGGTTCGGTCCGCATTGTGGGCAATCGGCGGAGTCATCAACAATCATTTGCATGTGTTGCTGCCGCGTCATGGCGACTGAGCAGAGTGCCGGTTACCGCGCTGGCCAGTCGGCTTGCGTGAACGACATGTTGTGGATGGAGGCTCCATCGGGCCCGTTGAATTTACAGCAAAAGATTCGAGATCATCGACGCCACTGAATACTACTCGTATGTTACCCAATCTTTACCCCGCCACCACAATCATTGTCGGTCACTGCGTTCTTCACGGGTTTTCTCTAACTATAAACGAAGAATAGTCATTGTGAAATATAAAGTAACGCAGCTTCCTAACAGTTTGATAACCAAGAAAGAAACAGAAGGCCTTTGTATTTCCTGTATCTGATTATGTTATATTTTGACATGGTATGCGATATGTTTGTCAAAGTGCGAATGACTCGCGCCTCGACCTTCCCCAGGTTTTGTGGAACCTTGTTGCGGCTCCACGGCCGATCACCGAAGGTGAGGGGTTTGCCGAGGCAAGTTCATGGGGAGGCGGTTGGCCTCCAGCTGCACGATATTTTGCTTCCTGCTAGCACAGACTCTGTAGGAGGATGGGGTTGACTATACGTCCGTATAACGGAAAACCATACGCCGTAAATGCAGCGCACTTCTACTATCTTATGATTGGCTCAGTCGAGAGCGATGCCATCTCTCCCAGATGACGGCATGACTTGGCCAACTGTCTTTACACACCAGTGTATACCAGGAAAGACATTGTAGCTACGCCGAGTGATACTGAGTGCCAGATATAAAATATACTGAAGCTATTATTTTGCACTTTTTGCAGTAGAGAACTTTAGTTGAATGTTTTTATTTTCCTTGCTATTTTAAGATACTCATTGAGTGGCATTGCGGACTGTAGATGCACATTACCAAGTTAGGAACCTAAGACAAAGCTCTGCCAATTGAAAATTTGTAAGAACACAGCTCCAACGCTGTGTAACAGCGGTGTTTCAATGCAAACCGCATTTTTATTCAAGCTAATAACCTAGATAGTGGTTCATATCACCTTCTAAAGACTCCGCTCTCGCTTTCCCGTGACATCTACAGAGCGTCATATATCGCGCGAACATATGCCTCGGTACGCTGCGATCCCGTTGTTCCAGGCTCCATCCTATTCATCGTATAAGTTATCGTCATGCGCCTCTCCGTGTCCATGATGGCAATAGAGCCTCCCCAACCGCCCCAATAGCAGATTTTGCCGTCAGGAATCCACTTCTTATTACCCTCCGGGTTAGGCAGACCAAAACCAATGCCAAAAGTCAGTGGTGCTCCGAGAACAAGGTCGACTCCCTTGGTCTGCTCCTTGAAAATGAGGTTAATCGTTTCCGGCTTGAGCAGCTTGTGTCCGTCAACGGCACCCCCCAACGAAATGGCGCAGAGCGTGCGCGCCACCGACCGAGCGTTACCAAAGCCGTTGCATGCGCCCATCGCCGCACCACGGAAAATGTCCAGCTCATGGTACTCTGCTTTCAGTGGTGATCCCATACCAGCTCGTTTGCCAATCGAGTCTGCTGCGCTCTCTGCAAATGGCCGTTGTGGAGGTGGGACCATCTCGCCGATGCGCGGATAGTCCTCCATGCGGGCACCGATGTGGAAATCTGCTCCCAATGGGCCGGTTATTTCCGACTCAACGTATTCCTTTAGCGATTTTCCAGTAACCCGACGAATTAATTCGCCAATCAAGTGGCCTTGGTTAACGAGGTGGTATCCCGACGATGTACCAGGTGTCCACCAAGGCGCTTGTTCAGCCAACTTGGCTGTAGCTTTGGGCACATCGCAGATTTCCTCAAATGTAATCGGGGGATCCCAGGAAGGCACGCCACTTGAGTGGCTCATGAAGTGTCGGACCTCGACGTTTTCCTTGCCATTTGCCGCAAACTCTGGCCAGTACTTGGACACCTTCTCGTACGGGTCCAACAGACCGCGGTCAATGAGCATCAGAGCGGCCAAGTTGGTGATGTTCTTAGTAATCGACCAAACGACCGTCAGCGTGTCCCTTGTCCAGGGTTGCGTTTGATTCACATCTTGCCAACCGCCCCAGATGTCGACAACGTTGGTGCCGTCAATATTCACGCAGATGGATGCGCCAAGTTCTTCCACTGACGTGACAAAATCCCGGAGGAGTTCTTTCAGATTGCTAAACCTAGCATCGCATTCTCCTTGGACTTCAGCCATTTTTCCGTAGATGTTGTGATTTGTCTTGACCGTGAATGAGGAGCGGGGGAATTGAGTGAGTAATAGCACCACACAGTGGACCTTGTTCACATAGCGACTAGCCTCGGCCATATCGCCGCGGTGGCTGGGCGAAACCCCGAGCCTTCCGGACAAAAGGCTTATAGCAGCAATAAAATCATCATGTTTTGTAAGCCTCGTTTATCTTCTTCCGACCTCCGTATCAATGCTAATCCCTCGTTGTATGGCTGAGCTTCTTCCAAAATATAGCATCCACCTTCACAATCGCAAATCTCAACAGTGGCCACGATCTCACTCTTGCCCGCAAAACGTTTCGCCATGTCGCAAGGAGTTCCTCATCATGCGAAACGAGATGCGGCTGTGCCTTCTGAAAGCACATCATGTAGCAAAAGAGCCCGGGGTAGCAAAGACAATGTCTAGTGTAGGCGGGCCAGAATGACGAAACATATTTAAGCCCCATACCGCGGACAAACACAATTAGCGTCTTCATGAGATCGCGACAGCCTTGTAACACCTGCTCAGCTGCGAAAGTATCACCATTTCTATAGCTTTGTTGGATTATAGGCCGCAATAGAGCACGGAATATTAGCACATGGACGGTAAAGTATGCCATGTGCAAGGATGCGCGACTTTCTGGTGCCTCATCGCTGTCACTGTCGCCATCTTGACACACTCGAACAGATTCAGGCAATCTGTCGAGCCATTCGTTAAGTTGAAGTCGCGGCTCTCTTGCTCGATCGATCATTTCTTGTACAGATTGTGATTTCGAAACTGCCCGCAAAGTGCTGAGAAAGATTAGCAAGTGATAAGACTCTGGGTGCGCAACGTCGAAGGCTCACAAGAAACGCCGGCAGACACTATTCACTATGTCTGTTAGAGAACACAGGCTGATAAAATGGTCTGCACAGTTGTCGCTGTTCAAGTATGAATTGGACTCGAAATCAAAATCGCTTCGAGATATTGGCGCGACATTGCAATCATCCTCGCACAGCCTTGTGGATCGTCCGTGTGTAACAGCTCGCCAGCTATGCTCAACGACGACTGTCCACCATAGCCTCCTGCGTAGTCTAATTTCGCTTTCGGGAATCTTCCAGTCGCTCGGGTCCAAGTGCAACCCTAATGCTTGGGCGATTCCCACTAGTGAGCATGCGAGCGACCATGCAAATGGAGTTTCAACGGCCACTGGATCAAAAGTGCTTGTATTTAGTAGAAAAAGACATGTCTGCACAGTCGCAAGGCTTGGAAAATGCAGCTCTTTTTGCAAGCATGAATATGCAATCTGCCAAAGCTTTTGCGTGTCTGGCTTTGAGTAGGCGTTGCTCATACAGAGCGAGTCGTCCCAGGCTGAGAACGGCAGCGCGAGAGCAAACAATCCTGCCAACACGCCAGGTGAAGTAGAGTTGAGAAATTCGTATTCATCGTCAATAATTTCTGTTAAAGGTACAATTGGTAGGTTTTGGAATATAAAACGTATATATCTTGAGGCGGTCAGCTGCCTAGAGGTTGTCTAGAGGGTGAGCTAATGAGGCTTACAATCGCAAAAGGGCGACACCGGTTTCGACGTCGACTAATTCTTTGAGTAGTGTACGCTCATCTTCCAATGCTAAGCATTTTTGCATGGCCTCCTGTCCTTCTGATACCGACTGTGCTTTGCTCTGCAGGAGATGAACTGGCGGCCAACCGCCGGAGGGTTTATGTTGAGACGGGCGACGATACCTCACCATGAAAAAGTCCAACTCATCTGAGGAATTGTAGGGATAATTTTCGAGCAGGAATGAGTCTGACTCGTTGGAATAGCCGATGAATACAGAGGACATATGTGGCACGCAGTTAAGTGAAGAGTCCCCACGCCCCGTCGGTGACGGTATCGAAGGCGCTGCTGAGCTTCGCGTCGCCGGACTGCCCGACTTGGCTATTGATGGCTCTATGTCACTGGGAGCCCAGAGTTCAGGTAGATGCAGGTCAGACAAGCCTTCATGTATTCCGGCTGACTGCATGTTTAGCTCGTCCTCGAGTGTGCTGACAGCATTCTGCCATTGTGTACCCAGGGGTGTGCCAGACCCAATACTCCCAAAAAGCTGACCAAGAGGAGGAAGAAACTCACTGGGTGTCTCGATAAGATCAGCGTTGTTGAATGATGGCGTAAATTGGTCATTATTGTTCTGTTCAGACGCTCCAGGCTCGTTGATCCTCAGAGGAGCTACATCCCGGCTTAGGTTTCTTCGCCCGTTCATTCTCAGTTGCTTGCCTGTACCAACTGTAAAAGTACAGGGCCGAGAAGTGCGATCACACAGCTGACATGGTTTTGTAGGGTCTGGAATATTGCAGAGCACCTTGCGCGCCCGGCATAGATCACACGGCCGTTCTGCCTTTGAGCGGTATCGTCTGGCACCAGCAGCCGTGCGATTGTTCTCTTTGCGTCTAGCAACAGTTGACCTTTCCGATATATCCATTGGCAATTATACGCTCCACGTGCAAAATACAGTGAAAACAGACTGAATAATGGCGTGACTTGAGTGCCGCCAGCGTGAACGGAGCTGGAAATGTAAAACGGAGCGGTGCGGCCAGGTTCCGGGCGGAGGTGCGCCACTCTGTTTGACCACCTAGAACCGGCGTGGCGTTGCGCCCTCGCCATTGCGCACCCTCCGAGCGCTGGCAAATATGACTGCAAAGAACCTGTAGACAAAGCGTTTTTAAGAAGATGGATAACTCGGCTATTAATGATCTACATGACATATTTAAAATCTAAACTCTGGTCGCCCTCTTTGCCATTGCTTTCAGTGCCTTCACTCAGCAGCCTTTCCTTCTGCTTCGTTCTATATTTGAAGAGGGCGTAAATAACTCCGACGCAGCATAAAGCGAGAACTTCAAAGCCTAGTGAGAGTGAGTTTCCCAGAATGTAGCGCGGAGCATCATCGATTGGATAAAGCTGCGAAGCGGCCATTCCTGCACAATTTGCAATCGAAATGACTAACGCAATCGCCACTGATCGCTTCGAGTCAGGATGAATATTATTTGAGACCCAACTGTAAGCCCGTTAGGAAACTGGCATTTGCAACAAAGATGAATCATCGGATACATACGTGAGAAGGACAGTGTTGTATGAATAGACGCCTGCGCCGACGAGAAACATGGCGAAAAAGCCGACAGATTTATTCCCAGAGGCCACCGCGACAGCATACCCGGCAATGACTAGAACTGGCGAATGAATAAGGCAGATGGCGCGACGTCCGATGCGGTCGGAAACAAACGTTGTGATACCGGTGCCTATAGAAGCCACAACATACACAGGTATGCTGAGGTAGTTTGCTTGGAGAGAAGTGTAGCTAGAAACGGTTAGAAAACTTGTATGAACAGAGGAAGCGAGAAAAAATCGGAAGGGAAATATTAGGAGACTTACTTCATTCCTTTGAGAAGCGTAGGCAGGAAAGTGCTGAAGCCAAACATGGCGATCGAAGAGGTAAACAGAGCAATAGACGCTAGCCAAACAAGTGGTTCCTTCAAGGCCGAATTGAATTGTTTCCCATGAAAACTTTTCTGCAACTTCAAAAGGGTGGTCGCGCAATTTTAGTAGTCTCATTGTTGCCCGCTCCGCCTCATTCAAGAACCATGCAGTTTCTGGCGAAGTCGGTAGACTGACCCAACATATAGCACCAATGACCAAGGAGATGACTCCTTCAATTATAAAGAGCCATCTCCACGCTTCAAGGCCGTGCCGTGCTCCCATAGACTGGATACCATACGCAATGAGACCCCCCACTGCCCCGGACAAGGCAATGGAAATATAGAGGACTGCAATTCGCTTTCCCTGTGACACAGCCGGATAAATTGAAGATATTACAAACGTCAAGGCCGGAAAGAGACCAGCTTCGGATGCACCAAGAAGGATGCGACAGGCAATCACTTGCTTGTAGGTGTGGACAAACCCAGTGCCAATGGTGATGGCACTCCAGCAGACAATAGCAACTGCCAGGACGCGTCCTGCACCGAACCGCTTGACGGCAATAACCCATGGAGTCTCGAAGATGACATATGGAATGTAAAAGAACATGGATATGTTGTTAAAGTCGGTCCCAGTCATCCCAGTGCTCTTCTCGAAGCCGAACACTCGTGCATTTCCTATGTGGAATCAGTATTTGTAACTTGCGTATACGTTAGTACAAAAATAATGCAAACCTATATTTGTTCGGTCCAAGTACGCAAAAAGCACCAAAATGGACATTTGCGGCATGATAACCCAGTCAAATCTAGACAATGCTTGCCTTTCCGCAGATGGCTCTATACGGGGGCACTCGTTGAACCCGGCCGAGCCTGAGCCGGTGTCTCCTACATCTTCGAACTGCTCCTTCTCGGCTTTCACGAGGTGCGACATATTGATGGAAAGCCCAGTATCAATATCGAAAACAAACAAAAAGAAAAAGACGAATAATCGCCTCCTCGGACTACTAGTTTCTTAGACAGGAAGGAGGGCGCTATATATGTAGTTGATCTACGGTGTATCCCAACTGCCGCTGTAAAGTACCCCACGTTTTCAATGCCGTCGGCGGATAAGCTTCTAGCTTCTGGGTAAGCTTACCCAATTAAAACGTCGCGAACTATTCGCCGTAGCCGTCGCCGTCGGCCGTTGCTTTAGCTATCTACCCCACATCACGGAGTAATCGCCGACATAGGATAAACGCCGTTAGCTTTACGATACTGTTACTAGGCGGTGCACCAAGTAGTCTCTTCCTAGAAATGGTCTTATCAATATCTCACTTTCGAAGATAATACATAAGGCCTAATGATAAATGCCGAAAGGCCTCCCGACGTGTCTATAAGCAGCAAACGAGCACGAATAATTCTTAAGAGAAAGAAACCGTCAGCCCAGGAGAGAGAAGGTAATATAAGAGATAGTTGAACCTCTAAGAAGGCTGCCGAAGATCATACTAGGTAGACGGACCAGCGCCGCGAGTTCGTGTCATCTCTCCCAGCACCGGAGCCTGCCAGACGTCCAGGTTCCTCGTCTTGTCCGCCCACCGTCGATCGCTTGCCTCCATCAAGACTGTAAGACAGTCACCAGTTTGGTGTCATCTCCATTACCGCCGCCTTGGCCTCCTGATCTGCCACGTCGGCCGCCGTCTGCCCGGTTTCGTTGCGAGCGCCTGCATCAGCCCCGGCCGCGAGTAGCAGCGCCTTGATGCTCTCCATTATGGCGCAAGCAACGTCCCATGTAGTTGTTGGCCCTCGTTGAACGCAGCAGCCGCGCCTCAGGCGTCGGGGCCGACACATGGCGTGGTGCAACGGAGTCCACGACTTGGCGTCCTTAATGTTGGGGTTGGCGCCAATCGCCAAAAGAAGCTTAACTCGCGCGACGGAAAACTCGCTGCACGCGACCGCAAGAGCCGTTGTCCCTGCATCGTCTGCAGTGTCGACGCTGTCTGCGACATGCTCCTTGAGCATAGCTGTCAAATCATAAGGGTAAGGCGGTTCAGTCTGATGTACCTCCCGCCACTCCGTGCGGTCAGCTCGTTGCTCGGCAAAGGCATGAAGAGGCGTGCGGCCGTTCTTGTCCTTTATGTTCATTTGCGCACCAAATTTAGGCAAAGCCTTGATGAGCTCGATGCGTTTTAGCATGCAGGCGTAGTGGAGCGCAGTGCGGCCATATTCGTCTTGCTGGTTAACTGGTACCTTGGCCATTTCGACTAATAGCCGGGCTATCCGCACTGTCTTGTGCAGCGGAGCTCTCGTTGCGGCTGTGATCATGTCTGCAGTTGCCGCTTCATAATGCTTGTCATCTGTAAGCGACAACCAGTGTAAGGGTGTTCGGTTGCGGTTGTCATCTCTAATATAGGCATTATGTAGGATGACCTTCTCCGCGGCGGCAATGTTGAGGCATATGGAGGCAATATGCAAGGCGGAGTGCTTGTCACCGTTACCGACCGTGTTCTCAGTGCCGTTTTTCAAAAAGACGATTCCCCTATACGGAATATTATCTTTGCTGTCGTGTCTGGATAGTAGTAAGCGATCTAACAGTGCATGACCCGCCCATTGGCAAACCCATCGTAATAAGAAATCATATTGGGTACTCGCTCCAGCGTCTATAAGTGCGCAGCACAGTGCTTCTCGCTTTGCTAGGGCCTCCGAGTCAAATCTATACCTCGGACGGAGAGTGTTGCACTTGGCCGCCGTCAAAAGCAGCGTCTGATCGGGTAGCGACATCGGGTGGTCCGAGTCGATCAAAGGAGCACCGCCTCTGTCCAGAAAGGCATCGATGACACTATTGCTTCCATACCTAGCAGCAATATACATGAAAGGCAGAAACATTGCTAAGCCGCACCCTTGAGACAGCATGGCGTCGAGGAGGACGCCCATCGACCTCCCTGCATCGTACGCTGCTGCATAATTCAACGTCTCTTCCCACCGGTGGCCTGGGAATATTTCAGTGCCCTCAGCACAGATTCGCGTGCGCGTGAGGTCTTCTCCTGCTTGCATGCAGAGCTCCAAGATAGCAGGAACGTCTTGTACTCCTGTGATATACCCAAAATGGGTACGATACCAGGCAGCTGGAAATCCTCGAAGTCCTCGAAGTTCAGCTGGCAAGTCGGCCCAGATCCGACCACCGTGATGGATAATGGCCCGTACGATGTCTATACTTTCTTCGGGTACATTGTGAGTGTATTTTTCGTTATTTTTATAGTGGCGAATAGTAGCTGCGAAAAGTAGGAGCGGCTCGATAGTGTGGACGGCCTTTGCTCCGGCATGTCCAGGAGGGCAATCGTTCTCTTCCACCTTATAATTGGAAGCTTGTAAAGACACCCACGAGTTGGCCAGATTCGGGTCTCGGGATAGAATTGCCGTAACGGCATCGACGTCCTGTGAATATACAGCCTCGACAAGCGGTTGCGAAGACGGCGGATAGATTTCCTCAATGACCATGGGACTCTTTTCCTGGCCATAACAGGTTATGCAGTCCGATTCCCCACAGTCACTACGGGGAATCATGTTCAGTGTATAATGTAAGATGATGAGGACCAAAAGGAAGAAGAAATGAACAGACACCAGTGTTGATAGTGTATAAGCGTAAGCTCGAGCGAGGCATTGAACCCCCTAAAAAGAAGAATAAAAAGGAATAAAAAGTAGCGGTGCAGCAATAATCTTGGCGCAATTCAAAGTGGAGGCTCTCCAGCGGCCAATAAAATACTACAGCTTAAACAGTGGTGTAATTGCTTGGGAGTTCATATATTTTGGGTTGGACTCGAGATTTGATTACTTGACCCTAGGTCGGATCTCGCTAATAGTTTGCAGTAGTGGAGCTATCCTTATATAGTAGTCACGAAAGCTCTAGGCGAATCAAGCATCCCCGAATCCGCATGTGCCATTAATACTGCTTGTTTCTGACACCCGGACGCGTATACTCGTAAAATTTTCTCTTTATAGACGTCTCTTGCACTGAGGCTTTTTGTTCGGTATCCTGCAAACATGCCTAGCTCACCTAGTTCACCCTAATAGCGCGATTGGTCTAGCGCCGGAGCAAAATCCGCAAAGCCACTGTCACCCACCCCACGTTTTCAACGCCGTCGGCGGTTAAGCTTCTCGAGAAACTTGCCCAATTAGCCCAATTAAAACGTCGCGAACCATCCGCCGTCGGCCCTTGATTCAGCCATTTACCCCACATTCCGGAGTAATCGCCGACTCTAACATGAACGCCGTCGGCTTTGCGATGCCGCTAGGTGGGCAGTACATATACCAGCCTTTTCTCGAATGTTATCCTGCAATCGCTCGTCTCTAAATTCTGTCCCATAAGATAATCCAGCTGTTATTCAGCATGCCTGCTGCTAAGACGCCTGAAGCGCCTGTCCTCAGGGCTAATACCGAAAGATTAGCTGAGGCTCTCCATGAGAGTTGCCAGTATGGAGCGGCGCATCGATATGGAAAGTAAGAATTTACGCTCTTGAATACTACCAAACTCGTACTTATACTCATCAGCTTTCTAGACTATCTACTGAGACTGGCATGGCGAGACTCAGTCTTGACGACTCAGACAAGGCTGTCCGAGACTGGTTCCTGAAAACTGCAAAGTCACTAGGCTGTAGCACCTCAGTAGACCAAATGGGAAACCTGTTTGCTATACGTCCAGGGAAAAACAATACGGCACCGCCAATCATGATGGGCTCCCACTTGGACACTCAGCCGACTGGCGGTCGCTACGACGGAATTCTTGGTGTCTTGGCGGGTCTGGAAGCTCTCAAAGTTCTGGAGGAGAACGGAATCGACACCGAAGGAAACGTGGGTGTCGTTAATTGGACCAAGTAGGTAACAGACTCATTTCGCAATAATAGTTGTCGTCCACTAACAAACGAATAGCGAAGAGGGTGCTCGATTCCCAAAGATGGCTGTGTCATCTGGCGTTTGGGCTGGTGCTGTTCCCTTGCAAGACGCTTGGGACCTTAAAGAAGTGGCGCCTCACGAAGGTCAAGCAAAATCAATGAAAGAAGAGCTCGACAGAATTGGATACTGCGGCGAGTCGCCTGCGTCGTACGGGTCGAATCCCTTTGCAGCCCACTTCGAGCTGCACATTGAGCAGGGGCCAATTCTAGAGGATGAGGGCCTCAAAATCGGTGTCGTAAAAGGCATGTATTTTTGCGGGAAATGGCAAGTTTAACCTCTGGCTAACAGTGAGACTAGGAGTACAAGCTTTCAAGTGGTTCAACATTACCGTTCGCGGAAGAGACAGCCACGCAGGGACAACACCAATGTATGCACGAAAAGACTCGGTACTGGTGGCGGCAAAATTAATCGTCGAAGCCAACGAGATTGCGAAGCGACATAATGGCCTAGCCACCACGGGCATCTTCACTACAGACCCAGGAACAGTCAACACGATGGCGCACACAACGACGTTTTCCCTTGATTTGCGCCATGGAAGCGATGAAGTACTACAAACTGTGGTCCAAGAATGCAAAGAGGCATTCAAGTCCCTTGCAGGAAATACTGAGAAAGGATGCGAGGTGGAGTGGGCGGTGCTCGTAGACAGTCCAGCCGTAGTCTTTCACGATGACTGCATCGCAGCGGTGGAGCAAAGTGCTGCCGACGTATGCTCTGCCCTACCCGAGGCAGCTTCTAAGACCTTGTGGAAGCCCATGATTAGTGGAGCTGGTCATGACAGTTGCTATACTAATCTACGCTGCCCTACAAGCATGATCTTTACACCGACGCGGGAGGGCATTAGCCATAATCCGACAGAGTACTGCTCTGCTGAAGACTGGTATGTACAAAATTGTTCCGTTTTATTGTGTAACATGACTAACAGTACCCAAGTACTCTTGGAGCGAGTGTATTGTTGGGCGCCGTACTGCGATACGACAAGCTGAGGGCTCAGCGTGGAGATTTCGTCGCCAAATGAAACAATTGTGATCGTCTAGCGAGTATCTATATCTGATCTAAGCATCCTGAAACAACAGCAACTTTGGAACTCGCCTAGTGAATTTCTAAACATTACTTCCTTTGCTCTAAATAAGAAGCGGGCTTATGAACGGAGTACCTGTAAGTGGGTATTAGCTCACGGTAGCAAAATACGCTTATCGGCATTTGGAGACACGTCGGTAGATGATGGTACAGCAATTTGTGTCTCTCATTTAGCCTCTATACACTATTGCCGAGAACCGCAGCCAGACTTAGCTGAAAATGAGGAAGTCGAAATTTGTATTGACAATCTCCACAGAGCAACGTATTTCCCTGTGAACAGCATGACCAGCATCGGAAAATACGCAGAGTGGGAGGCACACATACGGCCTTGTCAGACGCTTTCCGAATTTTGAAATTGATTACTGTGTAGGAGAGGAGTTTAATCCCAGTCCTTAAACCGGGTTCCGCTAAAGCATTTGAAGAGCCACCAGTTTCCTTTCGTTCTCCCTAGGGTACGTACTATGCCCACATGCAGTGTAGATCATGAAACTCAACTGTCTCAACAATCGCTCATGTAAAAGCTGGAGCGAGTGGAATACTCAAAGCGTACTTATAGCAGGAATATTTCTTTCTTACTCGTAGAACTCGCTACTGCCGTGTGGGTCGTAGTGAAAATGCCGTCCAAGCACCTCTTCGCACATACAGCATGCTGAAAAGGTATATTCCAACTTTGTACTCTCGATATATTTCAACGAACAAGCTTCTATTAAGTGAAAAAAGTCTAATTTATTATACATAGAGCCGCCCAACCGGGAGAATACTCCAAAGTCCTTGATGCATACGAAGTCCAAGACACATATTGCAGTGCCGCAAGTGACATAACAGCTCCATTGAGGGCTACGTCACAGAAAATGGTCAGATTTCGGTTACGCTACATCTACCTATAACCAATCTAACCCTTGGCGGTGATGCTCCGGCCGACCAGTCTTGCCCTGAGCCAGATGATGAAGATGAGCGAAAGCACATAATTCAAGCCACTGAAACGGCAGTGTAGTCGTAGTTACCACATCTCGAGTCCTATCTATGATAGCCCCTCCGATCGGAGGGCTTAACAGGCAGCCCACGCCAGCAACGGCAAAGATGGTGCCCATTCTGTAACCAACCTCCTTTGCGGGCGAGATGGACATATTTAGTACGTGGCCTAGACCAATGCAGGCTCCGGAACCAATGCCGAATAAAAAGGCAAAGGCAATAGACGCTGATGAATTGCGCCCCGGAATCCAAAGTCCCAGAACAACGGCGACGCTGAAAACAATCATGATAATCATGACGTTGAAACGTCCGTACTTGTCGGCTAGGCCACATTTGGTACAGTTCGCCCGATAAAGCTATTTCATTGATGTAAATATACAGACGCACTGAAAGAAGAGATATGCCCATCTTGGGGAAACCAGCATAGATCTCACCTTGCTCCATTTAAAATGGGAATCAGGTTAAATGCATTTGACGGAGGCATGCCGTAATGAACGGCCGCTGAGACGAAATAGTCAAACGGCACAAACATAGCCCCTGATCAACAATTAGCTGCAGCTCAAGCATCCTATAGACACATTGATCGATTTTGAGCAGCAAAGTCACAGTACATAAAGAAGCTGGCAATACACATGATGATGAAGTTGAGCTCGCGCAGTGGTCTCAAGTGGTTGGAAATCCTGAAGGGCTTGCGGCGGTGCTGGAGGTTAGACAATATCGTCAGGTTTGTGATAATCAGAAGGCCCAGAATTAAGAAAGCACAGGCTCGGATTGCCCAAGGGAAGCTAACTTTGGGCATCAGGTGAATAACCATGAGGTGGAAGATGACGCCTCCGGGAGACGATCCCGCAATCGTCAGCCCACCAGCAATGGCTCGCTTTTTCTTAGAGTAAGTCATGGGCTAAAGCAGTAGAGTTAGATACGGTGATGATGACAGTGGCACTTTATCTGCGTGAGAGGGCAAAATTAAAACATACAGCCGTCATAGACGGAGTGAAGACGAGCGACGCTCCGACTCCAGAGCAAAAGGGCTGGCTCAAGGCGAATTGGTAGTATTTGGTCGACAAGCTGGTCATCATCAGACCGAAGACGTGCAAGAACGAGCCGACAAATACGGGCAACCGTGGGCCGTAGTTATCGAAAAGCCAGCCTGCCAGCGGCGACACGAAGAGCATGCTTTTCCACAATAGAGTTCAGACCGGAACTTAGAAAGTCAGAGAGATAGGATCGTTAAAGACGATCATAAGGAGAGCAGGATGAACATCCTCTAGAAGGAGAAATGGTAGAGCAAAGTCAAACTTCGACCAAGCACCACACAATCTCGCGGGGAATATCGTATTCTAGGAGTAGGAACTTCGATGTCTCCCTCGAAGTAATTGATAGCCTCGTCCACAGCGATATTCGTGACTGGCTTGAAGAGCCGGATCGACGCGTCATCGTCGGAAGCTGCTGCAAAGAGAGCCCACGGATATCTCTGGACTCCAGACGATCATAGAATCTCGCATCCACAGAAAGCCGACTATAGATATTTAAGTACGCTGCGAGGGCCTTGGACTCCCTGTGCGAAACACTTACACTGCGTTCTCGATCCCCAGAGGCTTCCCGGGCGCCAACATTCATGTCGACAACCGTCGTACCATGCTTCGAACCATCGAGTCCATGCATTCTCCGCAGCTTGCTCGTCTCGGACTTCCAAGTGTCAAATTTGTCCCGTCTTCTATCGTTTTCCTCGTTGCTCCAGCGCGTCTTGTGCCGGTACGATACTTTGCCGAAGAGCTTGTTCACGTCGAAAAAGCATCTGGATTTACCACCCACCCGGACATCGATGGTGCCAATACGTTCGTACAAGATAGCGCCGTACGTGACTTCCACCACCGCGTCCATAGATAACAGGTTGTGGATGTTGGCCGAAATAAAATAAACAAGTCTTTCCGCAACGAGTTCCTCCGTAGTTCGGGCGTCCGGGATCGGAAACTCTGACTGCAGACCCTTCTTCGCCGTGTATTCGCGTATTATAGCGACCAATTCTTCGGGGGTACGGCCGCCTAGGAGATCTCCTGTACCGTAGTTGTGGAACACCGGAGAGCATTGCTTCGAAGCCTCCGGAGGCGGGACTGCATCCAACACCAGCTCCTTGATGGTGAATGCGGAAGGGCGACCAGCAGCACCCCCGAATGCCGACGGCCCGAACGTCAAAAACCCAATGAGCAAGCCGTAAAAGCTCCACACGTCGCTCCCGGAGCCCCCAGCTGACGGAGAGCTAAACCTCCATTCCGGGTTCACGCCCTGAGGCGGGTGAAAGAAGCGGAACTGGACATGTACGCGGTCCGGGTGGTGCGTCAGACGAGAGACGCTCGTCCACGACGGCCACAAGCCGCAGTCGTGCACGTGCATAACGTCGAGGCAGTAATCTTTTGCGGCCATCAGCTCTCCGGCTTCAGTACACAGCTGACGGTTGGTGAGGCGGAGGGACTGGGCAGTTGTCCTATTGCGGATCTTGCGGATCTGGCTCTCCTTCTCGACAAAGATGCTTCTGCCATACCTAGCTTCGTTATCCCAGTCTTGGTGCTCGCGGTCCATGCTCTTGGATGGATCGGCCGGAGGGCCGCGGCTCACGACGGACAAGGCGTCTTCCAGAATCTGATCGCGAATCTCGCGGGGTAAGGTCAACAAGCTGGGCATCTTGCGCCCAGTATCATCTGTTACTTGATCTGGGTGATGCTGTTTGTCGTCGTCGGGAAGGTTCCTGAGGCCACCAACTGCTTACGAAGGTGGGGAAGGAAGGTTACGCGGTTAGGGCCGAATAAAAAGAGGCGCCATTTGTTTCATGGCAATACAGCAGAGGATAGGATTGGCGACGTCGTGGTTGGATGGCGGGCCACTGTCAGCAGGCGCTGTCAGCAGCGATCGTTACTTCTCGGTCCACCACCAGATCCTCGCCCTGGAGAAGGTGTAAATATTACGTGTCGTACTGGTCCAACATGCTTTAGAACTGCCAGTGACTATTTTAATCATGGAGCGCGTTCCTGATTAGTACACTCTTTCAGTTCAAACAGCAATGTTTCTGTACTCTGTTCCGTAACCGAGCGTAGACAACAATAAAAGCACAGGCATGCAGTGGTGCTTCCATGCACCATCTCAACTATTTTCTAACCGCCACAATAAACCGGAGTCTTAAGTGACTGCTTAGTTTGGTACCTCCATCTAATACATCTATCTGATTGGTGAGCATTTCTGTTTTCCTGCGCAAAACCTGCTCGAGTAAGCAGGGACATTAGGTTTGGGAGCCTTAAATCTGCGTTGTATACAAGCGTTGCTTTAATTAAGATGATTACGGCGATCTATTCTGGCGTAAGTTTCAGAGTCATCCATCTAATCCCTGACTCCATGAGAAAACCTGAGTAGCTGATCCCATAAGCTAGCTTTTTAAGACTTGTTTGACTCTTTCTGCGGGCCGACTAGCGAATAGGTATTGGCTCACGGTAATATTACGCATATCGGCATCTGAACGAAACTTCTATCAAGCTGTAGTCGCTATCTTGGGTTAGGATGGACATTGTTGGCAAGATTTCTATACGTGTATCTTTTATTATTAGTCAAGTCACGCCAGAATTAGAAAAAAGCCCCCTGAAAGAAGAAACACTCGCTATATGACAGTCCTCAAAAAATGCTAGATGGCCGCTGGCCAGTAGTATACATATTTGCAGCCATGACCACCAGAATCGCTACTGCCAGCGAAATGTCTGTACCGGCGGCCAGATCAACTGTCCACTCGACCTTCTTTCCTGGAAGATACGTAGCCAGCTTGTCGGTCCGCTTGGTAGTCATGACAACCTTGTCTCCGAGGTAAACGTTTGTGCGCTGCTTCCAGATATCCTGGCCCGAGACCAGCAGTGTCACCTCCTCGCCGTTAGCTGCCGCGTTATGGACGTCTACTTCAAGGTTATCCTTGAGGGAGCTGGAGCGTGGCCTGATGCGCGCCATGGGAGTATCATTTTTGTCGCCACCGTCGCCGCCGGGTAGTACTAGGGACCAAGAGGCACCCGATTTGTCAACCTGGATGTCAAAGAGCGGCAAGCCTGAGGCGTCGCGGAAGGACCGTCTACCGTCTCGTGACAGGTATTTGCCGTCCACGGAGATGAGCGTCTGACGCTCAGGTTGCTTTGACGAACCCTCGTTCTCCTCGGCATGGAGAGCGTCATCGTCATCATCTGGGCAAAAAGCGGTAAATTTGCCGCTGGACCAGCCTTTTCCTTGCTGCTGGAATTGGAAAGTCGTTGGCTTATCCACTATGAGTTCTGGACGTATGCCAATCGGCTGTTTTGGGGGTGTGAGTTCTGGCAACATTGTGGCGTCCGTGGTGATAGCCAGTGATGGCTTTAGCGATAAATACGATTGATATGGTATGAATGAGTAAAGAAGAAATGCGACTCTGCTATGGAACTCCTACACATTGGGAATAGACGGCTTGCAACACAAATGGATATGAATAACCCTGAACTCCAATTTAGGCGCTGTACCGCCCTGACTGAGACTCGATAGCGTGTCCAGCGAGATCGGCGAGCGCCCGTTGATGTGGGCCGGGTTCACAAGCCCGGTTGGCGAACCATTACGTACAAAGAGGCATTGCTGCATCACGGCTGCCCAACAGAACTTGCTCATGCGCTATTAAACGCGTCTGTATTTAGTCTAGGATATTCGTCAACAAGGACCACTTCAGAAGTTCCATCGATCCATATAGAACTTGTACTAGTCTGTCTTTGTGCAACGCTCCATATTGTCGAGAATGGGCCCCATTCGGTGGCATCCGGATATAGGTAAGGGGTTACATTAAGTGCAGATCCAACGGCATGCAAATCTAACGGCAGCGTTCGGCTTACGGATACTTGTGGAGAGCTTAAACTACTAGTGTGGTGGAAATGCTTTTTGAGCCGTCTTTCTGGTGACACCCCGGCTCTGACTCCACCAGTCTCATCAAAGACCATGGGAGCCTGCTATGGAACAAACTTTCCAGTTAAACTTGGACGCAAGTGTCTGATATACTGCGATAACATGCAGCTCGCATTGTGCTGTCGGATAGAACCATCAAGAAGACAGTATCTAAGTGGTACTAGGAAACTCCAGTCCATTCTTCCTCGAGCGTGGCCAGCGTGATATAGTTGGTTAGAAACGGATGCGGCGTTATCAATCTTCGCACTACCAGGGCCAGTTTAATCGCATATACCCAGCCGACTGACCGCTCAAATGTGTCCCGGTTGTCTTCTGTTTAGGCTGTAAGTCATGGCTCAATGAAAGAGTTATGGCGAATAACCCCACAGATCAGAGTCTAGGTAGCTGAAAATCTGAACTGTTGTCCGTGGCTGGACTAGGCATGAACTAGTTTGCAGACGTCAACTCTCACGGATGACTTGCGGCAAACCGTTCTCAGTTAGGAACAGCACCTTGATCAAGCGCCTAGTTTACTGCCGCAGAGCACAGTAAATCGAGGAGTAGAAAATCTGCACTAGGGCGAACGTTGTATTCTACCCACAAACACATGATGAACGCAGTCTTAGGTATGAAATCCACCGGAAGTTGTACGAATAATTATGCCCCAATACCCCGCCAAGATGCACGGTTAGGACCGCAGAAGCTTGTTTTCACAAACAATTCATGATCTTCTAAAATCTACGTCACCGGAGAGAGGTTGCGACAGGCCGTGGCAATTGCCGACGACGAAGATATCCTTCATGTTCAGGTGACATCTATTTTTCACTGCCTATTTTTTGTTTTGCAGTGCCATAGACAACTGGTATTTAACTACGTGTGCTTACTCAGTCGCGAGTTTGTTAGGTCATTTTCCTAACAAACGTCTGGTTGATAGAAGCCAACTGTCACATATCACGATATGGCGTCACATATTGTACTATTAGTCACTCGCTACCGACAATGACGATGACGATGGAAAAGTAATCCGCCTGACTGAGTCGTCACTTTCACAGTCCACAAAGTTTCGCCGAACGGGCATTCGATAGGGACCAATTACTCTATACCTTCTTCCCACTCCCTCTTCCCTAATATCCGAGCCGTCACCAGATAGAACTTGCATTCTCAGGGCTAACAAGCTCTTTATGTAAACCACCACGTCTCTGGGCTGTGCTTCAGTACCTTTGCTGCTCCGCGCAGATTCAGAGAGCACGCCGTAAGTTGTGGCCAGATTACCAGCGTCAAGGGATGCGTGGATAAAAATGTACCAGCGCAATTGCATGCCATTGGTTCCAAGCTTGGAGATATCCTCCGCTAGGAGCTTCCCCCCGTTACTGGGGTCAGTTCTCCAGCTTTCAAAGATATGGATCTCCCGGCGGATGAGGAACAAGTTTATAACTGTGCGTATTCCTACCAACAGTCAGCGATTTGAAACAAAACTGAGAGCAAGGAAGTCATATACTCCGGTAAATACGGCCTACCATCTCATCACCAGCGTGACCACGCAACCAAGCCAGTAAAAAGCGGGCGCCAGAGACTAAAGCGCCGGAGGCGTCGAACTTGTCGCAGACCAAGTTCATAAGGTTTCGATCGCTAAGCAGAACATTTCCCAGGGAAACAAGTACCATATACTGCTTGTCTCTCATAGAGTCAAACCAGGGTTTCAGCACGTTGCTGTCCAGAGTAACGGTGTCTGGACATGTAAGGCGAAGCCATTTATGTATGTTAGCCGATATTATACTTACCTTGAAGCACCTCTGTTTCCCGAATCATCGTTTCCACAAGCCTTGCTACTCGCTCGACAGCCTCGGCCGAGATTGTGTCCAGTGCATCGCTTGCCTAGGCCGCTACATTAGATCAGATATTGAAAAGCGAGGCAGAGCTTTAACAGTACGGTTTGCCTGTCAATCAATTCGTTGAAGAATTGTCGGCCGGCTGTTGCACGATCCTTCTGTCTCTGTCCGAGTGGAATATTTTCCCATCCGATGTAGCGAATTGGAAGGCCCGTGACCATACTCAAGATCATCGCCAGAGCCCTGTAACGGTGTGAGCTTGATGTCCAAACGTCGGGCGCGCGCTTTGGGCAATTGACCAATCTGGGATATGCTCAGCTGAATTAATGTGGATCCTGTTTGTAAATTCTTCACCGCGCTCTCGGACGGCCTTGCAAAGTGCCCTCAGCCAATAGCTCTCGAATACTTTGGATATTGGAGCAAATCCCAACAGGCCGCGCGTTGAGAACCGCCATAGACATTCCTGCTTTGAAGAATCCATCATACTTTGGCATAACAAGAAGGCTTGCTCCCCAAATGCTTTTTTGCTAGAGGATTTACCCCGGTGCCTAGTGGGTGGGCATTCTAGCCAGACCTGGACAATTGATTAGCCTCTGCTCAAACGTCGTAGAACTAGAAGCCACAGTGCCTTTAGTATTTCATCCTCAAATTGCACCTTAGACACCCTTAGAGGAATGGATTCACCTAAGAGGGCTTCTACTAGTGAAGTGACCGCCCAGCCACGTTTCTGAGAACGGACAGCGCCGCGTATGTGCAGGTGAGGATCCTCACGACGCTTGGCCTTTGTAGCTTCCATAGCGTGTTTTATTTGGCCACGCAGAAATTATCGCCTGCTCCCATTCGCAACAGCCAGGCGACAAACAAGGAACTGTAGAGTTGTACTTGTCCGTGAATAGGCACTTTCGACTGCAACATGAGCTGCCCAACAAGAGCACTCCGTGGTCCATCGTAGGCCCGGTACCCCGCAGTTATGCAATGCCCAACACTGGGAGGTTGCTGCCCAACGTAGACTCTGATTCAGTTCAGCTTAGGCGAGCCTGCCATGGCTTAGTGGAGCAACTTAGAACTAATGATAAACTAGTCTATTAGTTTCTTTTTGTATTTAGTCATGTTTCAGAGATAAATGCGGCCCTAAGCTAGATGTTTGTCATCCGATTGCTTCACGCAGGACAACTCTGATGTTGCGGGTCCTTTATACGTAGCGGGCTAATTCCTATAGCCTAGTATACTTATATATAGAGAGAGCCCTATTAGTATGGCACCGTCAGTGGACGACTGTAAAAGTTAGCCCAAAAGTTGAGATTATAGCAGTGACAGTAAAGGTGACCATTAACATCCGCCCAGTACTGCTTCATCCGTCCGACATCCTCCTGCCTAACGCCTTCAACAGGCTCATAACTCTCATCGGCTGACCACCGTCCTAGATGCCGACCCACATCAACCAATTTGAGCCACCCTTTTTGCTCATGCGTAATCTTTCCTTCTAAGTTACTAGGTTCAGTCATAATAGATTTAAGCGCCTCAGCGCCAACCTGGATTGCAAACCTCTACCGGGACGACAGCCTGGAGCAAGAGCCTTGCTCTATAGCAACATTATCATTGACCCATTGGCGAAAGTGCTCTCGCATCGCGTGTAAGTCAGCGCCGTCAAAACGACTAGCATCGTCTATAATAGTTTCAGCCTTGCTCTCTAACACATCTATGCCGTTATATAACTGAAAGCAATTCTCCTCTGTGAAGTAGCTTCATCTACTGCTCACTCGACGTAACTAAAATTATAATATCATCTTAGCTTGACTAGGGCAGCGGGCGCAGACCTTGATTTGCTAAATAGAATAGGACGATCTTAGATATATATATATATAAATCCAATCATGACTTGTTTCAGGACACTCTCCCGCCTTTATCTGCATATAGGACTAGACATTTCTCGTTATTGTTCGGCCTAGTCTTGCACAATTACTGTCTGATAGCTCGTGACTTTGGTAAAAGTTCGTGGCCAATAGACTACGTCCAGCTTTTCTTCTCCCCGTTGGACAGTATACCAATAATCACACCCAAAGTCCCCTTCACATGCTCCCTTAGTGCCACGAGCCAGTATCTTGTCACCGTCGCGCAGACCGGCAGCCTCGGCCCTGGAACCCGGCACCAGTCCTTCCACAACACCAGTGTCTAGCGACCGGTAGTGAAATCCAACCTCCAGACGCTCCTGTTTGACTTCCTGCAGCTTGACCTGCTTCCCTGCTAATGTAATAATAGGCTGTGCATCGTTGGGGACAAGCAGACCGCCTTCCATCACGATAGAGAAATGCGTATCCACCATGTCCTGTCCTAACAACGGGTACAGAGTCTGTCGCCACACACTGGAATTGATCAGGTCGCCAGCATAGTATTTCTCGACAATGGACATAACAATAGAGTCCAGCAAGTTATACTGGTAAGTTGGATCGCTACTTACGTTGCGAAGTTGTGCTTCTAGGAGGAAGAAATACATAAATCCTCGCTCATATGGTAGACTTATACTGCTACCGTCGTTTGGTTGGTCTCTTAGCGGGGTATGGATAAGAGGGTTCGTGTAGTAAGACATGAGATACTCGTCGAGGAGCTGACAAAAGTACTCAATGCCCATAACGCGTGCCCGCACAGGCAGGTACAGAGCATAAAATTCAGCGATACCTATACAATGTGTTAATAAATTGATATAGTTAAAGAATAACGAATTATACCTTCAATAAACCATAAATTCTCATAACCATCCGGCTCATCCCCTAGATAAGCCCAATTGTGCACCATTTCGTGTGTCATATACTGAATAAGCTGAGTGGTATGATGCGGTTTATCTTGGTCGCTATACTGGAGAATATAACATGAGGAAAAGTTCACCGCTGAAAAGGCACGCGGTACCTTGCGAATATAGACCTTACTCGCAGCGTTGGGGTCCTGGAATACCGACTTCGTATAAAGGAATATATCTGCATTATACTTTTTTATAGGCTCAAGGCAGGCTGGAAGCTCGCCGAACCAGTGTATAAGAGGTATTCCTGACAGGTCCCTTGTAGTGGTTTCTTGCGCTGGAAAGGTCACAATAGGACCAACCATAAAGACAGCTCCTAGAAGCATGTCGTTCGGTCCCGATTTTGTGCTCTGCGCCTCTCCCTCGGCGTAACTCCACGAGGCACGTGTGCCAGGCGGTGCCAGGGAGAGATCCCAGTCAACGATAAATGTACTCCGCTCACGATACGGAATTCGCGGCAGGAGCCAGTGACCCAGACCGATGAGACCGCCCTGGTCGCAGTGAAGCTCCGTATCTATTTCTGGATGCAACACAGGTTTGCCGTCGATGGTAGTTGCTTTAGGCGTCACGTCTAGTGATAGAATGACGTCTCCCACTGTATCGCGGCCAACCATACAGTTCAATGAGCCCTTTTCAGAGGTTGTGAAAAATGTCTCCAGGGGACCGCTGTCATCTGTCGCTTGCGTGTTGGAGTTTGTGTATGGGTGAGGAAGGTGACCGCGTATTGGCTCGAGGCAGAAGAGCAGCTGGAGCATTTTTCGCTGCGGAGACTCGAGGGTAACAGTTAATTGCAATCCACTTAAAGCAATACTATTGGCAGCACACCTCGGTTGGAGCAAAATATGGTATTTTGGTGCCGTCATTCTGGGTGTCTTTTGACAGCGTCTGTTGTATTCGGTTTTGGATGAACTGGGTGCGTGGGATCGGCTTTGAGCAGCGCTGGACGCTGTGAGGTGGACGCTGTGAGCCAAGTATCTTGGAGGAGACTGCTTTTCTTTTGACGCTGAAATTACGCGTTGGCAACAGCCTCTCATGAGACGAAGTTCCTACTTGGGGGTGGCTGGTCTACTACATATACTTGGATCTGGCTTAGAAGGGGTAGTTGCGGTTTAAACACAATGCTCTCCTCAGCCTATGCCAGCGCTGCGGGATACTTACCCCGCATTGAAGCTCCTCTATAGCAGACACATCATGGCTATCACCACAACCCCCGTCGCCGCAGAGCGCTACAACTTAACAATTATTACACTGACGGCCTATAAGTCACTTCTGATGATGTCGATCAGGGTTTTCCTACTCATACGGCGCCATGCTAGCCTGTACCGCACACCTTTCATTTCCTTGCTGCGTTTTGGGTCCATTAAGAGACCCCAGAAGTGCCTGCGGGTTGGAAGAGGCGCGCGGCAACGTGTCAAGTAGCCAAAGCTACTCAAGGCTTTTTGACAAATTATTTCTGCATTCTTGGTGTCCTTGTTTCTTCATTAGGCGTACTAAGAAATAGGAGACTAACTTTAGTTTTGTCTTTTAGTGAAGCCTATATTATTTATAGCGAGCTAATTTCAAAGGCTTTGCCGCAAGGAAAGCTGCGAGAGGGGACTAAGTTCTAGCTGACCAATCGGAAGCGCTCTTTAAAACTTCTCGCTTCATGCCGTTTTTAGCGCCCGCTTGCGCACTCGGGCCCTCTCCCTACTTAGCCAAAACGCTGACTTGCGAACAGAGCACCTGCGTCTTCACTCCCAAATAACAGCCCCACAACGGGCCACAACGGCACGACCCGATCAAAGATCGTCCCACTAAGACGTGGTTTACCGCAATTGCAAGAGACAGGCTAACCTTTCTGGTTTTCACCGGCCTATATGCACATCTACCAAGAGCATATTAAGAGTGGAAGTGGGATGAGTTTAACGCGCCTCTGCTTCAGCTAGGCCAATACCATAGTAGCCAGGGCACTTAGGTGAATGGGTACCTTGTTTAAGCAACGGAGTGCAAGGTCTGGTTGGACTCCTTCCTCATCTGTTACCTAACTGAGCCATCGATTTCTACTTCAGTTGCGGCTGAGTAACCATTAGAATTGACCGTTAGCTAGCACATAGCAGCAATATGTAAACGATTTTATTCCACAACCAAGTACAAAAGGCACATCAGTACAAGCTACGCATAACAAATAGTACAGACCGCGACTAAACATTGAGTCTAGATTTCAGCTCCACAAGTTGCCGCATCGACCGATCAACAGGAATAGCTTTCACTTTCGCCATCATTGTCACGGGAGTTGAAGAAGGAAAGATTACCAATCGACCAAAAGGCGGTACTTCCTGAATTCAGCAATTCTTAGTGACAGCTAGCCGTGATGTCCAAAGAATGCGACTGAAGAACAGTGGCGCTGTCTAGTTGAATTGTTGGCAGAAAGCGGGGTAAATAGGCAGACTTATATAGCTGAGCGTGCCTTCGATATTTCTTTTTTTAACCTGATCAACAAGCTCTCTGCTACATTTGTCACCAATATGTCCTCGATTCAAGGTGCTGACGACAATAGAGGCGGTAAGCGCCGGCTTTCGAGTCAAGACTATACCGTCGGTTGGATCTGCGCTCTGACCACAGAATACGTCGCTGCGAAGGTCTTCCTTGACCACGAGCATCCGCCCCCAGCCGAAGTTCCCGCGAACGACAACAACGACTACACGTTCGGGCAAATCGGCAAACTCAATGTTGTCATTGCAGTTCAGGCTGGTGGAGAATATGGTTTAGTGTCTGCTGCAGCAGTGGCTCGCCAAATGCTCCATACTTTTCCTAACATACGAGTTGGGCTCAGTGTCGGCATTGGGGGTGGCGCACCAAATTCGGAACACGACATTCGACTCGGTGACGTTGTCGTAGGCGTACCGCCGAATGGACTAGATGTTGTCTTTCAGCATGACCTGGGCAAGAGCATACAGAGTCAGCCATTCCAGAGCATACGCTTTTCATCTCAGCTGTCACGCTTTTTACTCACAGCTATTAGTATGCTACGTGTGGACCATGAGCTACACGGCCATCAGATCCAGGAGGATATTGAAGCAGAACTAGCAATGAACGCAAGACTAAGGGAAAAATACGACCGCCCTGATACAGAGACAGATCGACTGTATCAATCTCATATTGTCCATCAGATGGGAGACGAACTTTTCTCGAGTAGCCACGAGCAGTCTCTGGTGGTGCGCCAGAGTCGTGATGAGCATAAGGATGATCCTGCTATTCACTATGGCTTGATAGCCTCGGCGGATCAGGTTATGAAGGATGCTAGACTTCGAGATCAGTTTGCAAATGAGAAAGGCGTCCTTTGCTTCGACATGGGTGTCACTGGGTCAATGGATCGCTTCCCATGCTTGGTCATTCGTGGCATATGCGACTATGCGGATACGCATAAAACTAAAGAGTGGCAAGGCTATGCTGCAATGGCTGCAGCCGCATACGCAAAAAACCTTCTCAAGATGATCCCACCAGACAAGGTGGAATCAGAGGAGCAGCTCAGCGAGCTGACCGCTGGTCATCTCGACAAGGTTATGCAATGGCTCTCCGCACCAGACCCCTCCACACAGCTGCAAAGAGCACGAGAACTATACCAATCGGGAACGAACCAATGGTTGCTAAGCAGTGAAGTGTATCTATCATGGAAAACAGGCCAGATGTCCTTCCTATTCGTACATGGGATGCCAGGTTGCGGCAAAACAATTCTCAGCTCCACCGTTATCAATGATCTCCAAGAAAACATAACATTGCCTCAAACAATGCTCTACTTCTACTTCGACTACGCCAATATGGAGAAACAGTCAACGGAAAAGGCGGTTCGGTCGCTTCTTAGCCAGCTATACCGCAAGAGCGCAGTTAGTCGGGAGGTGCTAGACTCACTCTACACCTCATATGCTGAATCCGGAGGACAACCCACCCTTGAAACATTACAAACAGCCCTACAGAGCATGATTCTGCAATGTAAAGAAGTTTGGATTATCGTCGACGGGCTCGACGAGTGCGAAACACAGAGTAAAGACGGTATCGACGGGATTATACCATGGATCAAAAGCTTAAAAGACTTGTCGATTAATGTTCACCTTTTTGTCACAAGTCGACCGGAAGTCAATATTATATCATCCATAAGCGCGTGGGCTAGTCCTAGAGAAATGCTTTCGCTTAATGCGGACTTAATTGCGGATGATATAGAAGTATATATCCTTGAACGCGTCGAGCGAATTAAAAGGGGGAAAATCAAGCCAGATATCTGGAAAGAAATTTCGAGAGAGGTAAATGATCACGCTAATGGAATGTAAGTTACAAAGTCACATCTCTCCGTTAATTATTCTAAAGCGGACAGGTTTTTATGGGCTGTTCATCAGTTGGACGAGTTAGAAATGTGCCTTAGCACCGCAGAAGTGCGCAGTGCACTGAGAACCCTTCCACAATCATTACACGAGGCATATACACGGCTTTTTCGCAGAACGCTTCCTGCATGTAGTCCGCAAGCGATTCGACTTCTACAAATATTAGTATACTCAGAGAGGCCGGTGCTATTGGAAGAGGCATTTGACGCACTCGAGAAGGAACAAGCAAGTACTTCACGGTTCGACCCGGCAATTCGACTGTCCATCGAAGAGCGGCTTGCTCAATATTGTCCAACATTAGTTTGTCTGACAAAAACAAAACACGACGCAATGGGGCATCATATGACTCGAATTTCATTTGTGCACTTTTCGATTCGAGAATATCTTCGGGAAAATGCATCAGAACCTTCAATAGCGGCCTATTTCGACAAGGGAAGGCTTGCTCAAGACGGACCCGACCAACTGGTACCAGAACTCGCATTGGCAGATTTGATAGCAGACCTTTATTCTCAAATTTCAACCGACAATGTGGACATCCAGTCTGATGTATCTGACATCAGTCACGTTAGTAGTGTCTTCACTCAAGCCACCAATTCGACGGGCTTCAGCAGGGCTTCAATTCAGACCCGGGATCCTCTTCAAATGGCAGCTCAAACTCTTGCTTATTCCCTATACCACGATTTGGTTATTCATGACTTATACCTTGATGCCGTTCAACAGTTTGGACGCGTCCGATTTTCACTCAATCACGACAGATTGCTCAAAGTGTTCTGGAAAGACGTCCTCCGCGTCACCACTGAACCAAAACTAGAGCAAGTCGTGAGACCATTGGCAAAGCGTCAGGCACGGAACCTGGTGACGACTTACATCCTTCAAATGTTTCAAATCGAGCTGGATAATTCGCTAGGAGATCGAGCATCTATTCAGACGTTTGTGGATCAGCAAGAAGATCGAAATTATAGCCTTAACCGTTTTTTACAAGCTCATCAGCCTGTAGATGTTGCTGCAGATACAGATGGCTTGGAAGACAGTGAAAATAATGAAGAAACAGACGATGAAGGCGACATCCCGGGTTCGAAACCCGGAGCTTTCAACGAGGTTAAGCAAGTACTCGATTACATCACCGCTGGCGCACCGTATCGAACCTTCAAATCGAACTTGGCCTGTTTTACACATCCACCCACCAGTCTAGCGGAGGCCTTAAGCCTAAGAAACTCTCGAGCATTAAGGAGCTTATTACGGAAACAGTTTGATTCTGTTGCCCAAGGCGAATACGCTTGGCTACAAGACCTGGAAGGTCTAGGTTATACATGAGATGAGATTGCAGAAATTCTGCTTGAAGAGGCGAGCGATTCGCCATGGATATACTTCACACCTCCACCAGAACCAGATCCCATTAATGGTACTCAAACAGGTTCACATATTCGTGGATGCGTCCATCAGATGAAATGGAATTTTTGGGACCACAACAAAGATTTTCATGCGCCTACACTGGTCTCTGATTCCAGAGAACATGATTTCAAAGAGTCTACCTCCTTACTTGACGTCCAACGTCTTTGCGGCTTGGGGGGTATTACCCCCTCTAGTCGGAACATCGAGGAATGGAATGGATCTGTCACTTTTGAAGAAGACAATACAGCTGCCTTGATAACTTATGAACACTCTGATATTTGGAAAGTCGTCCATCGGCTCGAGGTCACGCTTGGGTTGTTTTGCACTGCAATGAAACACTGCCAGTCACAACAGCTCTGTTGTGATTCATTCACTATCATAAAACTTCCAGAAGCATCTCCTAGCAGGCGGGATCAGGATACGCCGTTAGTCGAAGTATGCAGAATCAACTTTCGCGTCGCGTTTCAGTTGTTGGGTGAAGTAAAAGCGCTTCTTGCGACACAAGATATCGACACTCACAAACTACCTGCGGCTACCATATTACTAGAAGAAATATTCCAGACAAAACATATCACGGGGTTAACAGCCGAAGCGACTTGGCAAACCGCTGTACATGAGTGCTCTCTGGCAATTCAGATGATGTGTCTAGGGTTCTTGTCATATCTGCAAGGTCACGTTGGACCAATTCACCCTGTCTTCCTCGATACGCCCATTAAAAGGGCGAAGCTTTTTGGCTGTCACAAGATTCAAAGGGAACAAAACTTCTCCGGGATTGAAGTTGAGCTGATCCAGCTGAGATGCGTCGGAGAAATGCTTCAAGGCCCAGTTCTCGTTTTTAAACACGCAGACGAGTCGCTTTCAGGTTGGCCTTTGAACTACCCGTCGCCTTTGAAGTTTGACCTCTTCACCAGCGCAGAGGATTTAGTTGACACTTGGGGGCCAGCCCAGTTTATTGTTACAGATTTAAATGACTCTTTTCCTTCCGTTATCAAAATTGGAGGCGGGATCATACTTGCTTCCGACGCAACTGGCACTGAGTTTCACTGGAGTAAAGATGGCCCTTCTACGCATCCCTGCCTCGGTAATTTAGACCCGACGAAAAAAATTCGAATTGGGTCACCAGTGTCAGTCAATACCAACTGCTTGTTAGATGAAAGCCTTTGTCGCGATCACTCTGAAGCTATTGGACTGTTGCGGTATTTAGGCACGTATACACCAGGGTGGGAGCGTACGGAAAAGCAGATAGGTATTCAGACTGGTCAGTACGTTGTATTACAGGCAAACGCGGCGTATCATAAACACCCGGGGCGCACTTTAAAGCAATACCGACTAGAGCAAGAAGACCAAGAGCTGGTTTCGTTTTTAGAGGACTGTTGGGCAGTGCAAGTCAGCTTATGCACTAATATTGCGCGACGAGTTCCATTGCGGCAAATGGTGGCGGAAGTCCTCCCTGTGTTTGCCAATACCTTGACGTCCAGTGACGACTTCTCTAACTGGGAGAGCCTACAAGCTGATTATGACATTTTCGCGGCTTTTCATGGTACTACTCTTCAGCACTGGCTCCGGAGTCTCCCCGCAGCGCATTATAGTCTTATATTGCGTATGATCCGCCATATTCTCAACGTGTTGAGTGAAACTGGACTCGACCGCAACGGGAAATCTTTTCTTGTTTCATGGCCCTATGGTAATGATGTATATCAATGTTTAGAGATCAACCTCAGCCAGCAGGAATCGTCTTGGGCGCGGATTATTGCTGATTCGGACTACTGTGCGACATTTGCCTATGCCTCACCCCACTGCCTCGAGACAGAGAAGTATCGGTGCCGCGGAGCCAAGGTCTGCCGCTGGCGCAATACTGTTCCACTACTTGAGACTGCCGTCACGATTTGCGTGAGTCAAGAGCTAATGGTTCGTCCTCCCCCGGCAACAAGCACGCTAGTGCACGAGGATATGTACTACTTCAAGACATTCGGCTCTGTGCATGTGGTAAAAGCCGAACAGCCGGATCCCATGGCAGTTGCCAAGCTCGTGACGAAGCAAAGCAGCATCACCGATAAGATGATGCACAGGCTGTATGCTAGGACGCAGCTTGCGAAGCATATACGTGAACGCAGCAGAACGCAAGGGAATACAGGAACTTTAGCGTGGCTCACATCTAGTGTATAATACTTTTTTTGCAAATTATAGCTAAACTATTGAGAGGTATTTATCAGTATATTATTCGACATTCACGTATAAGCTAGTTTTGGTCGTCTACATAGCACATACGACCATAGGCGGTAGAGAATTCGGGATCCCGTCCGCTCTCCCAAAGACAAGCTACCGACCGGCAGATTAGTAGTTGGGTCGGTGACGACCAGCGAACACCGGCTGTTGTATGTTTTCTTTTTGAAGTTTTTAATTTCTTTTTTTTTAATTTGTTTTTGGTATAATTGTCTCCTGTTTTATCCGATATGTAGCTGATGCGAGCGTGTATGCAAGACGTCTGAAATGGAGTGTAGGCTGTGCCTGCAGGTGGCCTGCAGGTGGCTGGTCCCTCAGCCGGCCTTTAAGTGCAATATGTGATCGTAATTTTCGGTGCAGGGTAAGACACAAGTGAAGGGGCAGAAAACACAGGCTGGTATTTATTCTGATATAGGTATGATATTAGAATTGCATCGTGTGTAATCTTATATACAACAGTCTTTGGCTAGAGTGAAAGGCGATGTTGGTCACACGACCTTCATCGAGGTACTCGAAGTTGAGTTAAGGCTGCAGCCTATCCTCAACGCCAGTAACATATCTAACTGGTCTCAAATTTTTTATACTTTTTTCAGTATAATTGGCAGAGCCGAGAGTAGCCGCTGTTTCAAACAAGAAACAGTTACTCTCACTACTGCACAAGCCAACTATCAAGGTGCTTTTAAAACCCCTTCAAATAATTACTCGTATACTCGTACTCGTAGCACCGTCCCGCCCCAATCAGGCGAGTACAAGCGTGCCCACTCCAAGTCGCGTGCATCGCATGCCATCCCTCCATCAGATGCGCGGCTATCCGCACAGCAGCGCCAGATCCTGCACGTGTGGCAGTCCACCGCCCCAGATTGGCTCGCGGGGGGAGTTAAACTCAGCGTGACTTTTAGATGCATGCTTTTCTAGGTTGAACAAGAAAGAAGGGGGAAGTGCGAGCTTATTAATAAATGGACATGTCAGCCACCGTGAGAATGGGAATCTGCATCTTGATCGACTTCGTTTCCATACTTTTCCTCCTACGCTGTTGCGAGCTCCATTTCTTCATCGCATATAGTCGCCTTCTGACAGGCCCCCGAGCCACCTAAAGGACGGCCCGCTTGTCGCCCAATCACCGCCCCCGGCCGTCCGAAAAACCCGCCCCGTTGCCGGCCGGCGGTTTGGTGCAGAATTGCGCTGACGCGGACACCGTATTGTACCTGTGGCCTCATAGGTTTCCACACCAAGTTCTGTCAGCCGTTTGTTTTGTTGCTGCCAGCACATAGAAAAAAAATCTAACGTCATAACCGTTATCGACCTCCCATCTACGCACTACGAGTATTCTGCCTGATATTTCTCGTCAGCTCAATTCGCGTGGGGATGGGTTGAACCAGTTGGATATTGTTTTTTATTTATTTTTATTTCTATTTTCTTTTTGCCTTTTCTGATTTTCGCATGATGCCTCACGCTGGCGCCATGCGACTACACCTTCTACTGGCGCTTACCCGCGTCGCCGTTGGGTATCCAGCTGGCGATGCGCAGCAGGTTCTGTCGCCGCCGTCGATAGACTCAGAAGCATCATCGGGTCGGAAACTGAGTGGGCGGTTCCTTCATATAACAGGTAAGCTCGAAAAAGACTTTTGAACTCGCGACCACTCTGCCAACTCCCTCTGCGCCCGCCGACAGACTTCCACCCCGACGAGCTCTACAAAGCGCACACATCCATCGAAACCTCATGTCACAGAGGCTCCGGCCCAGCAGGCGTCTACGGCGCCGAGACGACCGACTGCGACTCGCCGTTTTCTCTCGTCAATGCCACCTTTGACTGGATCGCCGACAACCTCAAAGACTCAGTCGACTTTGTCATCTGGACCGGCGACAGCGCCCGCCACGACGGCGACGAAGACAACCCGCGAACCCCCGACAGCGTGCTCTACACCAATCGCATGATGTCGGACAAGTTTGTCGAGACGTTTAGCAACAAGAACGGCCGGCTCTCGATCCCCGTTATTCCAACCTTTGGCAACAATGATTTCCTGCCACACAACATCATGGATCCTGGCCCCAACAGGTGGCTCAGTGCATACAGCGACGTGTGGCGACGCTTCATCCCCGAGGAGCAGCGGCATTCGTTTGAGTTTGGCGGCTGGTTCTATGTCGAAGCCATCCCCAACAGGCTAGCCGTGTTTAGCTTGAATACCATGTTCTTCTTCGACCGCAATGCGGCAGTGGACGGATGCGCGGCGCCGTCCGAGCCAGGCTTCAAGCACATGGACTGGCTGCGCGTGCAGCTGGAGTTGCTACGGGAGCGCGGCGTCAAGGCCATTCTCATGGGCCACGTGCCGCCTGCTAGGACGGCGGGGAAGCAGAATTGGGATGAGACGTGCTGGCAGCGGTATACGCTGTGGCTGCAGCAGTATCGCGACGTGGTTATTACAGGCTTGTATGGGCATATGAATATCGACCACTTTTTGCTGGGTGATACCCGGGAAATTACAATCGATGCTGCCGAGGAGGAGGAGGATGTTTCTGGTGCTGAGGTTATGAGGGAAGCAATGGGTGGCGATGATGATTTTTCTGTCGCCTCAAAGAGCGATTACCTCGTGGAGCTGAGAGATCAGTGGTCTGGCTTGCCTGGTACAGCGGGGCGTATCTCTACTCTTGCGGAGGACGAGGACGAAGGCGTTAGCGAAGAAGATGAAGATGAAGCGGAAGAGTATACAGTCGCAGGCAAGAAAAAGAAGGGCAAAAAGGGAAAGCGGAAGAGGAAGGGCTTCAAAAAGATTGGCGGCAAATACGCAGAGCGCTACCAGCTGTCTTTCATCAGCCCTAGCATTGTCCCCAATTACCTGCCTACGCTTCGCATTTTCGAGTACAACATAACTGGACTCGAAGACTCACCGACCTGGAAAGATGGCTACAGTGGTGCTCTTTCAAACTCGCAGCAGTTTGCAGAAAATGACTACGAAACAGAAACCGACCGTCAAGAGCTTAAGCGCGGTGTCAACAGCGACGACGACGACGACGACGACCAAGTCCACGAAGCAGGCAAAAAGAAGAAAGAAGGCAAAAGGGGTAGAAAGGGCGACAAGAAGAAGAAGAAGAAGAAGAAGAAGCACCACAATGATCCGAACCTAGTCATCCCGAAGCCTCCGCCCAAACACGCCGCCCCAGGACCAGCATACCTCCCGCAGCCGCTATCGCTGGTATCGTATACACAGTACCTGCTCAACCTCACCTTCATCAACAACGAAGGCGACAACGACGACGTACCTGACGCCGCACAAGGTGGCAAAAAGAAGAAGGAAGAAAAGGAAAAGAAGAAGCCGCCGAAACACAAGGATGGCAAGCTGCGCATTTTTGACTTTGAAGTCGAGTACGACACAAAGAATGATGAGCGGTATAAGCTTCCCGACTTGACGGTACGGAGCATGGTGAAGCTTGCGTACCGCATGGGCAAGGGTGCTGCGGGTAGTGCTGCGGGTAGTGCTGCTACTGTTTCCGATGAGGCAGACTTGAACGAAGTTGAAGCAACTGGAAACAAGAAGAAGAAGAAGAAGGGCAAGAAGGGAAAGAAGAAGACGACGAATAAGACGTGGCTTGCATTTGTGAGGCGGGCGTTTGTGGGGACGGTGGATGATGATGAGTTGGAAAAGATGTAAGCTGTAGCATTTGCATACCTGAGTTTAGCATAGATGGCGTTGGGAACTGTCGGGTCTGATTTAGAGCGAGTTGATTTCTAAACGACGGCATAAGACGTGTTAACACACAGACACATATGTATATATCTATATCTGGATATTCTGGTATATTGTTTTACAGCATATACGCACATTGCTTACAGTGCTTTTCAGTCACATCTTTCATAATGGTTGATTTGGAATGTTATGTAAATGCCATTATCGCTACAGGTATTAATTACGGCTAAAATATGTATAATAAAAATAAACGAAAGAAGCGAGACATAATGCCACCTCGGTAGACATTGTTCCACACAGTACAAAGCCATTAGACTTGTTTCCCTTCCCCAATACATCGTACAAATCATGTCTCTCTCTCTCTCTCTCTCTCTCTCTCTTTTCCCAGAAAAGGTGCCCAAACCCTTGATAACTCATAACGCCATAAAACCTTCACCACCACATCCCCAGAAAAAAAATAGATATAATATTATTGCGTCTCGGCGCCAACAACAGTAACCGTCGGAATCGCTACCCTCCCCTGACTCGAAAGCCTCTTATTCAACCCGGGCCTACCCGCCGCCAACTTGGCATACCACGGCTTAGAGCTAGCCTGTTCCATCTGCGCATCGTCTCCATCATCCGCTGAAGTTTCCGTTCGGCTGCTGTTCTTGTCCGCTACAGAGAGGTACGTCTCCGACTTGGTGCCAAACAGCGCTACGTCATCTTCGAGTCCCATTTCGCGAAACACTGACGTGCGGCCCTTGCGAATGTTGCTTGCGCGCGCATTCAGGGCTGGGTGGACTAGCCCGGCGCCTTCGCGGAGGCGGTCGGAGGTTATGTGTGAGTTGAACTTGGGGCGGACGGGGAGAGAGGCGGTGTTGTCGTGGGGGGAGGGAGGAGAAGAGCAGCCGTGGGCGGACGGAGGGGCGAGGGCAACGGTTGACATTTTTTGAAATGGTTGTTGTGTGTATGAGAATTTATATAGTATAATTTTGGTATAGATTTTTTTTTTTTGGTGGTAATTGGGTGGGTGTTGGTCGCGTGGTTTTGTTGTAACTGTCTGGGCTGGGGTAATACTGCAGGTAATGTCCAGATCTTGCAGGTTGCAGCTGCAGAAGTGCGTGGTGGATAGTGAAACGGTGCAACTTCAATTGTTGAAGAAGTAAAAAAAAAGTCGCAAATGTCTTCGATTAGAAGGAGAAGAAACGGCCAGATTAAGAAAAAAGGTCGACTATCACACACACCGAAAGCAGCCAAAATAGGATTCCGCGAAAAAAGACGGGAAGAAAAAAGGCACGGCAGAGGAGAAGAGAAAGAAGAAAAAGATCAAAGTTTGAGCAAAAAACTGAGGATGGAGGTGTGGAACGAGGGATTTGGTAGTGGGAGGGCACTAGGAACAAAGTACTCGTTACTGTCAGAGTTTCGTCAAAGAAAGGGCAGACGGCACCCCCGGATCTTCGGCATCCGAGTAAGCAAAGTAGGGCTAGTCGAGCTTAACCTATTAGGAAAAGGGAAACAGTATGTATTCCATGGTACGCTACGAAACTAATTACATTGCCGAGTTTACGACTTGGGTAGCAATGGAACCAAATGTTCTTGGCATTACAAGGCCATCCCTTTGACTGCTGTAAGAGAGCAGGTAGGTCACGACTAGGGTTTCCAGCCAA